>JAGFNQ010002481.1:0-133491 GCA_024364735.1 Boesenbergia rotunda
TTATCTTATTCCCGCACTACTATTTCCAAGACCAAATCGTTGGGACAGAATTTCTCTTTCTGTTGTTATTTCAGAAATCTCAAATGGCCATGCAAGAGGGTTTCAGCACAGCCAGACCACCACTCTTCAGTGGAGAAGACTTCTCCTACTGGAAGAGTCGGATGGAGGTCCACCTGAAAACTCAGGTGGACATGTGGATCATAATCCAATATGGTTTAGAAATCCCCAAAGAATTCTGAGGAGTGGCACAACATTACACAGAATGGGACGCCACGCTGAAGAAGAAGATCGAGGTTGATGCTAAAGCGACCCAGACACTCCAATACGGACTAACCAAAGAAGAACTAAATCGGGTGGGACCCTTCAATAGTGCAAAGGAACTCTGGAGTAAGTTGATCGAATTGCACAAAGGAACCTCTGACACCCGAATCAGCAAAAGGGACCTTCTGCTGAACAAATTGTACACCATCAAAATGAACGAAGGTGAGTCAGCAGCCCAGCTCCACGCCAGGATCCAGGAGCTGATGAACGGTCTACACACAATCGGTCACAAGGTAGAAAACCGTGACCTTATCAGGTATACCCTTAATGCCTTCCCGAGAAATACTTTGTGGGCATCTATGGTAGATGCGTACAAAGTTTCTAGGGACCTTTCTAAAATTAAATTAGACGAATTATTTTCAGAACTTGAATTACATGAGCAGACTAACTGCACCTTAGCCGAGAAAGGTATTGCCTTTTTTTGCAGAAAAAATAGGAAAGGTGGCCAAGAAGAAGCCTCAACCTGCACCCGAGTCTGACTCAGACTCAGACTCAGAACACAGCGAAGGGGATCGACCCAAGCTGGTTCAACTAGCCCAGGACTACTACAAGGAGTTGAAGCATCAGACCAACAGAAAAAAAATCAGCCGAAAGAAAGAAGATCTAGCTGAACCATCAACATCTAAAACCAAATCAAACGTAACATGCTACGAATGCAACAAGAAGGGACACTACAAATCGGAGTGCCCTAATCTGAAAGAAGTCAAGAAGACAAGAAGGAAGAAGGCCCTTCAAGCCACGTGGGACGAGTCTTCCTCCGAAGAAGAAGAAGAGGCCCCACAATCGAACTTGCTCGCCTTGACTGCTTCGGAAGAAATCGACACCGGATCAGAATCGGAGCCGGACGACGGAAAGCTCACAATTTTGGAGGACGACAAAATCACTGTAAGTGGATACTCTAAAGTTGAATTAGCAGAGTTAATTGCTTACCTATCTAGTAACTTGACGAAAGCCAAAATCCGAGTCGAGTCCCTCTGACAGGAAGTAAAACTCCTGAGAGAGGAGCTGAATCTAGATCTTTGACTGAGAAGGTCCAAGAAGGAACCTCTACTCAAGGTTGAAAGCTTGAGAAAGAGAACTCCTCCTTGAAAACTCAAGTCAAGGATCTTAGAGCAGCTTTAGAACAATTCACTTCGGGTTCCAAGGGTCTTGACATGATCTTTGGAAAACAGAAGTCCGTTCTAAATTGATCCGGGTTAGGGTATCGAACCCAAGGCTAGACAAAGGTTATACTATGCTGTATTGAACCAATCTAGGCACAAAGTTCAGGCATGAGTACCCAAACTTTGCTTGAACAACCAAGCTGGACCAAACCAATATTGGATCCCAAGGACAGATTCATATCATACCTAATCATTACCATGGCTTTAGTCCGGGGGAGCCAACTTAAAAACAATCTTTATAGTTAAATAAATTCTTCTTTATTTTAAAATTGCATGATTGCTTGTTTATTTATTTTCTGCAAATTACCATGCTTAGACCTAGGACTGGTTAGATTAAGGACTAAAATGATTAACTGAAATTTGAACAACATAGTATTGGGTGGAGGTGAGATGATAGTACATTAGGGAAGCCATTTTGGCGGAGCTAGCCGAAACTACCGATCCAAAACCCAAACTAGTTAGACCAAAATCATTCAAGGAGTAACTTGAAGATGGATTTTCAATAAAAGACTTTGTCAAGGAAAGGGTTGATGATCCAATAAGGCTACGGCGAAAGAAGGCCTAGTGCCTCACCAAGACCTGGAAGCCGATTATTGAAAACCAAATTCACTTTACTATTGTCAGATTTGAATCTAACACAGATTTCAATTAATCTTAGATTCAACCATTGTTTTCAAAAATAAATTTAAAAGCATAATTAATTGGGTTTTTCAAATTAATTTAACTTTTCAAAACTAATCATGATTTTTCAAAATAAAATCTTTACTTCTATTAAACCTGTCTCACAAAAACCCATAAGGTTAATGTGATTGATAACTATATACCGGGTGAGATAGTTAGGACTCAACTTAACTAAAAATCTAGTTTCTGTAATGTTGTCAAATAAAAACATTGAATTTAGAGCTGAATTGACTTGATTGTTGGTTGGTCAATAGAGTCAAACCAGGTCAAAATAGTCAAACCTGGTCAAATAGTTAAACTGATCAATAGTCAAACAATGGCCAGCTCGGGCGCCCCCCCCCCCCCACTTTCTCTTCGACCAAGACAGCAAAAGCTGTCAACACTACCCAGCTAACCTGGGCGCCCGTAACCTATCGGGCGCCTAGGCCTTTATATCAATTCGAGGCAGCAAAAGCTGCCATGCATGGCAGCTGACTGCAGGCGCCCGGGTCCTCACGGGCGCCCCCAAGGACAATGTCAAAACCGAAAAAGTTGCCTTTGGCAGCTTCCGCCTGAACCAGGCGCCCGAGACCTAGCGGGCGCCCGACCAACCTCTATATAAGGCCACCGAGCCTTTCCTCATTTGCCTCCCCAAAAACAAAACCTCCTCCCTAACTCTCTTCCTCCCAAGGCGCCCAAAGACCCCGCTCATGCCCTCAAACGTCCAACTTCAACCATGGCTCCCCGGAATCATTTTTATGCATTTAAAATTATTTTTGTATTTTTTTTACTCCTTAAATGCATGTTTCATATAATTTTAGAAAACGTCGTGCTACTCGATCCAACCCCGGAACCGAGCCTAGACCTGACCCTAGGTTTCTGACCCTAGAACTATTCAATAAGTTCGCTAGAACGACCTATAAACCTATCAAGATAGGTTTCCTAAATAGGCAGTTTTTCACTCAGTCCTATTCATTAGCTATGGACGTTATCAATTTCTATCAGCTTGACCATCTTGTCTTCTGCACCCATCCTGTGAACACAACCCTATGTGCAGAGTTTTATAACAACCTAGTAAGACAAGATGACCTTAGCTATGTCACCACGGTACAGGGGATGCCTTTGACTGTCACACCCTCGTTGTTTAACAGATTCCTTGGACTACTACCTTCCCAGTCCACCTTCTGCTGTTATCCTCCTAGAGATCCTCCCTTTGCTCCTCCATACTCCCATATTGATCTGGACACCCTTTATTCATATTTCTATAGAAATGCCCGAAACCCATTGGTTAGATGATTTCAATCAGTAGATCTCCAGGTCCAGGACTACGCTCTTTATAGAGTTTTGGTCCGTTGCATTCATCCCTTGACCACTAGGGATGTCGCGACCATGCGACCATTCAATACCTTCTTGCTGTACACCTTGATCCATCAATTAGACATAGATATTGGACTTCACATGTTCCACACCATTCTACATGCATCCAGTGTTACTACTCAGGGTCGGGTACGCACCCCTTACTGCCACATCATCACTTCTCTTCTTCATCATCATGGTTGCGATATTACCGATGGAGAGATGACCACGATGACTGAATTTGACGAAATTGGGTATAGAAAATTTTCCATAGTGGGCATAGAGGTCTCGGTTACCAGGGTTTTTATCATGGAGACGCCAGAGAGCCGGAGCCCAAATCGATTCCGATGAGGAGGTAGAGGTCGACGTCGCAGATTTCGCTGCCGAGATTGAGAGCACATGGACGAGCCCCCACCTCTGACGATCGATGAGAGACTGACACTACTTCAGACAAAGGTCCATAGCCTCCGAGAGGAAGAGGAAGCTCACTACGTCGAGTTAGTCGACGCGATTCAAGCATGGCACGATGAGCACATGGAAGCTATTCTAGCCGATCGCCAGGCGAGAGAGGCACATCACATTGAATACATGAATGCCCTCCGAGCCGAACGTGAGGCAAATCAGGCCCGACATAACGAGATGATGTCCTTGTTCTAATCTTGGCAGCCCAGTCCATTCTTTCCTCCGGGCCCCTCCTATTAGACTCCAGATGACTTCAGCTGCCTTATTGTACTATTGATTGATGTTTGACTGTGCTGGTCCTCGCTTCGACCAGTTGACTTCTATGCACTTATCATATCTAGTTGCTAGCTGTTTACTTGATGAGTTATCTACCTTTTACCAGTTATTAAGTTAGGGTTATGCTTGGTAGAATAGGACTGCTCTACTTATGTTTTTTTTAAATGTTTTATTTCGTATCATGTTTTATTTGAAAAATCATGTTTTATTTATTTAAAATGATTTTTCGACTTAGTTTTGTTTAAAAATTTATCTCCTTCAAAACTAGGGCTTTTTCGCAAATGGACTTAGCCTAGGCCCTAACCCTAGAATTGCATGCACCTATAGATCTAGAAGCCAACATCTCACAAGCACCTTAGGGTACTTTTGATTGATAACCTAGAATGGGTTGAGATGCTTAGGTCTATGCCTTGATTCAAGATGCTTTAAGTCAGTGCATCTGCAGTAATTGGGGTAATAAATACCAATTAAACAGTAATCAGGTTAAGTGTCAAGCTTAGAAAAATCTAACTTGATCATATCACTTAACTTGACTAACCCTAGGGAAAGCAACTGTTTATAACAGTTAGTAAGTAGCTAATTGGGTTAGACAGGATCCGAAAGAGAAAATTTGAATTGATTTGGTCCAGTTTATACTTGGAATTGGTTTAGTACAACTCCTTACTTTTATTATGGTTTAGTACAACATCTTACTTTTACTCAGTTTTATTGCTATATTTTTTTTGATATATGGAAAAGGGGGAGAGATTGGATAGGAGAGAAAAGAAGGTTTTAAAATTTTTTTGATTTTAAAATTTAAATTTTTTTCAAATTAAATTTTGTTTTCAAAACCTTTATCTCCTCTTTCAAAAGTAAAGTAATTCAAAATCAGGTTTGGAAAAATTTTCTAAGTGTTATAAAATTCAACATTGAAGACTTTTCCTAAGTATTAAAACTGCTTAAAAATTTTCTAGGTGTTAAAATTTCAAAATCAGTTTAGAAAATTTTCTAAAGTGCAAAAACTAAGTGTTTTGAAAATTATGTTAAGTAATTGCTCTCGAAATTATTTTAAGTACTTAACTCAAAAATTATTTTCAAAAATTATTCTAAGTACTTACACTACATTTTTCGGTGGAAAATTTTCTAAGTGTAAATTTCAAAATTCTCCTGAAAATTTTCCAAATGCCCAACTCAAAATATTTGTTGAAAATGTTTCTAACTTAAAAACCTTTTCTTGAAAATTTTCTAAGTATTGAAAACCTGAAAAACATTTTCAATTTTAGACTTAGAAACTTTTTCAAAAACCCCACGAATTTTTTGAAAAACTCAGGGGGAGATTTCTTCCAGGGGAGGAAATTAAATTTGGTACTTTACTTATTTTTCTGTATGTTTAACATAACTTTTTGAACCGGGTTGCCATAAATCAAAAAGGGGGAGATTGTTGGTGCAGGCAGCACCTAAGTCAAACTTGGGTTTTGATAATGGCAAAGGGTTCAGAAGTTAAGATGCTATTGTTGTCTAACATGTTCACTAGGTGTGCAGGAAGAAGTCCTAGGTGCACTAGGCAAGAAGTCCTGGCAAAGGGCTGGGCAAAGAAGTCCTGGTCAAGGACTGGGCAAGAAGACCTGACCGGAAGTCGGGCAAAGAAGTCCTGGTCGAGGACTGGGCAAGAAGTCCTGGCAAGGGGCTGGGCACCGAAGACCTGACCGTATGTTGGGCACGAAGACCTGGTCAGAGGGATTGGGCAAAAGTCCAACCGGAGGAGTCGGTTGGTAAAAGGTAAACTCTCCTGAGAGGAGTAGGTGAGGACGCGTTCCCCGTCGAGGGAACAGTAGGCGTCGGTTCGACCTAGGGTTCCATTTGGGAGACCTGAAGTAAGAACCAAGACAGCTACGGCTATAAATATTGACTAATATTCTTGCTTTATATGTTTTGGAACTAACCTTGGTTGCAGGAACCGAAGGAATGTGTTGATACAGCTCAGAACACCCCAAACGAAGGGGGCAGGAAACTGGGCTAGGCGGCCGGGAGGTCCCGGGAGCCCAAGGTCAAAGCCAAAACAGCAAGGAAGCAAGAACGCTTCGAAACCACACTGGGTTAGGCGCCCCGGAGGTCCCGGGCGTCCAAGGTCAAAGCCAAAGAGGTAATCGAAGTGAATCAGCCACGAAGCCAGCGGACCAAGTCAAGCAAGGCGCCCAGGAGGTCCCGAGCACCCCAGTCAGCTCCAGAGGGTGAGTCAAAGGGGATAAGCGCTGACCGAGTTGCGGATTGAGTTTTTTACAGATGAAGGCACGTGTCAGGCGCCCCTGACGTCTCAGGCGCCCCCAGGTGCACTATAAAAGGGTGCTCGACCTCAAGGCTTCAAAACAACTACTTTCTAACACTCCAAAGCTTTTCGTTCAAGGCCTCCGCTCCGACAAACTGCGACTTCAAGATTCCAGCGCCGACAACGACCCTCTGCTCCGAAGTACGATCTACATCGGGCGTCGGTAACGAAAAGTGTAGCCCTTTTCATTTACTGCAATATTCTTGTACTGAAATTTGTACCGATTGCACGATTATAGAATTGCCCAAAGTAAATGGTCAAGGACCGTGGGCCTTGGAGTAGGAGCCGACCGCGACTCAAACCAAGTAAAATACTTGTGTATCTGTGTGATTGTTTTGTTTCCGCTGCATTTTCTCTTTTCCTTAATCCAAAATAGTTTTAACGATATTCACCCCCCCTCTATCGTTTCTCTCGATCCAACAATATTTCCATAGCCACCGGTGCTGGGCTATATACTGCATTCGCCACAGGTGCTAGGCATCATATTTGCATAGCCACAGGTGCTGGGCTATATATTGCATCTGCCACAGGTGCTAGGAGTCATATTTACATAGCCACAGGTGCTGGGCTACATACATGCATAGCCACAGGTGCTGAGCTAACCTATTCGCCAGTAGCTATGCTTAAATCCATTCGGATGCTCCTAGCCATAGCAGCTCATTATGATTATGAGATATGACAAATGGATGTGAAAACATCTTTCCTTAATGGAAACCTGCTTGAGGATGTATACATGATACAACCTGAAGGTTTCACATCGGTTGATAAAACCAAAGTATGCAAGCTTCGACGATCCATATATGGACTGAAGCAAGCATCCAGGAGCTGGAACATCCGTTTTGATGAGACAATCAAAGAGTTTGATTTCTCACAAAATCTTGACGAACCTTGTGTGTACAAGAAGGTTAGTGGGAGTGCAGTCGTATTCCTAGTATTATATGTCGATGATATATTACTTATAGGAAACGATATATCAGTCTTACAGACAGTTAAAATTTGATTGTCCAAAACTTTCTCCATGAAAGACCTGGGAGAAGCAACCTATATCCTTGGGATTAGAATCTATAGAGATAGATCAAAACGGTTGCTTGGTCTTTCGCAGTCTACGTATATAGACCGAGTGCTAAAAAGGTTTAGCATGTCGGAATCCAAGAAAGGTTACCTTCCCAACAGGTATGGGATCAACCTTTCAAAGTCTATGTGTCCGCGCACAGAAGACGAGAGGATTTGCATGAATAAGATTCCTTATGCATCCGCGATAGGATCTATCATGTATGCTATGTTATGTACAAGGCCCGATGTATCGTATGCTCTGAGTGTCACAAGCAGATACCAGTCGGATCCAGGAATGGATCATTGGGTGGCTGTCAAGACAATCCTTAAGTACTTAAGAAGAACTAAGGATGTGTTCCTAATATATGGAGAAGGAGATATGATAATACGTGGGTATACAGATGCCAGTTTCCAGACAGATAAGGATGACTCCAAATCGCAGTCTGGATACGTATTTACTTTGAATGGAGGCGCAGTAAGTTGGAAAAGTTCCAAACAAGACACCGTAGCGGATTCTACCACGGAAGCGGAATATATCGTAGCTTCGGAAGCAGCAAAGGAAGCAGTCTGGATCAAGAAGTTTGTCTCCGAACTTAGTGTGGTTCCAACCATTGATGAAGCAGTGCCGGTTTACTGCGACAACAATGGAGCTATTGCACAAGCAAAGGAACCAAGGTCTCATTAGCGATCCAAACACGTGCTTCGCCGCTATCATCTGATCAGAGAGATTATAAGTAGGAATGATATACAAATTGAGAAAATTCCCACTGAAAGGAAGTTAGCGGATCCTTTAACTAAGGCCTTGCCTCAAAGCAAGTTTGAGGGTCATGTTAGAGCCTGTGGTATTGGATACCGTAGCAATTGGCATTAGGTCAAGTGGGAGTTTGTTAGTATTATGAGAGAAGTGTCCTAAGGCAATCGCCTTATGATTGTAAACATTTATTTTAATAAATGAAAATTCACTATTTGAGTATACATGTTTGTGTATTTGATTGGGATCTTAAACTCATCTACTGAATGTCCGCAATACAATTCACAGCATAAGAGAATTTGTGATGAGATCACAACTAGTGATTATCTCTACATGTGCAATTGTGAAGTATTGAAAATATCCCTAGTCGATGAATTGATAAAAACGGACACTATCAATTCTGTTGAGACTAGCATGGGTTATTCTCTAATCAGCTGATTCTCACTGGCTGGTGACATTGGGATGTCCGGAGATAAACATGGATGCTAGTTAAGGGAACTAGTTCATTGGAGTGACTAGCTGTAAAACTTCATATGGTAATCTACATAAAGATATGTCAATGAAGTTCTTACTGTAGCTTAAGTGCGATGTTCCTTTGACTTGCGGTGTTCAAGTCATCTTGGTCATGGAGACTTATACTTTAACATCTTAAGCAAGCATCTCCAACGAGGTGTGGACCCAGGATGATTGGGTATAAGCCGAAGTGCCCGAAGATGTTTGAACAGCCTACAAAGGATTCACCACTCCTTGCGAGGAGATGTATACCCAGGCCTATCGTCGGATTGTTACTTTAAAGCCTCTGGCCAGAGCATGTCATGTTTAGAGTATGAGTCTCTTAAATACATGAAAGTAATTAGAAATCCAAAGGACGAGAAAGACACTACTTGGGCTAGGTGTGACGTAGTCAGTCTAGTGGGGACTGACACAAACAGACCATGTCCTGAACCAAGTGGATATAAGATGGTGAAGGGAATGGGGCACGATTCATTAGAGCTGCTGAAGGGTTTCAGAATTACTTCTGAGGTCAACCGTTGATCTTTCGATTAATTGGGGGTCATGATGTACTACTAGGTGCCACTCATGATCGTTCTATAATTGGTTGATTATAGACGGCCAACATAAATCGAAAGCCTATTTAGTCACACGCATTACGAGTAATCCGAGGGATTTAAAAAGAGTTGAAAATTGGATTTTCCAATCAAGAGAAATAAGTCGAATCTGAATTAATCAGAGGCGCAATGGAAGCTTAAAATGGCTAAATCTTTTGAAGGCTTATCGGGCGAATTAAATGAGTTTAATTCGCGAGGGATTGGGCTTGAAGTGGCCGGCCAAAGAGGGTGCCCACCCTCTTTGGTTTGGCCGGCCACAACAATGGGGTGAAACCAATTTATTTGGTTTAATTAATAAAGTAAATCTAGCACGATTTGTTTTATAAATTATGGATAAATAAATTTGTATAAAGAAATTTATATAAAGAAATTTATAGAAATTTATTCTTTTTTATGAAAATTAAAATGATCCATGGAATGGTTTATTTTAATTTTATAAAATCAATTATGAATTGATTTTTCCATAATAAGAAAATTTATAAATTTCTTGTAAAATTTATTCCATAATAAAAGGAGAGATGTATTTGTTTTATTATAAAGTTAGTTATAATAAAACTACGCATAACGGAATAATTCATAAGAAAATTTATAAGATAAATTTCTTATGAAAATTTATTCCGTTAACTCCGTTAAAGGGGAGACTTGGCAAGGGAGAGGCTACTATATAAAGGAACCAATGGCAAGCCTTGAATTCCAATAGAGTAATCAAGAGATTAACTCTCTCCCTCTCTCTCTCTCTCTAACTCTCTCTCTCTCTCTAGGGCTGGCTCTCTCTCCTCCCCTAGGGCCGGCGCATGCACCTAGGGTGCCCGTGAGTTTCCTCCACCAAGTTCGTGCCGAAGAAAAAGAAGAAGCAGATCGCAACTCCTTCCTTCCTTTCCCGGAATTTTGATTCCGTTACTTGGTGGTTAGTTTCCATCCTTCTCTCTTGATTTTCTAGTTGTGTCTTTGGGGAATCTAGTAGTTCTCGTTGACACAAAACTCGTGGCTTTGCGAAGTCATCCCGAAGAGAACTCGGCGTGGACGCGAATAAAGGCGGAGCTTCCAAGGGACGCTACGGTTGGATCTCGTCCCTTACTTCGAGTTACGCGAGGTATTGAGTAAATTAGTTTACTTTCTGCAAAATTTTAATTATGATCATGTCCACACATCATAAGGTTGCATGCTAGATACGAGGTTAAAATAATTTAAGAAATTATTTATGCTAATTCTTCCGCTGCACGTAAATATTTTAAAAATTTACGAACCCGTATCCTTGTCAACATGTACCCGGTCCCAATAGTGGTATCAGAGCCGGTTAGTGTTCGACATAATCATATAATTGTTTTGCGGAAAACTTTGTCATGATCTTAATTTTGGAAAAAATTTTCAATTATGGAAACTTTCCAATTATTATTAATTTTAGATTTAAGAATTTCAATGTTTGGAAATCCTCATGAAATTTCGCAAACGTTTGAAATATCCTAGTTTCTGAAATTTTATGATAATTGTGAAATCTTCCCATCTTTGGAAACTTTCCAATTTTGGAAATTTTCTATTTTAGAAATTTTCCAATTTTGGAAATATGTAAGTTTTCTTTGTACCAGAAACTTACAACCATTCTGAAAACCTATTATGAAATCTCACAATTTTGGGCACTTTATTTTGAGAAAGTCTAGACAAATTTATGGATAATTAGTTGACAATTTCAAATTCGAATTGGCTTTAAATTATTAACAAAATTCTTTATTTTGGATTGAGCCTCGGGGAGCCGTCCAATTTAAAGTTAGTTGTTGTAATTTAATTTCCCAATTTTGAATGAAATTGTCATGTTTGATTTGGTTGCGTTTCCGAAACGGACCAAATTGAATTTACGACAAATTTCTTTTCTTTGGATATCTGAGCCTCGGGGAGCCACCCTTAGAAAGCAATTTGTTGTAATTAATTAAATCCATGAATAAAATATGATTTAAGAGGTGATGCTCTTACATATTGTTGTCTCCAAAATTAATTAGGAAATGATTTCCTATAGAGTTTTCTTAATTGAGATTTTCATGAAAATAATATGTCGTTGAATTAAGGGAATTGTCTCTTAATTTAATAAGATTTGATTTAGAGAAATCAAAGTCTTAAACATATTATTTCCGAAATTGATTATGACAATTTAGGAAATTGTTTCCCAAAACAATTCCTTTAATAAAGTATGAAATTAGAATTAGGAAATTCGGTTCCTAATTCAATTCATGAGACTTGATAAATTAAGTCACATACATACTTTATTAAGGAAATCGTTAGTCATAACATAATTATATGTCATGAATGTGCTTAGAAAAGAAAGGATGAGACCCAAAACCCCTTACAAAATATTAAGGCCAACACCTTCCATTAATATGGTTAGAATCGGAGTTTTGTTTCATGTTTGGGTTGATGGACACATCCATGCCCGGCTTGAACCTCAACATGTTCAAACCATGGAATTAGTTTATGAATAATATAGTTAGAGTCAGAGGTCAATCCTTAGTTTTGGTTGTTGGGCACATCCAAGCCTGACTAAACGGTTGAATGAGCTCCAACCATATTAAAACTATTTCTTGATTAATGGGTCAGCCTTAAGCTTGGAGCATCGATTTGTTGTGCCACAGCCAAGGTCGATGTAAAGAGAGGTGCAGTTGGGTGCTATGTATAATGTTGCATACTTGTTAATGAGTTAACAACCCAATGATTTATGCAAACATTCAATTAGTTGATAGCATAAAGTGATAGTTACATATATGTGATATGTAATCGGTGTAATTACCTACCTTCATAGCTAAGAAAAACTTGATGGCCACAGTCATGGTTGTTCTTATCTATGGTTGGATATCAACCTATTTGGAGATGTTCCTACGATCTCCCGAATTGATAAAAAGAGTTATTCAATTTGAAAATAAATAGGATTTTTTAATGTATGTTGATACATTCTTTAATCATTCTTCTCACATAATCTCAATTTGTATTTCTAGGATAATCACTCGATCATGTCTTCTCTGAATTTGCGTTCCATTTTGGACACCAATAAACTAACTGGGCCAAACTTCATGGACTGGCTTCGAAACCTGAGGATAGTCCTCAAGGCAGAGAAGCTTGCCTATGTCCTTGAAGATCAACTTCCCAACCATCCTCCAGAAGGTGCAACTCCAGACCAGCTAGTGGCCTATCAGAAACATGTGACCGATTCTGAACTTGCGAGTTGCATCATGCTAGCCTCTATGGTACCTGAGTTGCAAAAGCAGCATGAGCATATGGATGCTTATACCATCATCTTCCATCTTCATGAGTTGTTTGAGGAGCAGGCGAGATCCGAAAGGTTCGAAGTCTCCAGACTTCTCTTCACCACTAAGATGCAGGAAGGCACTTCTGCCTCGCAATTTGTGTTAAAGATGTTGGGGTACATTGAGCGACTGAGCACACTCGGTTTTGCAATGGATCATGAACTAAGTATTGACTTAATTCTGAATTGTTTGCCCAAAAGTTATTCACAATTTGTGATGAACTATCGGATGAACAAACTAGAGACCACCATTCCTGAGTTGCTCAACCTGCTGAAGACTGTGGAGCCTTCTGTAAAGCCGGAACAAAAGACGGTACTGTTAGTTGGTTCCTCGAAGAATGGTTCTAAAAGGAAGGCCAAAGAACAGAATAAGGGAAAGAAGAAAAAGGCCAAAAAGAATGAAAATACCCCAAAAGGCACTTGCCATCACTGTGGCAAAGAGGGTCACTGGCGAAGAAACTACAAGGTTTATCTTGAGTCCTTGAAGAAGAAGACATTCGATGCCTCATCCTCTTCAAGTATCTTCGTTATTGAATGTCACTCTATTTCCTCAAATACCTGGGTACTTGATACTGGGTGTAGCTCACATATATGTAATGACATACAGGGGCTAAGGAATAGAAGAAGACTCGTCAAGGGAGAAGCGAATTTGCGAGTTGGAAATGGAGCAAAGATTGCTGCTATTTCCATCGGAACATTTTTGCTAAAGCTCCCTACTGGACTTGTCTTAGAATTGGATAATTGTTATTTTGTTCCTTCGTTAATAAAGAACATTGTATCTATTTCATGTTTGAATGAAAAGGGTTATCATTTAACTTTTAGTAACAATTGTTGTTACATAACTTTAAATGGCGTTCTTTATGGGAATGAAACTTTGTGCAATGGTATCTACACGTTAGATTTATCCAGTGACATTTTCAATATCGAAGTTAGCAACAAACGTGCTCGAATAGATAATCGAATAGACTCATACACTTGACATTGCCGTCTTGGCCATGTAAGTAAGAAACGCATGACCGAATTACACCGATGAGGGATTCTGGAATCATTTGAACTCGGTTCATTTGATACATGCGAATCATGCTTAAAAGGCAAGATGACCAAATTACCCTTTTCTGAAAAAGGTAATCCAGTGGGAGAATTGCTTGGTCTAATACATACTGATGTATGTGGACCAATGTCAACTCTTGCACAAGGAGGCTATAGCTACTTCATCACCTTTATCGATGATCACTCACGATTCGGTTATGTGTTCTTGATGAAACACAAATCTGAAGCCTTTGAGAAATTCAAAGAGTTCAGAAATGAAGTAGAGAAACAGCTTGGCAAAAGTATTAAGATACTTCGATCCGATCGGGGTGGTGAATACTTAAGTCAAGAGTTTCAAGATTATCTTAGGGACAATGGGATATTATCCCAATGGACTCTGCCGTATACACCACAGCATAATGGTGTATCTGAGAGGCGTAACCGAACCTTGATGGACATGGTTAGGTCGATAATGAATCATGCAACTCTTCCTAAATCCTTTTAGGGCTATGCACTTAAGACAGCTGTTTGCTTACTAAACAGAGTCTCGACCAAGGTAGTCTCTACTACTCCATATGAGACATGGAATAGTAAGAAACCTCACTTAACTCACCTTAAGATATGGGGTTGTCCTGCTTATGTGAAGCGGACTATATCAGACAAATTGGATGCTAAGTCTGATAAATGTCTATTTATTGGATACCCTAAGGAAACGAAGGGTTACCAATTCTATCATCCCTTGGAACAAAAGGTGTTTGTTTCAAGGCATGCTGTATTTCTAGAAAAAGAATTTCTTTTCAAGAAAACAGTGGGAGTGGCATTGAACTTGATGAAGTTCAAGAAACTCCAATAGACATTACAGAGACACCTAGTCTAGACCCACAACCAATAACTCATAATGATGAGCTATCAGTTGAACCTAAAACCACACCACCTCTTCGTAGGTCTGATAGGACACGTAATATTCCAGAGAGATACGGATTTCTCATAAGTGAATCGAACGACGTGTTACTCATAAGCGATGACGAACCTATCAGTTATGAAGATGTTCTGAAATGTTCAAAAAGGGACAAATGGCTTGAAGCCATGAAGTCGGAAATGGATTCCATGTACGAAAATCAAGTATGGGACATGGTTAACCCACCTGAAGGGATTAAGCCCATAGGGTGCAAGTGGGTTTTCAAGAAGAAAACCGACATGGAAGGTAATGTTGTTACCTTTAAGGCTAAATTAGTGGCAAAAGGATATCGTCAGAAACAAGGAATTGATTATGACGAAACCTATTCGCTAGTAGCTATGCTTAAATCCATTCGGATGCTCCTAGCCATAGCAGCTCATTATGATTATGAGATATGGCAAATGGATGTGAAAACATCTTTCCTTAATGGAAACCTGCTTGAGGATGTATACATGATACAACCTGAAGGTTTCACATCGGTTGATAAAACCAAAGTATGCAAGCTTTGACGATCCATATATGGACTGAAGCAAGCATTCAGGAGCTGGAACATCCGTTTTGATGAGACAATCAAAGAGTTTGATTTCTCACAAAATCCTGACGAACCTTGTGTGTACAAGAAGGTTAGTGGGAGTGCAGTCGTATTCCTAGTATTATATGTCGATGACATATTACTTATAGGAAACGATATATCAATCTTACAGACAGTTAAAATTTGGTTGTCCAAAACTTTTTCCATGAAAGACCTGGGAGAAGCAACCTATATCCTTGGGATTAGAATCTATAGAGATAGATCAAAATGGTTGCTTGGTCTTTCGCAGTTTACGTATATAGACCGAGTGCTAAAAAGGTTTAGCATGTCGGAATCCAAGAAAGGTTACCTTCCCATCAGACATGGGATCAACCTTTCAAAGTCTATGTGTCCGCGCACAGAAGACGAGAGGATTTGCATGAATAAGATTCCTTATGCATCCGCGATAGGATCTATCATATATGCTATGTTATGTACAAGACCCGATGTATCGTATGCTCTGAGTGTCACAAGCAGATACCAGTCGGATCCAGGAATGGATCATTGGGCGGCTGTCAAGACTATCCTTAAGTACTTAAGAAGAACTAAGGATGTGTTCCTAATATATGGAGAAGGAGATATGATAATACGTGGGTATACAGATGCCAATTTCCAGACAGATAAGGATGACTCCAAATCGCAGTCTGGATACGTATTTACTTTGAATGGAGGCGCAGTAAGTTGGAAAAGTTCCAAACAAGACACCGTAGCAGATTCTACCACGGAAGCGGAATATATCGCAGCTTCGGAAGCAGCAAAGGAAGCAGTCTGGATCAAGAAGTTTGTCTCCGAACTTGGCGTGGTTCCAACCATTGATGAAGCAGTGCCGGTTTACTGCGACAACAATCGAGCTATTGCACAAGCAAAGGAACCAAGGTCTCATCAGCGATCCAAACACGTGCTTCGCCGCTATCATCTGATCAGAGAGATTATAAGTAGGAATGATATACAAATTGAGAAAATTCCCACTGAAAGGAATTTAGCGGATCCTTTAACTAAGTCCTTGCCTCAAAACAAGTTTGAGGGTCATGTTAGAGCCTGTGGTATTGGATACCGTAGCGATTGGCATTAGGTCAAGTGGGAGTTTGTTAGTATTATGAGAGAAGTGTCCTAAGGCAATCGCCTTATGATTGTAAACATTTATTTTAATAAATGAAAATTCACTATTTGAGTATACATGTTTGTGTATTTGATTGGGATCTTAAACTCATCTACTGAATGTCCGCAATACAATTCACAGCATAAGAGAATTTGTGATGAGATCATAACTAGTGATTATCTCTACATGTGCAATTGTGAAGTATTGAAAATATCCCTAGTCGATGAATTGATAAAAACGGACACTATCAATTCTGTTGAGACTAGCATGGGTTATTCTCTAATCAGCTGATTCTCACTGGCTGGTGACATTGGGATGTCCGGAGATAAACATGGATGCTAGTTAAGGGAACTAGTTCATTGGAGTGACTAGCTGTAAAACTTCATATGGTAATCTACATAAAGATATGTCAATGAAGTTCTTACTGCAGCTTAAGTGCGATGTTCCTTTGACTTGCGGTGTTCAAGTCATCTTGGTCATGGAGACTTATACTTTAACATCTTAAGCAAGCATCTCCAACGAGGTGTGGACCCAGGATGATTGGGTATAAGCCGAAGTGCCCGAAGATGTTTGAACAGCCTACAAAGGATTCACCACTCCTTGCGAGGAGATGTATACCCAGGCCTATCGTCGGATTGTTACTCAAAGCCTCTGGCCAGAGCATGTCATGTTTAGAGTATGAGTCTCTTAAATACATGAGAGTAATTAGAAATCCAAAGGACGAGAAAGACACTACTTGGGCTAGGTGTGACGTAGTCAGTCTAGTGGGGACTGACACAAACAGACCATGTCCTGAACCAAGTGGATATAAGATGGTGAAGAGAATGGGGCACGATTCATTAGAGCTGTTGAAGGGTTTCAGAATTACTTCTGAGGTCAACCGTTGATCTTTCGATTAATTGGGGGTCATGATGTACTACTAGGTGCCACTCATGATCGTTCTATAATTGGTTGATTATAGACGGCCAACATAAATCGAAAGCGTATTTAGTCACACGCATTACGAGTAATCCGAGGGATTTAAAACAAGTTGAAAATTAGATTTTCAAATCAAGAGAAATAAGTCGAATCTGAATTAATCAGAGGCGCAATGGAAGCTTAAAATGGCTAAGTCTTTTGAAGGCATATCGGGCGAATTAAATGAGTTTAATTCGCGAGGGATTGAGCTTGAAGTGGCCGGCCAAAGAGGGTGCCCACCCTCTTTGGTTTGGCCGACCACAACAATGGGGTGAAACCAATTTATTTAGTTTAATTAATAAAATAAATCTAGCGCGATTTGTTTTATAAATTATGGATAAATAAATTTGTATAAAGAAATTTATATAAAGAAATTTATAGAAATTTATTCTTTTTTATGGAAATTAAAATGATCCATGGAATGGTTTATTTTAATTTTATAAAATCAATTATGAATTGATTTTTCTATAATAAGAAAATTTATAAATTTCTTGTAAAATTTATTCCATAATAAAAGGAGAGATGTATTTGTTTTATTATAAAATTAGTTATAATAAAACTAGGCATAACGGAATAATTCATAAGAAAATTTATAAGATAAATTTCTTATGAAAATTTATTCCGTTAATTCCGTTAAAGGGGAGACTTGGCAAGGGAGAGACTACTATATAAAGGAACCAAAGGCAAGCCTTGAATTCCAATAGAGTAATCAAGAGATTAACTCTCTCCCTCTCTCTCTCTCTAACTCTCTCTCTCTCTAGGGTCGGCTCTCTCTCCTCCCCTAGGCCCGGTGCATGCACCTAGGGTGCCCGTGAGTTTCCTCCACCAAGTTCGTGCCGAAGAAAAAGAAGAAGCGGATCGCGACTCCTTCCTTCCTTTCCCGGAATTTTGATTCCGTTACTTGGTGGTTAGTTTTCATCCTTCTCTCTTGATTTTCTAGTTGTGTCTTTAGAGAATCTAGTAGTTCTCGTCGACACAAAACTCGTGGCTTTGCGAAGTCATCCCGAAGAGAACTCGGCGTGGACGCGAATAGAGGCGGAGCTTCCAAGGGACGCTACGGTTGGATCTCATCCCTTACTTCGAGTTACGCGAGGTATTGAGTAAATTAGTTTACTTTCTGCAAAATTTTAATTTATGATCATGTCCACACTTCATAAGGTTGCATGCTAGATACGTGGTTAAAATAATTTAAGAAATTATTTATGTTAATTCTTCCGCTGCACGTAAATATTTTAAAAATTTATGAACCCGTATCCTTGTCAACATGCACCCGGTCCCAACAATGTTGACATGCACTTACAGGTGACATACACGTTTGGATTGTGCATCGTTCTTGAGACTAAATAGGGGATTGATTACACCTATCCGCAGGATAGACGGACTCTAGTATGTATTCACCCTTAGTCTTTAGTTATGCTTTATCCTCTATACTCGAGACTGTATCAATGTGATTCTTATTGTTATTATAGCTTGCTATGCATATCTATTTTGGTATTCGTTGAGTTTATTTGGACTCACCACCGTTGGGCATATTTTTGTTTTCAAGTTGATTGGTCTCCAGGGGAGCCCCAATTGCCAGTCCCAGGACCCTACGACTCCAGTGATGGGTGCTTCCGCGTAATTATGTTTCCTTTACCTCGTATTATTTGGTTTGTATTGGTTTTATGTCGTGGAACTTGTATCGCATTTCATTTGTCTTGGTATTGTATTTTTGAGTCCTTTGAGGGACTATGTGTTTGTTGTTTTTGTTGTAAGTCGAACCGGTCTGCAGTCAGGTATGGTTTACTTTGTGTTATGGTTATGTTATGTCTTGATTTTGAGGCCTGAGGCTAAATTATTATTGCGTGTGTTGTTTGTATATGTAAATTGTCCGCCGGACAGGGGAGATGTTGTCCGATTTTATATTGGAACAGCAGCTCTAGGGTCTCGGGGTGTGACAATTTATTTTGGTATTAGAGTGAGGTTCAAATGCCTGTTCATGTTTTTCGGATTTGTCGGAATTAAATCTGATACCTATTCGATAGGTGTCGGAGCTCGGGTTTGATGATATATACCCAAGTACATTTCGGATTTTTGGAGTCGTCTCTCGACGAGTTTGGACTTTGGGACTTGGTGATGACGGGACATCTCGAGGTGACAAACGTGTAGACTGGTATGTTTTGTAAGACTTGTACTATTTGTAACATTGGGTAATGGTTTAACAGGTATGACTCGGAGTAGATTTGCTTCTGCACCAAGACGGGGTCCTGGGCGGCCACGTGAGCGGACATCCGAGTCTCAGGCGACAGAGCCACCAGAGAGACCGACTGGGATAGAGCCTATTAGTCGTGGTCAGACTCCCCCGGGTGTTCCGAGGGTTTCAGTTCCATTTGTGTCAGCAGTTCCCACTGTTCCACCAGTCGTATCTATCCTAGTTGTGCCCACCATATTGGCAGCAGTACCTACCCATGCCTATTCTGTGGTACCACCAGCGGTACCTATCCTGGGATATCCAGCGATACCATCTGTGGTACCCACCTTGGGGTGTTCAGTAGTGCCTACACCGGCATATCCAACAATACCACCAGCGGTACCTGCCCCGTTATATCCAACGGTACCATCGGTTGTACCCCCATCGGTGTATTTAGCAGTGCCTACATCCCTAGAAGTACCTAGAACTGCATATCCAGTTATACCACCAGTCGTACCCCCTATAGTGTATTCCGCTGTACCACAGTAGCGCCTGCTCTACCAGTTCACCCAGCTCCACCCACGGCTTCAGTTTCAGGATTTCCCACGATTCCTACTGCAGCCCCCATTCTGGTATCTACTGCAGCTCCACTGGTGGATCCTATCGTTTCTGTGGACTGGGCTAGGGTTAGAGCATGGATACCAACATTGACGGAGTCGGTGAAAGGATGATTCACACTGTTCCATGGAGGACCTGACCCTCGGGTTGCTCGTTATTGGATCGAGACCTTGGAGGGTACGTTTTCCTACATGGCCTGTTCAGAGTGGGAGAAGACAGAACTGGCTGCCTACCATTTGTGTGATGAGGCGACTACTTGGTGGGCCATGCAATGCATGGTCATTGGTGAGCAGCACATCACCTAGACAACTTTCCATGAGGCATTCGAAAGTTAGTACTTCTCCGTTGCATGCCAGATGGCTCGACGTCAGGAATTTCTAAGTCTCCAACAAGGAAAGCGCACGGTCATGGAATATAATGCGGAGTATAGCCATCCAGTTGAGTATGTTGGATTGAGACGAACGATAGAAAGGGGGGGCGGGTGAATATCATAAAACGTTTTCATATTCGTAAAGAGAATAAGCAGCGGAAAATAGAGAAACACACAAACCAAACACAGGTGATTTTACTTGGTTCGGAGTCGTGGTCGGCTCCTATTCCAAGGTCCACGGTCGTTGACCGTTTACTGCGGGCAATTCTATATGTGCGCAAAAGTTTACAGAAAGATATTACAGTTGTAAACTGGGAATTAAAAATTACGCTCTTTTGTTACCGACTCCCAGTGTGGATTGTACTTCTGAGCATAGAGTCGTCGTAGGTGCTGGAATCTCGAGATGGGAGGTTTCTGGAGCAGAGCGCTTGAGTAGAAGAGCGTATTGGCGTTAGAAAGTTGTGTTTAGAAGCCTTGGGGGTCGAGGGCTATTTATAGCAGTCTTGGGGGCGCCCTGGACGTTGGGGCGCCCTCTACGTGGCCTTCGATCCGCAACAATCTCGGTCAGACCTTATCCCGCTCGAGTAGGGCTGAAGTTTGACTGTGGGGGCGCTCGGGATGCTGGGGGCGGCCCGGTTGACTTGGTTTGCTGGCTTCTCGGCCGGTTCACTTCGTTGGCTTGAACCCAGGGCGCCCTGGGTACTGGGGGCGCCCGGGACGCTGGGGGCGCCCGGGACATAGGGGGCGCCCTGGCCAGTAAGCCTTTGAAGCGCTTTTTTGTTTACTGCTTTGCCTTGACCTTGGGGGCGCCCGGGACCTCCGGGGGCCCTACTCAGCTGCTGCCTCTTTCCCTTGAGGCGTTCTGAGCTGCAGAGACTCGTTCCTTTGGTCCTGCATCCAGGGATAGTTGCAAATACAATAAAACAAGAATATGTTATGATTATACAGCCTTAGCTGTCTTAGTTCTGACTTTGGGTCTCCAACATGGAGCCCTAGGTCGAACCGACGCCTACTGTTCCCTCGACGGGGAACACGTCCTCACCTACTCCTCTCAGGAGAATTTACCTGTTGCCAACCGGCTCCTCCGGTTGGACTTTTGCCCAGCAGTCCTTCGCCAGGTGCCTAGCTGTCCTTCGCCAGGTCTTCAGTACTAAGCAGTCCTTCGCCTGGTGCCCAGCAGTCCTTCGCCTGGTGCCCAGCAGTCCTTCGCCAGGTCTTCGGTTCCAATAAGTCCTTCGCCTGGTGCCTAGAAGTCCTTCGCTAGGTCTTCGACTCCTAGCAGCCCTTCGCTAGGTGCCCAGTAGCCCGTCGCCAGGACTTAGGGTTTCAGTGCCTAGCAGTCCTTCGCTAGGTGCCTAGCAGTCCTTTGCTAGGACTTCAATCTGCACACTCAAGTAGCATGTTAGATCAACATAACATCTTAACTTTTGAACCCTTTGCCATTTATCAAAACACAGGCTCGACTTGGGTACTGTCTGCACCAACAATCTCCCCCTTTTTGATTTATGGCAACCCGATTCAAAAAGTTAAGTTAATTCATACAGTTGATATAACAGTTTAGTTCCCTCCCCCTGAAAGGAATCTCCCCCTAGGTTTTTCATAGGTTCGTGGGGTTAAAAAAATCTAGGTCAAAATAATGGAATTAATTTTTCAATACTTAGATCATTTTTCATAAGAAATTTTTAGAAAAATATTTTCCAAAAAGATTTTAGTTAGGCACTTTGGAAATTTTATACCAAAAAAAAATTTCTCAAATATCTCCTGAAGGTAGGCTTTATACTTAGAAATTTTTCTATTAGAGAAGTTTAGACATAAGTACTTAGAGATATTTTGAACATAACTTAAGTTTAAGTACTTAAAAAGCTTTTGAAAACTGCTTGGGTCAAGTACTTAACAAAGATTTTGAAAACAATTTAGATCAAGTACTTTTGAAACAGTTTTGGAAAAACATAGATTTAAGTATATAAAAAAACTAGGTTTAAGTACTTTGAAATAGTTTTGAAAAAAACTGGGATTACGTACTTTTAAATGGTTTTGAAAAAACTTAGATTAAGTACTTTTTGAAGTAGTTTTGAAAAAACTTAGATTAAGTACTTTTTGAAGTAGTTTTGAAAAACTTAAAAAAACTTAGATTAAGTAGTTTTTGAAGTAGTTTTGAAAAAACTTAGATTAAGTACTTTGAAATAGTTTTAAAAAACTTAGATTAAGTACTTTTTGAAGAAAGGATAAAGTTTTGAAAATTTTGAAATTTGAAAAAAAAACTTAAAATTTTAAAGCTTCTCTCCTTTCCTATCTCTCCCCCTTTGCCATATATCAAAAATAAAGCAATATAGCAAAAATAAATTGCATAAGGATATGACAAAAGAATAATGTGCTGTATTGAACCAATTCAAGATATATACTGAACCAAACCAATTTTAATTATCTCTTTAGGGTCCTGTCTAACCCAATTAGCTACTTACTAACTGTTATAAATAGTTGTTTTTGCTAGGGTTAGTCAAGTTAAGTGTTCTGTTCAAGTTCGATTTTCTAAGCTTGACACTTAACTGATTACTATTTAAGATGTATTTAGTGCCCCAATTACTGCAGATGCACTGACTTAAAGCATCTTGAATTAAGGCAAAGACCTAAGTATCTCAACCCATTCTAGGTTATCAGTCAAAAGTACCCTAAGGTGCTTGTGAGATGCTGGCTTCTAGATCTATAGGTGCATGCAGTTCTAGGGTTAGGGCCTAAGCTAAGTCCATTTTCGAAAAAGCCCTAGTTTTGAAGGGGGTAGTTTTAAATAAAACTAAGTCAGAAAATTGATTTTTAAAATTGTAAAAAGATTTTAAAAATTAAGTAAAGCAGTTTTAAAATTATTTTAAAAACTGATTTTCAAATCAAGTAAAGTAGTAAGAAAACCAAAAGTAGAGTAAACCTATTCTACCAAGCATAATCCTAACTGCCTTCTTAGTGAGCTGAACTCAGACTCAGGTAGGGGTTTGGTGAATATGTCAGCTAAGTTAGATTTAGAGTCTATATGTTTAAGGACTATTTCACCCCTGGCTACATGATCTCTTACAAAGTGGTGTTTAACTTCTATGTGTTTAGTTCTAGAATGTTGGATTGGGTTCTTAGTTAGATTAATTGAGCTTATATTGTCAATGAAGACTTGAGTTTGGGTGTAGTTAAGCTGAAAGTCCTTAAGAGTGTGCATCATCCATAGTAGTTGTGTTGAGGCAATCGACCCTTAAATGATTGGAAGATCATGGTTTTGATGTGTGTGTGTAAATATGTTTGAGGTTAGAGTGTTATGTTGTATTTGATGTGTGTGATTGAGTTTGCAGGACTTGGTGAATCACACATGGTGGACATATCCGAGGGACGAGAGCCGAGGGAGGAGAGCTCCAAGGGCAAGCCGGGAAGTGGACTTTAAGGGCACACGTGAAGGGTGGCATGGAGACAAGCCAAGGGAAGGCTTGTGTGCGCATCTGAGGGACGATAGCCAGAGGAAGAGGACTTCAAGGGGCGAGCCAAGGGAGTAAACCTAAAGGCACACGCGAAGGAGAAGGTCCGGAGTGGCTGGAGCTGAGCTGTGAGGCAGGGCAGTCGACTGGCCCTGTGGCAGTCGACTGCCAAAACCCACAGAAAGTTTGCAGCCTCGGACCAGTCGACTGGCATTTGGGCAGTCGACTGGTATACCCCCGAAACTAGTCGTTGGCTAGCAATTAATGCTAGGTCAGTCGACTGCCCCAGGGGCAGTCGACTGGTGCGGGCTGGACAGATTGCGAGTTTGTCCTTTTCACCTATAAAAGGAGCACCTTTTTGCACGTGTACGGTACAGTTTCGTACAGTAACGAGGTGCTGCCCAACCGAAAAGTGTTCTTGTTTCCTCTCACTCAATCTACTTCATTCTGTAAAGAGGAAGATCGCCGTTGTAAAGGTTTCTCCACCTGAAGGAGATTTTCATAGTGAAAGTGGTGCTCGCGGTGTGGATCCTTGGATTTGTCACCCATCTGGGTGGATACCAAGTAAAATACTTTTGTTAGCATTGTTTCATTTTCCTTTGCATATTATTTCCGCTGCGCTAACAATTCTATAGAGATAGAAAAGATCCGCGAAAAAGTGCATTCACCCCCCCCTCTGCATGCCTTAGACGATCCTTCAGTTGGTATCAGAGCCGGTGTGTTTCGGAAGATCTAACAATCAACCGAAACAATTGTGATAGCGTTTCAAGAGGGATACTCAACCGCACGACCACCCTTCTTCGACGGGAACGACTTCGACTATTGGATAGGTAGGATGCAATACTACCTCATGAATGATATTGAAAATTGGATAAGTCTTGCAGATGGCTTCGAGGCGCCCGTCGATGAAAGAGGAGACCCAACACCTATGAGATCATGGTCAAAGGAGGTGATGAAGAGGGCGCAATCAAATGCCAAGGCCACCACCACATTGCAATGTAGGCTCTCGAAGGAGCAACTGAACAAGGTGGGGCCGTTCAAGAGCGCCAAAGAACTATGGGACAAGCTGGTTGAACTGAACGAGGGGTCAAACGAATCCAGAAGAGCCAAGAAGGACTTGCTAGTGGCCCAACTGCAATCCCTGTCCATGAAGAGCAACGAGATCGTCAGCCAGCTACATAGAAGGGTAAAAGAAGTGATAAATGAGCTCCAGAAGATAGAGAACCGGGGCATCGTTAGGTACGTTCTACAAGCATTCCCAAGAACCACCTTGTGGGCATCCATGGTTGATGTTACAAGGTATCAAGGGACTTATCTTTAGTTAAATTAGACGATTTGTTTTGTGAATTTGAACTGCACAAGCAAGCTAACATTTCGGCCAAAGAGAAAGGTATTGCTTTTGTTGCAGAAAAGGAGAAGAAGAGGAGGAAGGAGAAGAAGAAGGTGGTCTACTCATCTTCATCAGACTCAGAGGAGTCAAGCACCTCTATGGACAGTGACCAAGAGGCCTTCATGGTAAGAAAATTTTGTAGAGCATTTAAAAGTTTATCTAACAAATCCTATGCTAGGAAAGGGGCCAAAGGTAAGGGTAAGGCCAAGGACATAATCTGCTACAACTGCCACCAAGAGGGACATATGAAGAACGAGTGTCCCCAATTAAAGAAAAGGGATGACAAGAAGGAAGAAAAGAAGAAGAGTGACAAGAAGAAATCAAAGGGAAAGGAGAAGGGTGCCACCAAACTCATGGCAACTTGGGATGATCCCTCATCCTCAGAGGAAGAAGAAGAGCAAGTCTCCCACTTTGCTCTTATGGCACAAGATCACTCAGACTCATCAGACGATGAACGAAACTCAAGTAGTGAAGATGAGAGCTCCTCCACTTCATCATCAGAGTCAGAAGCTTCGGTAAGTGAGGTATACCACTTACCCTCCTCTACTTTAGTGAAAATAATTTCTAGCACGAACATGGACTTAGCTAAGGCTAGAAGTAAAGTTAAGGATCTAAAAGAACAAATTGCCATGCTTAGAGTAGAAACTACTAAACTTAAGGATTCGTATGCTAGTTCTACCGTTTCACATGTTTCACACCTTGAAAATGAAAATAGGGAATTAAGAAAACAGGTAGATGACCCCACGAAGGCCCTTAGGAAATTCCAAGTAGGATCAAGTAACCTTGACATGATCATCAACAGTCAAAGGGTTGTGTACAACAAGGCCGGGTTGGGTTATAGGCCTAAGACCAAGGAGGTAGCCTTTGTCTCACTTACCGGTAGGATTGGTGCATGTAGAAGACTAGGGGCTAGGGGAACCGCAAAGAAGGCATGGGTACCTAAGAGATTTCTAAATGATGCTTATGGATCAAAGATATGGGTACCAAAAGAGTATGTTTTCCATGTTGTTTAGGTAAAGGTGAAGGAGGCCCCAACTATATGGATAGTAGATAGTGGATGCTCAAGACACATGACCGAGGATGTGAGCAAGTTCACCACTATTAGCTACCTAAGAGAAGGGACGGTCTCCTTTGGGAATAGTGGAATGTTGAGAATCATTGGTAGAGGCACAATTGAGGTATCTCCCACCATTTCCATACATAAGGTACTTTTAATCAAAGATATGAAGTTTAATTTATTAAGTGTAAGCCAATTATGTGAGGCCGGTTTTAAAGTTGAATTTCATGCTAGAAAATACATAATAAGGCAAAATGAATCAAATAATATCATATTAGAAGGGTTTAGAGAAGCAAATTTATATTATCTTGATCTATCTTATGCTACTAACAATGTTGTTATGTGTCTCATGTCTAAAGAAGAAGAAGGGTGGTTGTGGCACCGGAGACTTGGACATGTCAACATGAGGAGTATTGCAAGAGTGGCCAAGGAAGAGTTGGTGAAGGGGCTCCCAATGATCAAGTACGAGAAGAACAAGTTGTGTGATGCATGCCAAGAGGGTAAACAATCGAAAGCATCACACAAAGGTAAAACTCTAATCACCACTTCCTTACTTTTAGAACTTTTGCATATAGACTTGTTTGATTGCCATAGTACTCCCTCACTTGTAGGGAGTAAGTATTGCCTAGTGATAGTAGATGACTTTTCTAGGTTTACATGGGTCTATTTCTTGAAACATAAGGATAATACCGTAGAGATCTTCATAGGATTTAGTAAGAGGGTAGAAAACGAAAAACATACCAAAATAAACTGAATTAGGAGTGATCATGGTGGGGAGTTCCAAAACGCTAGTTTCACACAATTTTGTGTTGAAAATGGGTACAAGCATGAGTTTTCATGCCCAATGACTCCTCAACAAAATGGGGCAGTTGAGAGGAGAAACCGAGCCCTACAAGAAGCTGCTAGGACTATGTTTAATGCATATTCTCTTCCTAGCTATTTTTTGGGCCGAAGCGGTTAACACCGCTTGCTATATCCAAAACCGGGTGTTGGTACATAGGTTTTTAGAAAAAACACCCTTTGAACTGTGGAATGGAAGGGTACCACAAGTTCATTATTTTAGAGTCTTTGGATGTAAAGTTTACATATTAAATACCAAAGATGACCTAAGAAAATTTGAGTCAAAAGCCGATAAAGGGATTCTAGTAGGGTACTCATCAAATAGTAGAGGTTATAGAGTGTATAACAAGAGGACACAAGTGATTGAGGAGTCCTCAAATGTTAAATTTGATGAAACAAGTAGTACCTGTAACGCCCCAAAATTTCCCATATGAAATATTATCATGAAATATTATGAATTCATAAATATGAAATATTATGGAATTCATGAAATAGTATCATGAAATATTATGAAATATTATGAATTCATAAATATGAAATATTATGAAATTCAGGATATATTATCATAGAATATTATGAAATATATGAATTCATAAATATGAAATATTATCATGAAATATTATGAATTCATAAATATGAAATATTATGGAATTCATGAAATAGTATCATGAAATATTATGAAATATTATGAATTCATAAATATGAAATATTATGAAATTCATGATATATTATCATAGAATATTATGAAATATATGAATTCATAAATATGAAATATTATCATGAAATATTATGAAAATATTGTGAAATCATGGAATATAATTAATATTATGAAATTTCATGATGGGCTTGGCTTAATGGGCTTTGATATGGATTAGTGCAAAATGTGATAAAAAGGAGGAAGCAAGGATTGAACCTTGAACCTCCTAGTTGCACTCACCATGTCATAACCAATGAACCAAGCAATGTTTCTTGTAGAGGGAATAAGAAACATGCTTGTTAAAAGCTAGGGAGGTGAAGAGACATGTCTTTTCATGAGAAAAGTATAAATAAGGGAAGTTGGAATAACTTCCTCTTTCTCTTCTTCTTCCTCCCCTCATCACCGAAATTCTCTTCTTCTCCCTCTCCATTTTCGAAAAGTAAACCCTAGGGTTTTAACCCTAGGGAATTGGAAGGAAGAAGAACCCTTTAAGGTTCTTGCCTTCTACTAGGGCCAAGATTGCTAAGAGAAGGCAAATAAGGGAAATACTCACCTTCCTTCAACCAAGGGCATCTTAAGAGGTTAGAGAAGGAGAAAATCAAGCGAAAGGATGTAAGTATCCCCTCGCCTGCAGTGTAATAGTTGTGGTGTGATTATTCTCCTTGATTGTTTCGAAAATGGGGACTTTTTCCCCTTTGCAAGTTTCGGCCATCCCCTTAGGGGAAGGCCTTGGTTCTTTCCTTGATACATGAGAAGACCTTTGAGACTTAGAGTAGATATGTATATTGATTTCTTCATGATGGTATGATCAAAAAGGAAGAAAAACTAGGGTTTCACCCCTTGTAAGTTTCGGCCACCCCCTTAGGGGAAGGCCTTGGTTCCTTTTGTTACATGAGTAGACCCTTGGAACTTAGGGTATACGTATATGTGGTTTATTCAAAATGTTGTGAACAAAACCTAGGGTTATACCCTTGTGTAGGTTTCGGCCAACACCCAAGAGGAGACCATGGTTACCCTTTGATGCATGTGAAGACCCCTTGGAACTTAGGGTATACCTATATGTTGTGTTCCTTCATTTTGTGATAACAAAAACTACGGTTTAGGGCTTGGATGGGTTTCTGCCAAGGCATAGAAAAAGGGTTAGTGAGGGTTGAATTATCCTATAATATATCCATGTTTAATGTATTGTAAGATAGTGTATACAAGGTGTTTGTATGAATGTCTGTGTGAACATTTAGTTCAAACCCTAATTTTCCCCTACCCTTGAGTTTCGGCCAACCCTAGAAGGACTAGGGTCTAGGGTTGCATAATTATCTCATGATGTGCTTTATGTTTAATAAGTTGCATGAATTGTATGTGAAGGTTAAACTACCCTACGGGACATGATTATGTTTAGTAAGATAATATGTATATGCATGTATGAAATATGATGTATGTATGAACATGTATGAAATATGATATATGTATATGCATGTATGAAATATGATGTATGTATGAACATGTATGAAATATGATGTATGTATGAACATGCCTTATAGCCCATGGGGCACACTTATGAAATTGCATGTGATATGTTAAAATGCTTGAACGGATACTCTACTAAGTATGGGATCAAGAGCACCCCTTATGTTGTGTGGTGTGTCCCTCCAGGATCATGAGCACCCTTGAAGAGTGGTGTGTCCTGTAAGAGTGATTTGGAGTACTCCTTAGCATATATGTAAAAGCATGATAAGTATTTTACTTTTGAAGTTGTGTACCCGACTCGTAAGGGGGTCGTTAAACAAATCCGGGGTGCATGTTAACGTAAGGTCATGGCTCCGGTAGGACGGAAGGGTCCTGCTCTAATTAATTGGTGGCTCTCTACCCCAATTCATTAGGGAACGCGCAATAGTTCCGCGCGATATGTGGTACACAACAGGGCCCAGTATGATATGGATGTATTTTTAAGTAATACCATTATGGAATTGTTTTGAAAACATTCATTGAAAGCATTTATTATATGTGAAGAGTATGCTTAAGGTACTTGATACTGCATGCTTAGAAACTTGGATGTTTAGTATGCTTTGATGAACTCATGCTTATGATTTATTATGTGTACATGTTATATTCTTTCGTATGGATTTTGTGAGTAGGATAGGATCCTTACTAAGCATTTGTGCTTACTAGTTTATGTGTTGTCTTATGCTGCAGATAAGGGTAAGGAACACATAAACTAATGGAAGGGGCAGGAGGCTGAAGATGTGTGGGGTGGTGGCTCGGGAAGAAAGACTTCTATATCTACATATTTATGCTTATGTTATGCTCCTTGACAATGAATGATAGTGATTAGGATCTATATTGCATGATGATTATAATACTTGGAGTTTTCATATACTTGATTTTATTGGATTATATTATGGTTTGAAATAAAATGTGAACCTCTCAGGTTATGGAATAACTTTTGATTAAAATATTTCGAATAATGTTCTAGCAATTCAAGCATGACATTTGTTTGACATGTATAGGCAAGCATGCTTAGCACTTAGTCCTTGCATTGTTTGTTTTAAATTTTATGCTAGAAGATAGAAAAATAAATAAATATATGATTGATTGTACGTAACCCCGCCCCGAGTGTAGATATAAGAGCGGGCGCTACAGTACCTACCCTAGGAAGGCCTCAATTGATAAGGATATAAAAGAGGTCCAACCCCTTGCCCAAAGAATCCAAGACCTACATTTGGAGGGCAATGATCAAGGGGGAGTAAGAAGTACCCTAGAGGATGAGGAAGAAGGAGTAAATGAACCTACAACCTCTAGATCCTTGAGACATCACCATGATCACCCTATTGACCAAATAGTGGGTGATGTCACTCAAGGAGTAAGGACTAGGTCCTACTTTAGGGATCAAACCAGTCAAATAGCTCTAATCTCCCAATTAGAACCCAAGTCCATTGATGAAGCATTGGGAGATGTTGATTGGGTCTTAGCCATGCAAGAAGAGCTAAATCAGTTTGAGAGAAGTGAAGTTTGGGAACTAGTTCCTAGACCCAATGATTGCACTATTGTAACCACTAGATGGGTCTTTAGGAATAAACTAGATGACCAAGGTAAAATCACTAGGAACAAGGCTAGATTGGTACCTAGGGGTTTAACCAAGTTGAGGGACTAGATTATGATGAAACTTATGCCCCCGTAGCTAGGTTAGAATCAATTAGAATTCTACTAGTCTATGCCGCTCACATGGGTTTTACACTCCACCAAATGGATGTGAAGTCGACATTCCTCAATGGAATCATTAAGGAAGAGGTTTATCAACACCCCGGGTTTGAAGACCCTAACTTTTCAAGACACGTGTTCAAATTAAGAAAAGCCTTATATGGATTGAAACAAGCTCCCCGGGCTTGGTATGAAAGGCTTTCTTCATTTCTAGTGTCTAAGGGGTTTAGGAGAGGAACAATTGACCCTACATTGTTCCTAAAATCTAAGGATAAGGACATATTTGTTGCCCAAGTCTATGTAGACGATATCATTTTTAGGTCAACAAATAATGACTTCCTACAAGAATTCATCAAATGTATGGAAGATGAATTTGAGATGAGTCTTGTAGGAGAGTTAACCTTCTTAGGCCTTCAAGTTAAGCAAACTAATGAAGGTACACATGTCTTTCAAACCAAATATGCTAAGGAAATGTTAAAGAAATTTGGTTTAGAAAATGCTGAGGAAGCATCTACACCCATAGGAACCAATGTGAAAATGGATAGTGACATTGAAGGGAAAATGGTAGACTCTAAACAATATAGGAGCATGATTGGTAGCCTCCTATACCTAACCGCTAGTAGACCCGACATACTTTTTGTGGTAGGTATGTGTGCAAGGTACCAATCTTTGCAAAAGAGTCCCATTTGGTTGTAGTTAAGAGGATCTTAAGATACGTGAAAGGGACCCTCAATGTCGGACTTTGGTATCCTAGGACTCCTAGTGTTGACCTAATTGGATACACCGACTCGGACTATGCGGGTTGTAAGTTAGATAGGAAGAGTACAAGTGGAGGGTGTCAATTCCTTGGGTCTTCCTTAGTTAGTTGGAGTAGTAGGAAACAATCATGCGTTGCCCTATCAACAAAGGAGGCAGAATATGTGGCAATGGGTAGGTGTGTTTCCCAACTCCTTTGGATCATGCACACCTTAGAGGATTATGAGTTACATTACACCAAGGTCAAAGTCTTATGTGATAATATAAGTACAATCAATTTAACCAAAAATCTGGTTCACCATTCTAGGACAAAACACATTGAAGTGAAACATCACTTCATTAGAGACCATGTGGCAAGGGGAGACATAGAACTACACTATGTTGAATCAAAGTCTAACCTAGCCGACATCTTTACCAAGCCTCTTCCCGAATCGGAGTTTACATCCTTAAGAAGAGGCCTTCGAATGTGTTTTGTAGAAGTATAGGGTGAACTTGGAAATATTAGCTTTGAAAAAGGGTGCTTGATCCATTAGGGTGATACATTTGACTCACTTGTGCTTGTGGCACATTGTTGAACCATTAAAAGTATCAAAATAGAAAATTAGACCAACTATGGGGAAGGCAAGTGTTTAATTAATGGACACTTTGCCCAATGATCATAGTTGGACATTTTAAACATTTGAAAACCATTTCATCCTTTACATACTTTGCCATGTTTTTAAAAGTCATATGATTGCAAAATTGATTTCAAAGTTTGATACAAAATGTAGTGGTTTTCAAAACTTTTTGATTTTTATCAAAAGTCATGCATGTTTGAAATTTTATATGGATTAATATTTTTCCCTGATAGAGTATAACATTTCAAACATGTATGCAAAATTTTATAATTTTTGGAATTTTCTGGGAATTTCGGAAATTCGGTAGAAAAGCTGAAATGGGTTACTGATAGCGTATCAGTCGACTGCCCTATGGGCAGTCGACTGGCACGCAGGTTTTCAGCCACTGTGAGAAATTTCATAAATTGAAAATTCTCTCATTTGATGCCATGGGTTTTGGTTGCTTGAGGCAATCATTTTGATGGTGTCAAAGGGGGAGAATGTGTGGTTTAAGTTAGAATTTTGACTTAGAATGGATGGTTTATGTTTTCTTTCTAACTTAGAACTTGGATGTTTAAAAATGGAGAAGACATGGATTAAGGGGGAGGTACCTCTTAGGTTCTGATATGTCTTATATTTTTTTAACATATTGCTGTTGTTAAGTGGAAACTTAATTTGGATTGTGACTAGAATTGAAAATGGGGGAAGACATAGGTTAAGAGGGAGGTTACCTCTTAGGGTTACTATGTCTCATGATTTTTCAATTGCTATGTGTTGCTATTGCTATTGTGGCTGTTGTTTATCTCTAACTTAAACATATTGCCACACATCAAAAAGGGGGAGATTGTTGAGGCAATCAGCCCTTAAATGATTGGAAGATCATGGTTTTGATGTGTGTGTGTGAATATGTTTGAGGTTAGAGTGTTATGTTGTATTTGATGTGTGTGATTGAGTTTGCAGGACTTGGTGAATCACACATGGTGGACATATCCGAGGGACGAGAGCCGAGGGAGGAGAGCTCCAAGGGCAAGCCGGGAAGTGGACTTCAAGGGCACACGTGAAGGGTGGCATGGAGACAAGCCAAGGGAAGGCTTGTGTGCGCATCCGAGGGACGATAGCCAGAGGAAGAGGACTTCAAGGGGCGAGCCAAGGGAGCAGACCTGAAGGCACACGCGAAGGAGAAGGTCCGGAGTGGCTGGAGCTGAGCTGTGAGGCAGGGCAGTCGACTGGCCCTGTGGCAGTCGACTGCCAAAACCCACAGAAAGTTTGCAGCCTCGGACCAGTCGACTGGCATTTGGGCAGTCGACTGGTATACCCCCGAAACTAGCCGTTGGCTAGCAATTAATGCTAGGCCAGTCGACTGCCCCAGGGGCAGTCGACTGGTGCGGGCTGGACAGATTGCGAGTCTGTCCTTTTCACCTATAAAAGGAGCACCTTTTTGCACGTGTACGGTACGGTTCCGTACAGTAACGAGGTGCTGCCCAACCGAAAAGTATTCTTGCTTCCTCTCACTCAATCTACTTCATTCTATAAAGAGGAAGATCACCGTTGTAAAGGTTTCTCCACCTGAAGGAGATTTTCATAGTGAAAGTGGTGCTCGCGGTGTGGATCCTTGGATTAGTCACCCATCTGGGTGGATACCAAGTAAAATACTTTTGTTAGCATTGTTTCATTTTCCTTTACATATTATTTCCTCTACGCTAACAATTCTGTAGAGATCGAAAAGATCTGCGAAAAACTGTATTCACTCCCCCTCTGCACGCCTTAGACGATCCTTCAAGTTGTGCTACACACTCTCCTAAGGCAACATACTTAACTTCAGTTGTGGATAGAGCTACACAGTGTTATTTTCTGCTGCACCAACTTACTAGATTGTTTCCTAACAGTTGGCAGCTTCCACTTGTGCTCTTTCTATCTAATTTACAACCTGCGTAGTCAGAATCTGAGTATCCTGACAAATCAAAGGTTGAGGTCCTAGGATACCAAATCCCTACATTTAGGGTGCCCTTAACATATCTTAGTATTCTTTTTACGGCTGCTAAGTGTGTTTCCTTAGCACAGGTTTGGTATCTAGCACACATTCCTACAGCAAAAAGGATATCAGGTCTGCTTGCTGTAAGGTACAGTAGACTTCCAATCATACTTCTATAGAGTTTAAGGTCTACTGGTTTACCATCAGGGTCACTATCTATTTTTATATTGGTGGCCATGGGGGTACTTATGCTTTTAGAGTTATCCATTTTAAATTTCTTTATTAACTCCTTAGCATATTTGGATTGATGGACATATTTTCCATCCCTAGTTTGTTTAATTTGTAACCCTAGGAAAAAGTTGAGCTCACCAACTAAGCTTATTACAAATTCATTTTCCATTATTTTAACAAATTCTTTTAAGAAATTTGTGTTAGTTGACCCAAAGATTATGTCATTGACGTAGATTTGGGCAATAAAGATTTCTTTTCCTAAGGTTTTAATAAATAGGGTTGAATCGATTTGTCCTTGTTTAAATTCTTTAGAAATTAGGTAGGTTGATAAGGGTGCATACCAGGCCCTAGGTGCTTGTTTTAGTCCATAAAGTGCTTTAGTGAGTTTGTAAACATGGTCAGGTCTTTCTAAGTCCTCAAACCCAGGGGGCTGTCCTACATAGACCTCTTCCTTAATGAATCCATTTAGAAAGACTGACTTTACATCCATTTGGTATAGTTTAAATCCTTTATGGGATGCAAAGGCTAATAACATCCTAATGGACTCAAGTCTAGCTACCGGGGCATAGGTTTCGTCATAATCTAACTCTTCTACTTGACTGAATCCTTTTGCTACTAATTGGGCTTTATTTCTAACTATTTCTCCTTGATCATTTAGCTTATTCCTAAAAACCCACTTAGTGTCAATGATGGATTTGCCCTCAGGTTTAGGTACTAGCTAGTTCCTAGACTTGGTTCCTCTCAAATTGGGCAAACTCTTCTTGCATAGCTATGATCCAATCAGGATCAGGTAGGGCTTCCTCTATAGTCTTAGGTTCTATTTTTGAAATCATTGCTATCTGACTGAGATTTCTATAGGAAGACCTAATTCTGACTCCTAGAGTTGGATCACCCACAATTTGATCAGTTGGGTGACTGAGTCTGGGTTTCTTGGTTTTTCTGGAACTTGGTTCAGCCTCAGGTCCGGCTGGTCGATTTGGTTCAATATTTACTTCAACATTTGGTTCAATAGATGGTTCAATAGTTAGTTCATTTAAGGGTTCAATTAAAGGTTCAACATTTTGTTCATTATCTTCTTGATCAGTATTTGATGAAGTTTGATTTGGATTATCAGATTTTGAGTTGATTTCATCATCAAATATTAGATTAGTTGTTTCTTCAATTTTCTTAGTTTGTTTGTTGTAAACCCTATAGGCTCTGCTTGTTGTTGAATATCCTAGGAAGATGCCTGGGGTTGACTTAGACTGGAATTTACCTAGATAGTCCTTGGTATTTAGGATATGTGTTGGGGCAATCGGCCGTGAGATGATCTGAAGGATCATGATATTTTGATGTGTGGGCAACATGGTTAAGTTAGGATTTGTGTTGTTCTCACATGTGTACATGAGTGTGCAGGTGTACAGGTACACGTGGACTTAGTTGACGTCTTCAGGTGAAGGATGGCATGGAGGCAAGCTAGAGGTAGGCGTGCACATCCGAGGGACCATTGGATAGTAGAGATGATGAGCCGAGGGACGCGGACTTCGAGGCATACGTGAAGGGTGGCATGGAGGCAAGCTGGAGGCTTGCGTGCGCATCCGAGGGACGAGGGCCAAAGATGAAGAGGGCGTGAAGGCAACAGTCAAGACTGCTGGTGGAGAGTCAACTAGGTTGAGAGAGGCTGAGTAAGAGTGCTTGTACTCAGGGGTAAGCCGGGAGGGTTTGAGTGCGAGAGAGACTTGTACTCGGGAGTGAAACCCTAGGCTTAAGTGTGTACCAGTCGACTGGCCCAGGGGTAGTCGACTGGCATAGGCTGGAACAGGCTGGCAGAATTCGAACGTTATGGTGTAACGGTCGAATCTGAGTGGGACCAGTTGACTGCCATTTGGGCAGTCGACTGGTAGCGGCTGTTTCAGATTCGAGCCCTATTTAAAGGGGCTCGTTTTCTCCTATTGTTTCTTGACGAAACTCGCTTGGGTAAAGCATGTTAGTAGTCTTTTGTGCCCAAATAGTGTCCGAGATATTGTGGCGAGGTTTCTCCACCCATAAGGAGCGACGAGGGCTAGCCGGAGGTTATCCGGGGAGTAATCCACCAACGGATTCTTGGATTAGTCACCCATCTGGGTGGATACCAAGTAAACCGGTATTGTTAGCATTGTTATTTCTTTTGCATATTATTTCTGCTGCGCTAACATCTGTGTAGAGATCAAACGATTCGCGAAAGTGCATTCACCCCCCCTCTGCACGCCCACATCGATCTTTCAGTTGGTATCAGAGCGAAGGACCGCTCTTGATCGGACTAACCGCCGAGGGAGCACTTGCTAGAGGAAAAGGGGGTCATGGAAGATAAATTGGGTGACGATATCAACTCACCACCATCATACGAGCATGAGAACTTTGACTATTGGAGAGATAGAATGAAAATGTGGCTCGGGATGGATTGGGAGTGTAGGATGACCATTGAAGACCCATTCGAAATCCCCAAAGACAAGCACGGCAAAAAGCTTCGCCCTAGATATTGGATAAGTGAACAACAAGAGCAAGCTAGGGCCAATGAGAAGGTAATAAATATTGTGATCAATATATTGCCTAAACATGTTTTGAGTGATGTAGGAAAATATTCAAATGCATGCGAATTGTGGAATAAGTTGGAAGAACTTCACAAGAACCTCTCACAAGCTCGAGTAGTCGAAATATCCAAAGAAGAAAGTTCAATGGTCCAAGAAGACCAAAATGAGGAACCATCCACCTCATCAAGAGGAGAAGAGGAAGAATTAGTATCAAGGGTTGAGGGGGAGGAGAGACCCTCATTGTCACAAGTACAAGAAACGACCTCCACCTCCACCAAAGCTAAGTCAAAAGAGCATATCGTATGCTTTGGTTTCAACAAAAGGGGGCACTACAAGAATAAGTGTCCACTAGGTAAAAAAGGGATAATTCCTAAACCCAAGTCCATTCAAATCAAATCTAATGTGGAGTGTAGGAAGGAGGAAGTACAAGACAAAAGAAAAAGGATTCGGTGCTTCACATGCGGAGAGCTCGGGCATTATCATACACAATGCCCTAGAAGTGGTGAGCTCAAGAAGATGGAGCACCTTAGGAAATGGGAGAAAGAGCAAAGGAAGAGGAGCATTCGTCAAGGGGAAGCTCCAAGGGTAAGGGAGGTAACCTCTAATTCTACTTATGCTTCAAAACTTTCAATGAATATTCAACATGATTGTATGAATGATAGAATTGATAACACTTGCTTGCCCATGTATGGTTTCGGTTTTAAATACCATGATAGGAGTAGAAACAATTTTGGATACCAAAATACCAAAAACTTTATGATACATGATAAATCTAGGGTTCCTAGGACTAAGGATCAAAGGATAAATCCTAAGAGAAAGGGAAACATGCTTAGAAAAATAGGTAATCCTAGAGATGATAAAATTAGATCTAGTGGTCCTAAAGTCAGGAATTTTGACAAGGAAAATCAAGCTCTGAAAGCCAAACTTGATAAATTGGAAAAGAACCTAGATAAATTCATTAGGAGATCCAAGGAATCAAGAAGAATACAAGATAATCAATCTCTTAGAAATGGTAGATCAGGTCTAGGATACCATTCTAGGAGGGCTAATGATGATAAAGTATCATATTCAAGGATGCCCTATAACTATGGTAGAGAAAAAGGCAAAAATAGCAAGGAAAAACCATTTAAAGGGAAAGAAAAGAAAGCGACCAAAGAAAAGGTCTATCTAATTAAGAGAGTAATGGTGGAAAGTCAAGAAGCACCGAAAGAGCACCGGTGTGGTCTTGCTTTTGTAAAGGAGTCACATAGGGAGGTAATTAGGGATAGAAGCTCTAGGAGTCAAGACGAGTTCCATGGTCAATGGATCTCAGGTGGTTTACTTCTAGGAGAATGAAAAAGAACTATAAGGTGTGCCAAGAGGTTTAAAAGGCTAAGAGTAGTCTTGATCCTAGAGAGTTAGCACACTTAAGGGAGGATTATAAAGAGAAAGGTGAAATTAGGGTTTTAAATAAGATAAATTAAGTTTAATGCCTAAATATCATATAATTTGATGCTATGAATGGACTATGAATGATTATGGGAAGTAGCATCAAGGTGAGGTCCAAAATAGGACTTTTGAGAAGAGTTTCATGATACATTTTAGAGAAACTCGGAGTTTATACCAAGCCTGGGATTTGGGATGATTTTGACTGAAATTATATTTTTCCCAAGTAAATATAATATCCACAAATCTCCTCACAAGATTTCAAAATTTTTGGGATCTTGTGGAATTAGTTAGGCATTTCTGAAGTTCGATTGAAAATCTGAAATTCAGAACTGCAGACACCAGTCGACTGGCTGGAAGCCAGTCGACTGAGAAACCTTACAGAATGTAATTACGGTGTAGCCCAGTCGACTGCCCTGAGGTCAGTCGACTGGGTCACGGGTTCTATAAAAAGAGAGAGCGCGCCGAGAAAGCAAAATCTAGGGTTTTGGCTCACTTCTCCCGGTGACTTTCACCTCCTTCAACTCCCCTTGTGTCCTAAGCTCCTCCTAAGCTCTAAAACTCATCCCTAAGGCCTTCCCTAACTCTGATCTACCTCTAGGGTTAGTAGAAAAATCCTCTTCAAGTCAACCACGCGATTTCCAAATCTCAAAATGCAAAGGGCGAAAAGGTATGATGTTTAAGGTTTATTTCTCCATTTAGGCTTCGTATTGACACTAATATGATTATTTTTGTGTTTCCTTTGCTATCTTCTGTTTTGGGGGGTCACTTTGATATGCATACATGTGTTTGGTGTATTAGGGCTGTGTCTAAACGATCTAGGGGTGAGGGGTCATCTCGACCAGGTCCCCAAGGCCCAGAAGAGTCTAGGTTTAGAAGTTTGGAATGCAAAAAGCGATTCGAGGATAACGAATTTGTTCAACTACCCTGTCGATATCTCAATAAAGGATACTTTGAGGAGAAGGGGCCTCACATTATTGAGATGATTACTCATTTCGGCATATAACAACTTGTCTATTGCCAACATGATGTTAATCTTGATCTGTGCAAAGAGTTCTTTGCAAATTTGACTTGTCTTGACCAAGACAATAGAGTTTATGAGTCAAAGGTAGCGGGTGTCACCATTCCTTTCACACCCTTGGTTTTAGCTAGTTTTCTAGAATGCCGGGCCTCAAACAATCTCAATACCTACTTTCCAAACGTTGTTGAACCACTTGAATTCCCAGGTGTAACTATTGATCAGATTCATGTCCACTACTTCAGGAGGCATCGACATGAATCTGAGCATACTTTCGATGCAAAACCCATGAGTCCATCCAGCCATGTTCTGTACAAGATTGTGGTAGAGTGTCTGCTACCCATTGTCACTAAGGGGAGGGCAAGGATCTGGTTGCCTCACTTGGTGATGATGTATGCTCTTGAGCGGCGGCTCGATATAGATGTGTCATTACATGTGTTTGCATCCATTTGTCACCTGTCCCAAAGTGTGAATGGGAAGATTTATATGCCTTTTTGTCATATGTTAACTGAGTTCTTCCAACTGCGTTTTGGCATTCGGGTCACTAGTGGTCAGGTTAGACACCTGTCCAAAGACTATGATCAGATTGGCACCCGCCAATTGTCTTTGGCAGGCATTGAGTCTAGACAGGGGGTATTCGTTTGGAGGGAGCGCCAGGAAGCTGCTGATGCAGGTGAGGAGCCCGCTGAGCCTATCACACGAGCAGAGTTTACCCGACTCCAGGAGGATGTTCATACTATTCAGGAGGGCGTCCAGAGTCTTCAGCAGGACCAGGCCGCTACTCAGAGGGAGGTACATGGTCTGACAGAGTTTTGCCAGGGGTTTATGACCAGGCAGGATACCATGTACGTGATGCTGCAGTGATGGGATTTATCATATCAGGGTCCTCCTGCTCCTCCTCCTCCTCCTCCAGATGGTGATGACCATATGTATTTCTGATCAGCTAATGCAGTTTTGGGTTATAGTGTTGAGAGTGTCTTGTGATGATTACTTTATTATACCTCTCAAACACTCCTCATTTCGATGATTATACTTCTCTAAATGACTTCAGGCCTGTTGGCCCATGACACTGGCGTAATGTTTATTTGCTGACTGACTTTATGTATTATGCACCTTTTATGCTACCATATTCAGAGTGTGTCTTATTTTCATAGTGTTCTGTTTTTAAGGTCTAATCTTTTGCCAAATCATGTTGGTTTCTTTTGTAATCGTTATCTATATATTCATGATATGTTTGCAATTCTCAAATGATTGCTATCTAGTATGGTTTGGTTGAAAATCAAGAAAATGTCATGATTAGAAAAGATGATCATTAAAACATAAAGAGTTTTGTAAAAATCAATACATTTATTTGAAAAAGGGGAGTTGGGAATCATTTTGAATATCAACTAGAGGTGCTAAAGAATGACAAGTATAGGATCCCATCCCTAGAAATCTAGATTGATACAAAGTTGACCTTAATTGGAAATTTTTGAGTTTGTATCAAAAGTCGAGCACGGTTGATGTTTTTCATAAACCAAATTTTTCTAAGGTAGGGAATACCTTACCAACCGTGCTTGCAAAGTTTCACATTTTTCCAGATTTCCTGGAATTTTTTATTCATTTCTGAATTTCGTCTGAAATTCAGAAATCTGTCGTATCAGTTGACTGCCCTAGGGGCAGTCGACTGGCACTGTGGACAGATTGAGTTTTTCTGATTTCTGAAGGGTTTTTCAGAATTAGGATCAAGTTCTATTTGGCATCAAGGGTTGGGTTGCTTGGGGCAATCATTTTGATGGTGTCAAAGGGGAGAATTTGAGTATTAAGTTAGGTTTGGGTTAAAAACTTAATTTAGGCTTGATTGTGACTATAGAGTTAAGTTGGGAGAATTTAACTCTAACTTGGGATTAGCAATAAGGGTTGAAATTTGGGAGAAAGCATAGGTTAAGGGGGAGGTTGCCTCTTGTGTGTTATGCTTGAATTTCAACTGCTTTTGCTATTATTACTGCTATATGTTTACCTAACTTAACATATTGCCACACATCAAAAAGGGGGAGATTGTTGGGGCAATCGGCCTTGAGATGATCTGGAGGATCATGATATTTTGATGTGTGGGCAACATGGTTAAGTTAGGATTTGTGTTGTTCTCACATGTGTACATGAGTGTGCAGGTGTACAGGTACACGTGGACTTAGTTGACGTCTTCAGGTGAAGGATGGCATGGAGGCAAGCTGGAGGCTGGCGTGTGCATCTGAGGGACCATTGGATAGCAGAGATGATGAGCCGAGGGACGCGGACTTCGAGGCGTACGTGAAGGGTGGTATGGAGGCAAGCTGGAGGCTTGCGTGCGCATCCGAGGGACGAGGGCCAAAGATGAAGAGGGCGTGAAGGCAACAGTCAAGACTGCTGGTGGAGAGTCAACTAGGTTGAGAGAGGCTGAGTATGAGTGCTTGTACTCAGGGGTAAGCCGGGAGGGTTTGAGTGCGAGAGAGACTTGTACTCGGGAGTGAAACCCTAGGCTTAAGTGTGTACCAGTCGACTGGCCCAGGGGCAGTCGACTGGCATAGGCTGGAACAGGATGGCAGAATTCGAACGTTATGGTGTAACGGTCGAATCTGAGTGGGACCAGTTGACTGCCATTTGGGCAGTCGACTGGTAGCGGCTGTTTCAGATTCGAGCCCTATTTAAAGGGGCTCGTTTTCTCCTATTGTTTCTTGACGAAACTCGCTTGGGTAAAGCGTGTTAGTAGTCTTTTGTGCCCAAATAGTGTCCGAGATATTGTGGCGAGGTTTCTCCACCCATAAGGAGCGACGAGTGCTAGCCGGAGGTTATCCAGGGAGTGATCCATCGACGGATTCTTGGATTAGTCACCCATCTGGGTGGATACCAAGTAAATCGGTATTGTTAGCATTGTTATTTCTTTTGCATATTATTTCGCTGCGCTAACATCTGTGTAGAGATCAAACGATCCGCGAAGGTGCATTCACCCCCCCCTCTGCACGCCCACATCGATCTTTCAATATGGACTTTGCACCCAAAGACCCTTAGGTAGTGTAGATTTGGAAGTCTATGGTAGTATAATTCATAGGGTGTTTTATTGTGTCGTTTGTTAATTAGGACCCTATTTTGGATGTAGCAAGCTATACTAATTGCTTCCGCCCAATATTGGTTAGCTAAGTTGAATTCATTGAGCATAGCCCTAGCGGCTTCCTGTAGGGTTCTATTTTTTCTTTCGACTATCCATTTTGCTGGGGGGTTCTAGGACATGAAAATTCGTGTATATACCCATTTACCTTACAAAATTCCTCGAACCGTTGATTTTCAAACTCTCCCCCTTGGTCACTCCTAAGTCTTTTGATTTTAGTATCGTTTTGATTCTCAATTAACTTACAGAAGTCATTGAATAGGTTTAGGGTTTCATCTTTGGTCTTTAGAAACCTAACCCAGGTAAACCTAGAGTAGTCATCAACTATTACTAAGCAGTACCGATTTCCGCTTAGTGACTTGGCTCGATGTGAATCAAATAGGTCAAGGTGCAGGAGCTCAAGTGTGGTTTGAGTTAGATCAGACTGAATTTGTTTGTGATTAGACTTGGTTTGTTTACCTTGATTACATGATTTACATATTATGTTTTCATGGTTCTTAATTTTAGGGATACCTTTAATTAGGCCAAGTTGGATGATTTTTGAAATAATTCTTAGATTAGTTTGACCTAATCTCCTATGCCAGAGGTTTGATTGTTCTAACTGAGTTAACATGCACTTAGGTACTAGGGGTAGGTTAATAGTGTAAACATTATTTTTCCTAGTGCCCTTAAGCATGATTTCTGAGTCTTGCAGATTTCTAATCAGACAGTTAGAGTTGGTAAAGGTAACTACATAACCAGTATCACATAATTAACTTATGCTAAGTAAGTTAAATTTAAAACTTTCAACCAAAAGAACTTCCTTAATAACAAAGTCAGATTTAAGTTCAATATTACCTGATCCAATCACCTTGAGTGTAGTATTGTTGCCAAATGCTACTGAGCCTAGGTTCTTGAACTTGAGTTTGGTGAATTTCAATTTATCTCCGATCATGTGTCTGGAGCACCCGCTATCGAACATCCATTGGTCCAAATCTTTATGTTCCTACACAAAGAGTTTTGTTGATTTGGATCCAATTAGAATCAGAAATAGCCTAAATTGATTTTCACAGCCTAGTCTGTCTCACCTTAATCTAAGGTTATCAATCACGTTAGCCTTATAGGTTTTGTGAGACAGGTTTTAATAGATAGAATTCTTTTGAAAAATTGTGATTTATTTTGAAAAAGTCTACTTAATTTTGAAAGCAATTGATTTTGAGTTTATTATTTTTTTTGTTTAAAAAAAGTGTTTGAATCTACAAGTAACTGAAAATTTGTGTTAAATTCGAATTTGACAAAGAATAATTTGAATTTGAATTTCAGAAATCGGCTTCCAGGTCTTGGCGAGGCACTAGGCCTTCTTTGGCCGTAGCCTTATTGGATCATCAACCCTTTCCTTGACAAAGCCTTTTAATGAAATATCATTTTCAAAACTAATTTTTGAAAAATTCTGGTCTAACTAGTTTGGGTTTTGGATCGGTAGCTTCGGCTAGTTTCACCAGTCTAAAGAGACCAAGTATACTTGACCTTATTAGAATTGGCTTCCCTAACGTACTATCATCTCACCGCCACCCAATACTATATTGTTCAACTTTCAGTTAAGTTGGTTCAGTCCTTAAACTAACCAGCCCTAAGTCTAAGCATGGTAAATTGCAGAAATTAAATAGACAAATAATCAAGCAATTTAAAAACAAGAGTAGAAATTTATCTAACTATGAGTATTGTTTTTAATTTAGCTCCCCCTGGACTAAAGCCACGATAATGGTTTGGCAAGATGTGAATCTTGTCCTTGGGGATCCAATACTGATTTGATCCAATTTGTTTGTTCAGGTATAGTTTGGGTACCATGCCTGCATTTTAGGTCTGGACTGGTTCAGTACAGCATAGTATGATCTTTGTCTAGACTTGGTTCTATAGCCTAACCCGGATCGATTTAGAACCGACTTCTGTTTTCCAAGGATCATGTCAAGACCCTTGGAACCAGAAGTGAACCGTTCTAAGGCTGATCTAAGGTCCTTGACTTGAGCTTTCAAGGAGGAGTTCTGTTTCTCAAGTTTTTCAACTTGAGTAGAGGTTCCTTCTTGAACCTTCTCAATTAAGGATCTAGAGTCAGCTCCCTCTTTCAGGAATTTTACTTCCTGTCGGAGAGATTCGACTCGGAGTTTAGCTTTCGCCAAGTCTCGAGAAAGATACGCAATTAATTCATTTAACTGATTTCTAGTAAAATCACTTACAGTTATTTCTCCATCCTCTGAAAATGTAAGTTTGCCGTCGTCCGGCTCCGATTCTGACTCGGTCTCGATTTGTTCTGAGGCGGTTAGTGCGAGCAGGTTTGACTGTGGGGTCTCTTCTTCTTCTTCAGAGGAGGACTCGTCCCATGTTGCCTGAAGTGTCTTCTTCTTTCTCGTCTTCTTTGTTTCCTTTAGATTGGGGCATTCAGTCTTGTAGTGACCCTTCTTCTTACACTCGTAACAGGTCACGTTTGGTTTGCTCTTTTCATTTGAGGGTTCAGCTGTTTCTTCCTTTCTTCGGCTGGCTTTCCTTCTGTTGGTCTGGTTCTTTAGTTCTTTGTAGTAGTCTCTAGCTAGTCGAACCAGCTTTGGTCGATTTCCCTCATTGTCTTCTGAGTCTGAGTCTGAATCAGACTCGGGTGCAGGTTGAGGCTTCTTCTTGGTTGTCTTTCCAGCTTTACCTGCAACAAAAGCGATGCCTTTCTCGGCCAGATTGCAGTTAGTCTGCTCATGTAACTCAAGTTCTGAAAACAGTTCATCTAATTTAATTTTTGAAAGGTCCCTTGAAACCTTGTATGCATCTACCATAAATGCCCACAAGGTGTTTCTCGGGAAAGCGTTAAGAGCGTACCTTATCAGGTCACGGTTTTCTACCTTGTGACCGATTGTGTGTAGTCCGTTCGTTAACTCCTGAATTTTGGCGTGGAGCTGGGCTATTGTTTTGTTGTCGTTCATCTTGATCATGTACAGCTTGTTCAGGAGGAGATCTCTCTTGCTGATTCGAGTATCTGAAGTTCCTTCGTGCAGCTCGATCAGCTTACCCCACAGCTCCTTTGCACAGTTGAATGGTCCTACCCGATTCAACTCTTCCTTGGTCAGGACGCATTGAAGTGTCTGGGTTGCTTTTGCATCAGCTTCGATTTTTCTTTTCAGAGTGGTGTTCCACTCAGCGTAAGACTGGGGCACTCCTTCAGTATTCTTTGGAATCTCCAGTCTAGACTGGATGATTATCCACATGTCCACCTGAGTTTTCAGGTGGACCTCCATCCGACTTTTCCAGTAGGAGATGTCCTCTCCACTAAAGTGGTGGTCTGGCTGTGCTAAATCCTTCTTGCATGGCCATTTATCTGAAAATAAGAGTAAAAGGAAAGAAATATCCCAAGACTTGGTCTTGGATTAGTAGTGCGGGAAGAAAAAAAATATTTATTGAGGGGTGTTGCACCAACCGCGATTAACGATGAAAATTCGAAAAGCAATTAAAAACAATTTCGAAGAAAATTCGAAAAATTCTCAAATTTGTGGTTGCACCAAATTTGAGCTTCCCTGCTCTGATACCACTTGTTGGATCGAGAAGAACGATAGAAGGGGGGGTGAATATCGTAAAACATTTTCGGATTCGTAAAGAGAATAAGCAGCGGAAAATAGAGAAACACACAAACCAAACACAGGCGATTTTACTTGGTTCGGAGTCGCGGTCGGCTCCTACTCCAAGGCCCACGGTCGTTGACCGTTTACTACGGGTAATTCTATATGTGCGCAAAAGTTTACAGAAAGATATTACAGTTGTAAACTGGGAATTAAAAATTATGCTCTTTTGTTACCGACTCCCGGTGTGGATTGTACTTCTGAGCAAAGAGTCGTCGTAGGCGTTGGAATTTCGAGATGGGAGGTTTCTGGAGCAGAGCGCTTGAGTGGAAGAGCGTATTGGCGTTGGAAAGTTGTGTTTAGAAGCCTTGGGGGTCGAGGGCTATTTATAGCTGTCACGCCCCGAGACCCAAGAGCCGCTGTTCCAATATAAAATCGGACAGCATCTCCCCTGTCCGGCGGACAATTTACACATACATACACTATCTAAACACACACACAGATAATAATTTGGCCTCAGGCCTCAAAACTAAAATATAAACTGACCAAAACACAAAATAAATCATACCTGACTGCGGACCGGTCCGACTTACGACGAAATAACCAATACACAAAAAAAACCCCTTAGGGCACACGACACATATGACATATACAAATCACTAAAAGGAATATAAAATAATGCACTACACAGGACAAAACAAAATCCTGCGGTCGCGATGGGTAGGGACTGGCTGCTGGGCTCTTCTGGCGACTCCAAATATCTCAACCTGAAATAAAAATATATGGCAACGGGGTGAGTCCATAACTCAGCGAATACCCAGCAGATATGCATAGTATGTTATAATAACAATAAGCATCTACGTTAATACAGTCTCATATCAACAATATCGAAAAACTAGTATTGGAAATACTGAGGTAGATACATACCAGAATCCAGCTAACCTGAAAAGAGGATAATAAGTACCAAGGGAATATCATTAGACATATAATCTCAAATAACAAGTCTCCAGAATATGCATGTCAAACAAGTGCAAGAATCAAGTGCATCAACCAATGCACGATGCAAAATATGGACATGGTGAAATGACATGTGTCACCCCTGACGCCAGTCAGGCACCGTCCACCTATCATAAATGAACGTCCGCGTGGGTAGGGCTATGACAACTGTACGCACCCTGCTATCACTGCTCCTGAGTGACCGAGTGAACAGGATGCTGGCGGAGGTCTCTCTCCTACCCTAAGCAATGGGGGAGTCTAGCTCTCATCTTCTCGTGTCTCAGGACGAGAAGGGATCCCTGGCTGCTACCACGCACCAGAACCACCCTCCAAATAGTGACCGTGCAGAGCAATACAGGGCAAATGCATACACCCTATGGTAGCCACTACCCCTGAGTGGATGTGTGTGCATATCCTCATGTAACAGACGATGGGCTCAGACTACATAGGAGCCGATGATCGTCAGCATACAACAATGCAAGGATGGTGCATGACCCAAACCCATATAACACCCACCAAGTCCTCAACTAACACCTCTGTATGCTAGGTATAGGTTTGAATCCTATATTATGGAATACAAGTAATCTACTAGGTATACTGAAAAGTAACCAGTGATCCATCAATGTCAAAATGCAAGAGAACATATCACTACATCTATGCATGTATATACACATGGCAACCATAGAGACTGTATGAAACTATAGGGAGATAACCTCAAGGTTAAGCAGCATGTATCAAATACAGATATACTAAGGCAGATATAGCATACAATCTTACTGTTATCTATAACAAACCACGCATAGCAATATGACAATATCTAAAAGATAAGTCAAAGGTTACCCGCCTCAAAATAGAAGTAGTCCGTATAGATAATGAAGCCCACAACCAAGCGGAGTAACTAAGTCGGAGTCCAGTATCAAAGGCATGATTATTTAGCTATTTACACAAATACCGAATTGCTAATATAACACAACTTCATTAGGATCATCCTAATCCTAATGATCAATCCCAACATACACCAATCCCCTAAATTCCTATTAAAATCAGTTATCTATACAACACTAATTCCCTTTACTGATCAATCCATTAAACAACACCTTAATAACAACAACCCTTACAAATTTCGGGAAAACAGATCCAAAAACAAAGCTAACCACATGATCACCATTCTATACAAACTATAGCCTCAATTACCTCAAAATTCCTTCACTCAACAAACCTGTAGGATCAATTAACCAAAAAAAAAAGAAAATAGAGTCAAACTTAAACTTCTAACAGAATATCTACTAACCAAGCTATAGTTTGCGTTACACTACACCGACAACCATCTATTGCTCAGAATAACATTAGTTCATACGCACAGAGAACTGATTCCATCACATTTCCATTTCATGATCAGAGCCACCAATAAACCAACACTATCCCACACGACTAGTTATCCAAGCTCAAATTCTCCAAGCTTCTGCCAAAATCCAAACAGAAATTCTACCAATGGCTACAAATTCAACTAGGTTACAGTTCATTCATACGATCCTGAATCAATCCAATATCAGGGAACGTTCAACTCACCAGGACAACCACCGAAGGATCCCATGACTCAGCTCCGTTCAAGACCCAATCAAATTTAACACAACCTTAATTAATTCAACATCACCAACTAAATAGATGTTAATCAAATAAATATTTGGCTTTAGGTGGTTTGTTACCTAAACCGGTGATTCTCGGCTCCTTCGACGGCAAATACCAGAGGTCGATGATGGCCTCGACCACACACGGCGTTAGGTGGAGACGGCGCGATAGTGGCGGCAACGGCTGGGCACACGCGGCGCAATTGTGGATCGGGTTCCCGCAGTGAAGAGGGATCGGGGAGGAAGAGTCGCGTCTTGAGGATGGATTGGACGACGTACTGCTGCACAACCCTTCTCATCACTTCCCTCTCGGCGCAATCGAATCCTTCAACTTCTAGAGCAAGCCTCGTTGCGATCGGGAGAAAGGGAAGAAAGCAGCGGCATCGACGCTAGGGCACGGGGAAGAGGCTGGAAGAAGGGGAAGTCGTCGGGTGTGGCTGTGGCTACGCAAGCGAGAGGGGACTTTCGAGCAATTAACCTAGGTTTATTTTCACTATATATGTATATATATATATATATATATATATACCTCCAATAAATCAGATTACCTAATTATATTTTATTATTTATACAATTTATCCTCATAAATTCCACCAAGGGTCAAGAAAAATTTCTAAAAATTTTCCATCGTATTTTACAAGGTTATTTCTTGATTTAAATTTTAGAATTACTTGCCGTATTTTAAAATAGCAGTCCTGGGGGCGCCCTGGACGTTGGGGGTGTTAGTGATATGAGAGAAGTGTCCTAAGGCAATCGCCTTATGATTGTAAATATTTATTTTAATAAATGAAAATTCACTATTTGAGTATACATATTAGTGTATTTGATTGGGATCTTAAACTCATCTACTGAATGTCCGCAATACAATTCACAGTATAAGAGAATTTGTGATGGGATCACAACTAGTGATTATCTCTACATGTGCAATTGTGAAGTATTGAAAATATCCCTAGTCGATGAATTGATAAATACGGACACTATCAATTCTGTTGAGACTAGCATGGGTTATTTTCTAATCAGCTGATTCTCACTGGCTAGTGACATTGGGATGTCCAGAGATAAACATGGATGCTAGTTAAGGGAACTAGTTCATTGGAGTGACTAGCTGTAAAACTTCATATGGTAATCTACATATAGATATGTCAATGAAGTTCTTACTGCAGCTTAAGTGCAATGTTCTTTTGACTTGCGGTGTTCAAGTCATCTTGGTCATGGAGACTTATACTTTAACATCTTAAGCAAGCATCTCCAAGGAGGTGTGGACCCAGGATGATTGGGTATACGCCGAAGTGCCCGAAGATGTTTGAACAGCCTACAAAGGATTCACCACTCCTTGCGAGGAGATGTATACCCAGGCCTATCGTCGGATTGTTACTCAAAGCCTCTGGCCAGAGCATGTCTTGTTTAGAGTATGAGTCTCTTAAATACATGAGAGTAATTAGAAATTCAAAGGATGAGAAAGACACTACTTGGGTTAGGTGTGACGTAGTCAGCCTAGTGGGGACTGACACAAACAGACCATGTCCTGAACCAAGTGGGTATAAGATGGTGAAGGGAATGGGGCACGATTCATTAGAGCTGCTGAAGGGTTTCAGAATCATTTCTGAGGTCAACCGTTGATCTTTCGATTAATTGGGGGTCATGATGTATTACTAGGTGTCACTCATGATCGTTCTATAATTGGTTGATTATAGACGGTCAACATAAATCGAAAGCCTATTTAGTCACACGCACTACGAGTAATCCGAGGGATTTAAAACGAGTTGAAAATTAGATTTTCCGATCAAGAGAAGTAAGTCAAATCTGAATTAATCAGAGGCCCAACGGAAGCTTAAAATGGCTAAGTCTTTTGAAGGCTCATTGGGCGAATTAAATGAGTTTAATTCGCAAGGGATTGGGCTTGAAGTGGCCGGCCAAAGAGGGTGCCCACCCTCTTTGGTTTGGCCGGCCACAACAATGGGGAGAAACCAATTTATTTGGTTTAATTAATAAAATAAATCTAGCACGATTTGTTTTATAAATTATGGATAAATAAATTTGTATAAAGAAATTTATATAAAGAAATTTGTAGAAATTTATTCCTTTTTATGGAAATTAAAATGATCCATGGAATGGTTTATTTTAATTTTATAAAATCAATTATGAATTGATTTTTCCATAATAAGAAAAATTTATAAATTTCTTGTAAAATTTATTCCATAATTAAAGGAGAGATGTATTTATTTTATTATAAAGTTAGTTATAATAAAACTAGGCATAACGGAATAATTCATATGAAAATTTATAAGATAAATTTCTTATGAAAAATTATTCCGTTAATTCCGTTAAAGGGGAGACTTAGCAAGGGAGAGGCTACTATCTATAGGAACCAAGGCAAGGCTTGAATTCCTAATCAATTAATCAAGAGATTAGTAGCTCCCTCTCTCTCTCTCTAACTCTCTCTCTCTAGGGCCGGCGCCCCTCTCTCTCTCTAGTGTTGGCTCTCTCTCCTCCCCTAGGGCCGGCGCACATCCCAAGGGTGGCCGAGCGCTTCATCTACCAAGAAGGTGCCGAAGAAGAAGAAGCGGATCGCGACTCCTTCCTTCCCTTCCGGAATTTTGATTCCGTTACTTGGTAGTTAGTTTCCATCTTTTCTCTCTTGTTATTCTAGTTGTGTCTTTGGAGAATCTAGTAGTTCTCGTCGGCACAATAATCGTGGCTTTGCGAAGTCATCCCGAAGAGAACTCGGCGTGGACGCGAATAGAGGCGGAGCTTCCAAGGGACGCTACGGTTGGATCTCGTCCCTTACTTCGAGTTACGCGAGGTAACGAGTAAATTAGTTTACTTTCTGTAAAATTTTAATTTATGATCATGTCCACACATCATAAGGTTGCATGCTAGATATGTGGTTAAAAATAATTTAAGAAATTATTTATGCTAATTCTTCCGCTGCACGTAAATATTTTAAAATTTACGAACCCGTATCCTTGTCAACATGCACCCGGTCCCAACAGGGGGGCGCCCTCTATGTGGCCTTCGATCAGCAACAATCTCGGTCAGACCTTATCCCGCTCGAGTAGGGCTGAGGTTTGACTGTGGGGGTGCCCGGGATGCTGGGGGCGCCCCAGTTGACTTGGTTTTCTGGCTTCTCGGCCGGTTCACTTCGTCGGCTTGAACCCAGGGCGCCTTGGGCACTGGGGGCGCCCGGGACATAGGGGGCGCCCTGGCCAGTAAGCCTTTAAAGAGCTTTTTTGTTTACTACTTTGCCTTGATCTTGGGGGCGCTTGGGACCTCCGGGGCGCCCTACTCAGCTGTTGTCCCTCTCCCTTGAGGCGTTCTGAGCTGCAGAGACTCGTTCCTTTGGTCCTGCATCCAGGGTTAGTTGCAAATAAAATAAAACAAGAATATGTTATGATTATACAGCCTTAGCTGTCTTGGTTCTGACTTTGGGTCTCCAACATGGAGCCCTAGGTCGAACCGACGCCTACTGTTCCCTCAACGGGAAAAGCGTCCTCACCTACTCCTCTCAGGAGAATTTACCTGTTGCCAACCGGCTCCTCCAGTTGGACTTTTGCCCAGCAGTCCTTCGCCAGGTGCCTAGCTGTCCTTCGCCAGGTCTTCTGTACCAAGCAGTCCTTCGCCTGGTGCCCAACAGTCCTTCGCCAGGTCTTCGGTTCCAAGCAGTTGTAATGCCCCAAAATTCCCATTTTTAGTTCTTAAAGTCCTTAGAATTATTTAAAAATGGTTTAGAAATATTCTAGATATTTTTAGGGATTTTTAGAATATTTTTATGGAATTTTCCGAGTCCGTTTAGTATATAAAAAAAAGAAAAACGTTTAAGGGCAGCCGGGGGTTCGAACCCGCGACCAGCAGGAGACCAGGCGAGAGCGCGACCAGCCGAGCTAGGGTATCAAGCACAGCAAAGGAAGGAGAGAAATATATTTAAGGTGTAGTTAGGTTAATCCGTCCCATAAGTATAAATAGGTAATTAAAGAGAGAAGTTTTATTTCTCTCCTCTCCAAACCCTCACGCCGACCTCTCCTCTCTTGGGCGAAACAACACCAAGCTCCAGGGGGCCGGCCAAGGCTCTCCTCCAAGAGATATTCCTATATTCGGGATCCCCGCGACGAGAGGAACGCGTAGGCGCGAAGAATTCTCCGAGATCTCAAGTTTCTCCCGAGCCCTAGACGTCAATCTTGGTTGTAAGTCCAAGATATCAATGTAAGTACTGCTCACCTGCAGTAAGAGGCAGTTTTTCCGCAAGAATTTCCCTTAAAAGTTTTTAAAAGAGATATTTACTTCTTGTTAAGATTTTTGCATGTGATCTTAGTTCATTATATGCTTATATATTTTATTGAGTGCCCTATATGAGGTTAGGGTTCAAGAAAAGCTATGAGAAAAGAAAAGAGAAGATAAAGATAAGAAAAGGAAAGGCCAAGGCCTTAAGAAATCCCCAAAAGTCAAGACTTAGGGATTTTAGCACGCAAGGTGCTCGAGAAAATGCCAAGGCATTTACATATAAGAAAAGAAAAGGCCAAGGCCTTAAGAAATCCCCAAAAGTCAAGACTTAGGGATTTTAGCACGCAAGGTGCTCGAGAAAATGCCAAGGCATTTACAGATAAGAAAGAAAAGAAAGAAAAGCTATTTTATTTTCTAAGGCCAGTACCCGGCGTTCAAGGGCGTCGTTAAAGAAATCCAGGTGTCCAATTCCAAGGTCTTGGCCCTGGTAGACCAAGGTCTGCTCTATTAGGATTGGTGGCTCGCTACCCCAACCTTTTAGGGAACGCGCATGAGATGGTACTTACGTCTTCAGTAGATCTAAGTGATTATTATTTTCAAGTATATGCTTTAGCAAAGTTTTCTAAAGTTTAAGAAAGTTTTCAAAGAGTTAAAGAAAGACTTTAAGTTAAAGAATTGCTAAAGTTTCAAGTTAAGCCAAGAAAAGTGAGTTGAGATTTATTAATGCTTGAGTATGCATATTTTGAGTTACACATGTTCTTAGTTTTCTTTCAAGCATATAAGTATCTCATGAGATTTCATATTGTTCAAGAAGCATGTTTGCACATTTCGAGATTTTGTGAGCTAGATAATACTTACTAAGCTTTTTGCTTACTAGTTGCATTTCCTCTTACTGCAGATAAAGGTAAAGGCAAGCAATTCTGAAGGAAGGCGACGAGGCGGTGCTGAGTAAAGTGTGTGTGGTGGCTGATTTTGGAGAGATCCTTGAGACGAGACAATTTAGTTATTTGAATTACAATGTTTTAGTTTATTCAAATTTCAAGTTCTTGCTTTATGGAGTTTAGCGAACATTTAAGCTTTGGATAGTTTTACATGCTCAATTTCTTAGAGTAAAGATTCCATGTCATTTCATTTAGCATACATATCCTTATGATTGCATTGGATGAGTAGAAGTGTGGGTGGTTTGAAATATTGATACTTTGTTAGAGAAATAGATGCATGTGCCAAGATAGTATTAATTTCCCTTTTGATCAAGTTTTTATTGCTTAAGTATGTTTAGAAAAGTTGCTTTCTCATTTGATAATGCCTTAGGGATGTTTCAGAATTTTGTGTGATGAGTTTCAATGGTTAGAAGTTAAGTTTGGTACAAACTCTAGCTTAAAGTCTATGTAGATTTTTCATAACTTGCTAAATTCCGCAAAAGTCCTAATTTCAAGTTTATGGATTTGTTTTGATTGGCTAAATTGTTTAGAAAACTGGTATAGAGTATAGAAATGGTGTCATGATTTTATATGGCTCGAAAGTATAGGTTTGGTGGAGTTTTGAAACAAGGCTTCGAATCTGAAAAACAGGTTTCAGACTTATCAGTCGACTGGTACAGTATCAGTCGACTGATACCCGTAAGCTGAGTTGGGCGAGGCAAGTTTCAATAAGTATTTTCTTACGAGTTTTTGAGAAAGAAAGTGTGACATGGTATTATGCATGACTATTTGAGTTAGAATATCATTCTTAGATAGATTAAAAAGAAAAAAAAAGATTTCCGCATTTTTAGTCGTGCATTAGAGTCGAGAAGTAGACAAAAATAACGATCCGTCCTTCAGCAGGAGAAGGCGGGTCGCTAAAGGTGGTATCAGAGCAGTTCCCATTCTCCAGCATCACACACACATCAGCATCAACCTTGCCGTCTCCAAGTAAGAAAGCTTTAAGTTTCAGTTTTTCTATTGCTCCTTTACTTAATTGCAGTATAGAGAAATGCTTAAGTACTTACTCATATGTGCATAGAACAAGGAAGCATGTTTAATACCTTAGTATCACGGAATCATGTTTAATCCCTTGAATGGATATTAGAGAAATGCTTAAGTACTTACTTGATTTGCCCAAAAGTAAGTTTTGGGATTATGGCACGTAAGGTGCTTGATAAAAGTTTTGAGTAAGACCAAGGTCTTACTAAGCTCTAGAACGAGTTCTAGGACTAAGAAATGAGATAAGAATCAAGACCAAGGTCTTGTTATATCCTAAAACAAGTTTGGGAACATTACCATTAAGCGCTAAGTTATACATTTGAGGACGTCCTAGAAAGGCCCAAAACGAGGAGCAAGCTCCTAGAGGGCAAGAGGCAATAGAGTCAGTACCCCCACCAAATCTCTTAGACGTGGTGGCTCAGTTACAGAGACAGCTAGCAGAACAACAGCAAGTTATTGCCACTAGGATGGCTAACTAGCAGGTCGTTATTATTACCTCGCCGGTGGCGAATATAGTGGCACCAGTTGTGATCGAAGACCCATCGATTACATCTGTAGTCCGGCAAGGGGGGTAAGACAAGAAGCGTACCTCATTCAATAGAAGAAACTGAAGCCAGGGAACTTCCCAGGCACAAGCAAACCATGGGATGCTTAAGCATGGTTCAAAACGTTGGAAAGAATAGTAGGGCTACTGGACTGGCATGAGGTAGAGAAGATAAAGTGTGCATCTTTCTGCCTTACGGGAGATGCTAGAATATAGTGGAAGAGAGTCAAGGCCAAGAGAAATGACAGCCAGATGACATGGGCCGACTTCGAGACTGAGTTCTTCGAAGAATACTTTCACATGCAAGTAACCAACAAGCATTATGATGAATTCACGGAGTTCAGACAAGGAGAACTATCCGTGGATGAAGCAGTGAAGATGTTTAAGCGGTTAGCTCATCTGTGCCCAGAGCTAGTTAGCACAGGAAAAGAGATGGTTATGCTAATGCTCAAGATGTTAAGGCCTGAGATAGCGTTAAAGAGGGCTAGCAGTGTTAAGAGGCCACAAACCTCCGAAGAACTAATAAGTGGTGCTTTGACCACTGAGCACTACTTAAACAGTATAAAGGCCACCAGAAAGGTTGAACGATGAAGTTCTTAACAACCTTACCGTCAAGGGAAGTAATGGCCTCTACTCAGAGGCTAAAGGCAGTACCAATCTGGATTTCCAACCGAGAGCTCTATAGTGACTTGACAGTCCTTGAGATGAAGGATTATGAAGTCATTTTAGGGATGGATTTCCTCAGTAAGTACAGCGCTTCAGTGGACTGTCGTAGAAGGAAGGTGGTTTTCAGCCCAGAAAGAGAACCACCATTCGAGTTTCAAGGAGCCCCAAAGAGGAAGACTCAGAAATTCCTCTCAGCCTTGGCAGCCCACCAGATGCTAGAGCAAGGGTGTGCTAGTTTTCTTGCACACATAGTGGAATCAGAAGCAAAGGAAGAACTCAAGCAGGAGGATGTACGGGTAGTCTGCGAATATCCAGAAGTGTTCCCAGAAGAATTACCTGGACTACCTCCCAACCGAGAAGTGGAATTCGAGATCGAGCTAGTGCCCGGTACCGGTCCGGTCTCGAAGGCCCCATATCGTATGTCTCCAGCAGAGTTGAAGGAATTACAAGAGCAACTCCAGGAGCTACTAGACAAGGGCTTCATTCGCCCGAGTCATTCACCCTGGGGAGCTCCTGTACTTTTCGTCAAGAAGAAGGATGGGTCTATGCGTCTGTGCATAGACTACAGAGCTCTGAACAAGGTGACCATCAAGAACAAGTACCCCCTTCCTAGAATAGATGATTTATTTGATCAACTCAAAGGGGCTACAGTGTTCTCGAAGATAGACCTGCGTTCTGGGTATCATCAGCTAAAGGTTAAAGAAAGTGACATTCCCAGGACGGCCTTCAGGACAAGATACGACCACTACGAATTTGTAGTAATGCCTTTTGGAGTAACCAATGCTCCAGCAGTCTTCATGGAGCTGATGAACCACATCTTCAGGGAGTATCTCGATAAATTCGTCATTGTATTTATTGATGATATTATCATATACTCACAGACTCCAGAGGACCATGCTACACACTTGAGGATAGTGCTGCAGATCCTTCAGCAGGAGAGGCTCTATGCAAAATTCTCAAAGTGTGAGTTTTGGCTAGATCAGGTGACCTTCCTAGGTCACATTGTATCCAAAGAAGGTATTCAAGTTGATCCAGCCAAGATAGAAGCAGTCAGCAACTGGTGTAGACCCAAGAATGCCAGTGAGATCAGAAGCTTCTTAGGCCTGGCAGGATATTACAGAAAATTTGTGGAGGACTTTTCCAGAATAGCCTCTCCACTCACAGCCCTGACCAGAAAGAATCAGAAGTTTGAGTGGTCAGATAAATGCGAGCACAGCTTCCTAGAACTGAAGAAATGATTGACTAGTGCTCCCATCCTGACTGTTCCAGAGAGTGACAAGGCCTTTGACATCTACAGTGATGCATCCAAGATGGGCCTTGGAGCTGTCCTCATGCAAGACAGTAAAGTAATAGCATATGCCTCCAGACAGCTCAAGGACTATGAGAAGAATTACCCTACACACGACCTTGAGCTAGCAGCTGTGGTTTTTGCACTGAAGCTTTGGAGACACTACCTGTATGGAGTGCAGTGCAGAATCTTCACAGACCATCAGAGTTTGAAGTACTTCTTCACTCAGAAGGATCTGAATATGAGGCAGCGCAGGTGGCTAGAGTTGGTCAAAGATTATGACTGTGAAATCCTCTACCACCCAGGTAAAGCTAATAAAGTGGCAGATGCACTGAGCAGGAAATCCTGCGTAGCACTGATGTCCCTATCATCACTGTCCCTACCACTTTAGAAAGAAATAAAGGATTTTGGAGTCGAGGTAATAATTGGGCAACTTTCTGCATTGACTCTAGAGTCAACCCTGCTTGTGGATATACAAAGAAAGCAAAGTCAAGACCCAGAGATCCAAAAGATCAAGCAGGAGATCCAAGAGGCAGAAAATTCAGAGTTTCGAGTATCAGATAGTGGCATCCTCTATCTTGGAGACCGCCTTTGCATCCCCAATGATGAGGAACTAAGAAAGAATATTTTAGAAGAAGCTCACAGTACCCCGTACTCTATGCACCCTGGTTCTACTAAAATGTACCAAGATGTAAAGCAAAGATTCTGGTGGTCTGGACTCAAGCGAGACGTGGCCAGATATATCAGTACCTGCTTGACCTGCCAGAGAGTCAAAGTAGAGCACCAGAGACCAGGAGGAGTTCTACAGCCACTTCCCATTCCAGAGTGGAAGTGGGAAGAAATATCCATGGACTTTATCACAGGTCTCCCAAGGACCACCCATGGACACGATGCAATATGGGTGATAGTGGACAGATTGACCAAGTCTGCCCACTTCCTAGCCATCAAGTTATCGCATTCGGTAGAGCAATTAGCACAGCTGTACGTGAAAGAAGTGATCAGGCTTCACGGAGTTCCGAGGTCGATCGTGTCTGACAGAGATGGGCGGTTCACCTCCCATTTTTGAAGGTGTGTTCAGGACGCCCTAGGCACCAGACTTCAGTTCAGCACAGCTTTCCATCCCCAGACAGATGGACAAACAGAGAGAGTAAATCAGATTTTAGAAGACATGCTCAGGGCTTGTGCATTGGACTTTAAAGGTAGTTGGTGCAAATTTCTATGCTTAGCTGAGTTTGCCTACAACAATAGCTATCAGGCCACCATCAGGATGGCACCTTATGAGCATTATATGGCAGGAAATGTAGATCACCCATATGTTGGCAAGAAGCTGGTGAGAAGAAAGAGATGGAGTCAGGACTAGACAGCCAGACTGAGCTTATAGATGAGACCACTCAGGCTATCCAGACGATCCGCCAGAGGATTGAGACTGCCCAGAGTAGACAGAAAAGTTATGCTGACACACGCCGTAGGCCACTTGAATTCCAAGTTGGAGATTCAGTATTTCTCAAGGTTGCTCCTATGAAGGGAGTGATGAGATTTGGTAAAAAGGGTAAGCTAAGTCCTCGCTACATAGGATCCTACAAGATCATAAGGAGGGTTGGTAAGGTAGCATATGAGTTGGACTTACCAGAGGATATGTCAGCTATCCACAGTACCTTTTATGTCTCTATGCTAAAGAAGTGTATTCACGACCCTAGCCAAGTGATTCAGCCTCAGTCAGTACAGATCCAAGAAGATCTTAGTTATGAGAGCAGACCGACACAGATAGTGGACAAAGCAGTTAAAAGATTAAGAAACAAAGAAGTGCCACTAGTGAAGGTCATCTGGCAGAATCAAAAGCATGAGGAGGCTACTTGGGAACGTGAGGACAGCATGAGAGAGAGATATCCAGAATTATTCTAAGTTCGAGGACGAACTTTTCATAAGGTATGGGGGATTGTAACGCCCCAAAATTCCCATTTTTAGTTCTTAAAGTCCTTAGAATTATTTAAAAATGGTTTAGAAATATTCTAGATATTTTTAGGGATTTTTAGAATATTTTTATGGAATTTTCCGAGTCCGTTTAGTAAGATTAAAAAAAAAAGAAAGAAAAACGTTTAAAGGGCAGCCGGAGTTCGAACCCGCGACCACCAGGAAACCGGAAGCGAGCGAGACCAGCCAGGCTAGGGTATCAAGCACAGCAAAGGAAGGAGAGAAATATATTTAAGGTGTAGTTAGGTTAATCCGTCCCATAAGTATAAATAGGTAATTAAAAGAGAAGTTTTATTTCTCTCCTCTCCAAACCCTCACGCCGACCTCTCCTCTCTTGGGCGAAACAACACCAAGCTCCAGGGGGCCGGCCAAGGCTCTCCTCCAAGAGATATTCCTATATTCGGATCCCCGCGACGAGAGGAACGCGTAGGCGCGAAGAATTCTCCGAGATCTCAAGTTTCTCCCGAGCCCTAGACGTCAATCTTGGTTGTAAGTCCAAGATATCAATGTAAGTACTGCTCACCTGCAGTAAGAGGCGGTTTTTCCGCAAGAATTTCCCTTAAAAGTTTTTAAAAGAGATATTTCCTTTCTTGTTAATTTTTTGCATGTGANCCCCTCTGCACGCACATCGATCCTTCAGTTGGTATCAGAGCGAAGGACCGCTCTTGATCGGACTAACCGCCGAGGGAGCACTCGCTAGAGGGAAAGGGTCATGGAAGACAAGTTGGGTGATGATATCAACTCACCACCACCATACGAGCATGAGAATTTTGACTATTGGAAAGATAGAATGAAGAATTGGCTCGGGATGGATTGGGAGTGTAGAATGACCGTTGAAGAATCATTCGAAATCCCCAAGGATAAGCACGGCAAAAAGCTTCGCCCTAGATATTGGACAAGTGAACAACAAGAACAAGCTAGGGCCAATGAGAAGGTAATAAATATTTTGATTAACATATTGCCTAACCATGTTTTGAGTGATGTAGGGAAATATTCAAATGCATACGAATTGTGGAATAAGTTGGAAGAACTTCACAAGAACCCTTCACAAGCTCGAGTAGTCGAAATATCTAAAGAAGTAAGTTCAAGGGTCCAAGAGGACCAAAATGAGGAATTGCCCATGCCATCAAGTGAGGAACCATCCACCCCATCAAGAGAAGAAGAAGAATTAGTATCAAGGGTTGAGGGGGAGGAGAGACCCTCATTCTCACAAGTACAAGAGACGACCTCCACCTCCACCAAAGCTAAGTCAAAAGAGCATATCGTATGCTTTGGTTGCAACAAAAGGGGGCACTACAAGAATAAGTGTCCACTAGGTAAAAAAGGGGTAATTTCTAAACCCAAGTTCATTCAAATCAAATCTAATGTGGGTTGTAGGAAGGAGGAAGTACAAGACAAAAGAAAAAGGATTCGGTGCTTCACATGCGGAGAGCTCGAGCATTATCATACACAATGTCCAAGAAGTGAAGAGCTCAAGAAGATGGAGCACCTTAGGAAATGGGAGAAAGAGCAAAGGAAGAGGAGCATTCGTCAAGGGGAAGCTCTAAGGGTAAGGGAGGTAACCTCTAATTCTACTTATGCTTCAAAACTTTCAATGAATATTCAACATGATTGTATGAATAATAGAATTGATAACACTTGCTTGCCCATGTATGTTTTCGGTTTTAAATACCATGATAGGAGTAGAAACAATTTTGGATACCAAAACACCAAAAACTTTGTGATGCCTGATAAATCTAGGGTTCCTAGGACTAAGGATCAAAGGATAAATCCTAAGAGAAAGGGAAACATTCTTAGAAAAATAGGTAATCCTAGAGATGATAAAATTAGATCTAGTGGTCCTAAAGTCAGGAATTTGGAAAAGGAAAATCAAGCTCTAAAAGCCAAACTAGGTAAATTGGAAAAAAACCTAGATAAACTCATTAGGAGATCCAAGGAATCCAGAGGAATACAAGATGGTCAATCTCTTAGAAATGGTAGGTCAGGTCTAGGATACCATTCTAGGAGGGCTAATGATGATAAAGTATCATATTCAAGGATGCCCTATAACTATGGTAGAGAAAAAGGCAAAAATAGCAAAGAAAAGTCATTTAAAGGGAAAGAAAAGAAAGTGACCAAAGAAAAGGTCTATCGAATTAAGAGAGTAATGGTGGAAAGTCAAGAAGCACCGGAAGAGCACCGGTGTGGTCTTGCTTTTGTAAAGGAGTCACATAGGGAGGTAATTAGGGATAGAAGCTCTAGGAGTCAAGACGAGTTCCATGGTCAATGGATCTTAGGTGGTTTACTTCTAGGAGAATGAAAAAGAACTATAAGGTGTGCCAAGAGGTTTAAAAGGCTAAAGGTAGTCTTAATCCTAGAGAGTTGGCACACTTAAGAGAGGATTATAAAGAGAAAGGTGAAATTAGGGTTTTAAATAAGACAAATTAAGTTTAATGCCTAAATACCATATAATTTGATGCTATGAATGGACTATGAATGATTATGGGAAGTAGCATCAAGGTGAGGTCCAAAATAGGACTTTTGAGAAGAGTTTCATGATACATTTTAGAGAAACTCGGAGTTTGTACCAAGCCTGGGATTTGGGATGATTTTGACTGAAATTATATTTTTCCCAAGTAAATATAAGATCCACAAATCTCCTCACAAGATTTCAGAATTTTTGGGATCTTGTGGAATTAGTTAGGCATTTCTGAAGTTCGATTGAAAATCTGAAATTCAGAATAGCAGACACCAGTCGACTAGCTGGAAGCCAGTCGACTGAGAAACCTTACAGAATGTAATTACGGTGTAGCCCAGTCGACTGCCCTGAGGTCAGTCGACTGGGTCGCGGGTTCTATAAAAAGAGAGAGCGCGCCGGGAAAGCAAAATCTAGGGTTTTGGCTCATTTCTCCCGGCGATTTTCACCTCCTTTCAACTCCCCTTGTGTCCTAAGCTCCTCCTAAGCTCTAAAACTCTTCCCTAAGGCCTTCCCTAACTCTGATCTACCTCTAGGGATAGTAGAAAACTCCTCTTCAAGTCAACCCACGCGATTTCCAAATCTCAAAATGCAAAGGGCAAAAAGGTATGATGTTTAAGGTTTATTTCTCCATTTAGGCTTCGTATTGACACTAATATGATGATTTTTGTGTTTCCTTTGCTATCTTCTGTTTTGGGGGGGGGGTCACTTTGGTATGCATACATGTGTTTGGTGTATTAGGGCTGTGTCTAAACGATCTAGGGGTGAGGGGTCATCTCGACCAGGTCCCCAAGGCCCAGAAGAGTCTAGGTTTAGAAGTTTGGAATGCAAAAAGCGATTCGAGGAGAACGAATTTGTTCAACTACCCTGTCGATATCTCAATAAAGGATACTTTGAGGAGAAGGGGTCTCACATTATTGAGATGATTACTCATTTCGGCATAGAACAACTTGTTTATTGCCAACATGATGTTAATCTTGATCTGTGCAAAGAGTTCTTTGCAAATTTGACTTGTCTTAACCAAGACAATAGAGTTTATGAGTCAAAGGTAGCGGGTGTCACCATTCCTTTCACACCCGTGGTTTTAGCAAGTTTTCTAGAATCCCGGGCCTCAAACAATCTCAATACCTACTTTCCAAACGTTGTTGAACCACTTGAATTCCTAGGTGTAACTATTGATCAGATTCATGTCCACTACTTCAGGAGGCATCGACATGAATCTGAGCGTACTTTCGATGCAAAACTAATGAGTCCATCCAGCCATGTTCTGTACAAGATTGTGGTAGAGTGTCTGCTACCCATTGTCACTAAGGGGAGGGCAAGGATCCGGTTGCCTCACTTGGTGATGATATATTCTCTTGAGCGGCGGCTCGATATAGATGTGTCATTACATGTGTTTGCATCCATTTATCATCTTTCCCAGAGTGTGAATGGGAAGATATACATGTCGTTTTGTCATATGTTGACTGAGTTCATTCAGCTCTGTTTTGGTATTCGAGTCACTGTTGGTCAGGTGCGCCACTTGTCAAAAGACTATGATCAGATTATCACCTGCCAATTGTCTTTAGCGGGCATTGAGTCTAGACAGGAGGTATTCATGTGGAGGGAGCGACCAGAGGCAGCTGATGCAGGTGAGGAGCCCGCTGAGCCTATCACATGAGCAAAGTTTGTTAGTGATATGAGAGAAGTGTCCTAAGGCAATCGCCTTATGATTGTAAATATTCATTTTAATAAATGATAATTCACTATTTGAGTATATATGTTTGTGTATTTGATTGGGATCTTAAACTCATCTACTGAATGTCCGCAATACAATTCATAGCATAAGAGAATTTGTGATGGGATCACAACTAGTGATTATCTCTAAATGTGCAATTGTGAAGTATTGAAAATATCCCTAGTCGATGAATTGATAAAAACGGACATTATCAATTCTGTTGAGACTAGCATGGGTTATTCTCTAATCAGCTGATTCTCACTAGCTGGTGACATTGGGATGTCCGGAGATAAACATGGATGCTAGTTAAGGGAACTAGTTCATTGGAGTGACTAGCTGTAAAACTTCATATGGTAATCTATATAGATATGTCAATGAAGTTCTTACTGCAGCTTAAGTGCGATGTTCCTTTGACTTGCGGTGTTTAAGTCATCGTGGTCATGGAGACTTATACTTTAACATCTTAAGCAAGCATCTCCTAGGAGGTGTGGACCCAGGATGATTGGGTATAAGCCGAAGTGCCCGAAGATGTTTGAGCAGCCTACAAAGGATTCACCACTCCTTGCGAGGAGATGTATACCCAGGCCTATCGTCGGATTGTTACTCAAAGCCTCTGGTCAGAGCATATCATGTTTAGAGTGCGAGTCTCTTAAATACATGAGAGTAATTAGAAATCCAAAGGACGAGAAAGACACTACTTGGGCTAGGTGTGACGTAGTCAGCCTAGTGGGGACTGACACAAATAGACCATGTCCTGAACCAAGTGGGTATAAGATGGTGAAGGGAATGGGGCACGATTCATTAGAGCTGCTGAAGGGTTTCGGAATTACTTCTGAGGTCAAACCGTTGATCTTTCGATTAATTGGGGGTCATGATGTACTACTAGGTGTCACTCATGACCGTTCTATAATTGGTTAATTATAGACGGCCAACATAAATCGAAAGCCTATTTAGTCACACGCACTACGAGTAATCCAAGGGATTTAAAACGAGTTGAAAATTAGATTTTCCAATCAATAGAAATAAGTCGAATCTGAGTTAATCAGAGGCGCAACGGAAACTTAAAATGGCTAAGTCTTTTGAAGGCTTATTGGGCGAATTAAATGAGTTTAATTCGCGATCGGTTCGGCTCGGTTTGGCCGGCCAAAGAGGGTGTTAACCCCCTTTGGTTTGGCCGGCCACAACAAGGGGAAGAAACCAATTTATTTGGTTTAATTAATAAAATAAATCTAGCATAATTTGTTTTATAAATTATGGATAAATAAATTTGTATAAAGAAATTTATAGAAATAAATTTATAGAAATTTATTCTTTTTATGGAAATTAAAATGATCCATGGAATGGTTTGTTTTAATTTTATAAAATCAATTATGAATTGATTTTTTCATAATAAGAAAGTTTATAAATTTCTTATAAAATTTATTCCATAATTAAAGGAGAGAAGAATTTGTTTTATTATAAAGTTAGTTATAATAAAACTAGGCATAACGGAATAAGTCATAAGAAATTTTATAAGATAAAATTCTTATGATAACTAATTCCGTTAATTCCGTTAAAAAAGAGACTTGGTAAGGTAGAGGCCACTATATAAAGGAACCAAAGGCAAGCCTTGAATTCCTAATCGAAATAGAGTAATTAAGAGATTAACTCTCTCCCTCTCTCTCTTTTATTCTCTTCCTCCCCTTCTCCTTCCTCCTAGGGCCGGCGCCCTCCTCTACAAGCTAGGGCCGGCGCACCTTCCACCCTAGGGCCGGCGCACCACCTTCCTTTGAAGATTGCCGTGAGCCATCAACACCAAGGAGAAGCCAACCAAGAAGAAGAAGAAGCGGATCACATCTCCTTCCTTCCCGGAATTTCGATTCCGGTTCTTGGCGGTTAGTTTCCATTCTTTTCTCTTGTTCTTCTAGTTGTGCCTTTAGAGAATCTAGTAGTTCTCGTCGGCACAAAACTCGTGACTTTGCGAAGTCATCTCGAAGAGAACTCGACGTGGACGCGAATAGAGGCGAAGCTTCCAAGGGACGCTACGGTTGGATCTCGTCCCTTTTCTTCGAGTTACGCGAGGTATAAAGTAAATTAGTTTACTTTTCCGCAATGTTTTAATTTATGATTACATCCACACATCATAAGGTCGCATGCTAGATACGTGGTTAAAATAATTTGTGAAATTATTTTATGCTAATTCTTCCGCTGCACGTAAAAATTTAAAATTTTACGAACCCGTATCCGTGTCAACATACACCTGGTCCCAACTGAGTTTACCCGACTCCAGGAGGATGTTCATACTATTCAGGAGGGCGTCCAGAGTCTTCAGCAGAACCAAGCAGCTACTCAGAGGGAGGTACATGATCTGACAGAGTTTTGCCAGGGGTTTATGACCAGGCAGGATACCATGTACGAGATGCTGCAGCGATGGGATTTATCATATCATGGTCCTCCTGCTCCTCCACCTCCTCCTCCAGATGGTGATGACCACATGTATTTCTGATCAGCTGATGCAGTTTTGGGTTATAGTGTTGAGAGTGTCTTGTGATGATTACCTTATTATACCTCTCAAACACTCCTCATTTCGATGATTGTATCTCTCTAAATGACTTCTGGCCTGTTGGCCCATGGCACTGGCGTGATGTTTATTTGCTGACTGACTTTATGTATTATGCACCTTTTATGCTATTATATTCAGAGTGTGTCTTAGTTTCATAATGTTCTTTTGTAATCGTTATCTATATATTCATGATATGTTTGCAATTCTCAAATGATTGCTATCTAGTATGGTTTGGTTGAAAATCAAGAAAATATCATGATTAGAAAAGATGATCATTAAAACATAAAGGGCATTTATTTGAAAAAGGGGGAGTTGGGAATCATTTTGAATATTAACTAGAGGTGCTAGAGAATGTCAAGTATAGGATCCCATCACTAGAACTCTAGATTGATACAAAGTTGGCCTTAATTTGAAAATTTTGAGTTTGTACCAAAAGTCAAGCACGGTTGATGTTTTTCATGAACCAAAATTTTTCTAGGGTAGGGAATACCTTAACAACCGTGCTTGCAAAGTTTCACATTTTTCCAGATTTTCTAGAATTTTTTATTCATTTCTGAATTTCGACTGAAATTCTGAAATCTGTCATATCAGTCGACTGCCCTGGGGGTAGTCGACTGGTTGTGTGGGCAGAATGGGTTTCTGTGATTTCTGAGGGGGTTTTTAGAAATCTGGTTAAGTTCTATTTGGCACCTAGGGTGGGGTTGCTTGGGGCAATCTTTTGATGGTGTCAAAGGGGGAGAACTTGAGTGTTAAGTTAGGTTTTGGTTGAAACTTAACTTAGGTTTGTTTCTAACTTTAGAGTTAAGTTGGGAGACCTTAACTCTAACTTAGGATTAGCAATAAGGGTTGAAATTTGGGAGAAAGCATAAGTTAAGGGGGAGGTAGCCTCTTGTGTGTTATGCTTGAATTTCAATTGCTTGTGCTATCATTGTTGCTATATGTTTACCTAACTTAACGTATTGCCACACATCAAAAAGGGGGAGATTGTTGGGGCAATCGGCCCTGAGATGATCTGGAGGATCATGATATTTTGATGTGTGGGCAATATGGTCAAGTTAGGGTTTGTGTTATTCTCATATGTGTACATGAGTGTGCAGGTGTACAGGTACGCATAGACTTGGTTGACGTCTTCAGGTGAAGGATGGCATGGAGGTAAGTTGGAGGCTTACGTGCGCATCCGAGGGACCATTGATAGCAGAAATGATGAGCTGAGGGACGCGGACTTCGAGGCGTACGTGAAGGGTGGCATGAAGGCAAGCTGGAGGCTTGGGTGCGCATCCGAGGGACGAAGGCCAAAGATGGAGAGGGCGTGAAGGCAACAGTCAAGACTGCTGGTGAAGAGTCAACTAGGTTGATAGTGGCTGAGTATGAGTGCATGTACTCAGGGGTTAAGCCGGGAGGGTTTGAGTGCGGAGAGATTTGTACTCGAAGAGAAACCCTAGGCTTAGGTCTCGGACCAGTCGACTGCCCTTGGGGCAGTCGACTGGTGCCAACTGGAACAGCTGGCCAGAATTTGAACGTTATGCTGTAACGGTCGAATCTGAGTGGGACCAGTTGACTGCCATTTGGGCAGTCGACTAGTAGCGGCTGTTTCAGATTCGAGCCCTATTTAAAGGGGCTCATTTTCTACCTTATTTCTTGACGAAACTTGCTTGGATAGGGCAAGTTAGTAGTCTTATATACTCAGGAAGTGTCCTTGGTGTTGTGGCGAGGTTTCTCCACCCACAAAGATCGACGAGTTCTAGCCGGAGGTTATCCGGGATTTGATCCACCAACGGATTGTTGGATTAGTCACCCGACTGGGGTGGATACCAACTAAAATCAGGTTGTTAGCATTGTTATTTCTTTTGCATATTATTTCCGCTGCGCTAACATCTGTGTAGAGATCAAAAGATCAAATGAAAGTGCATTCACCCCCCCCCTCTGCATGCCCACATCGATCCTTCACTCGGTGAGACTTCCAGTGGCTTCCCTACATTCGCTGCTCTCCGTCTTTCCCCCGTTGATTATATGTTGTTTAAGATGATCACTAACTGTCTCCTCCCTACTACCACAAAGCACTTAGATGAGATTCATCCATTCCACTGCTTGATGCTCTATGGGATGCATCAGTAGTTGGACTTTGACCTAGTGACTTCTCTTTACTTTTCCATCATCGTCCATAGTCAGATGTATGGTCAGACGGTTTACATGCCCTTTGGCCATATCATTACTGCTTGGCTGCAGTCCGTAGGTATCGATGTTTCACAGGGCCGCATTGTGCCCATGGTTCGACAGGACTGCCGCCTGGATCGTCGCATGCTCGCTCAGTCCGGCATTGTTGTCGGGCCGCAAGGGCTAAGGTGGAAGGATCGAAGACGAGTGGGGAAGTTACCGGGAGCAGCCCATGATCAGGAGCCGCCCGCTGATGCTGAGGATTATGATGAGTGAGCTCATGACCTCCGCTGGCAGGTTGCGGAGCTAGAGCAGATGATGGAGCGCGAGTTGCATATCTCCAAGCTCTGGCGACAGGAAGTCAGCTCAAAGTTTCAGTCTTTCGATCGCCGTCTCGATGCTCTAGCATCTGATGTCTCTGAGATCAGCTCACTACAGGACACATGGTATGAGGAGTGGTATCATCATACGTTTCCTGGTGGTGCGTCCCCCAGCAGCCCTCCGCCAGGGGATGTTATATATATTGCTGATTCTTCATACGATGACCACGCAGGGGATTGATGACATTGACTGTTATAATGAGTGTCATATTTGATTGTGCTCAGTTCTTTTGAGGTGTCTTGACCTTGATGCGACATGATGTATCTGATATTTTTCATGTAATTCATACTTGGCTTACCATGTTTTGATTGTTGGCATGTATGTGTGTTCACATGATTACTATCTGCCTGTGTACCTCATTCTATATTGCTATGTTCATGCTTATGATGTCATATTCATATGATGCATATGCTTGTTTTACCATGCCCTACTTTTGTCATATGTGCTCATATGTTTATTAAAAATCAATCATATCTTTGTTGTTTGGGATACCCCTAGGGTTGAGGGGGAGTATGGTTAAACTTAACAGCCCTTCTAGACCCTTTTCGGTGTTCGACAAAGGGGGAGAGTGTGGTTGGTTATGTTTAGGATGATTATGTTGTAGGGGGAGGATCTTGATTCCCCTATGATTCTGAATTTGAGAAAATTGATTGAGAATCCCTAAACTTAAAATTGGGTTATCAAACAACAAAAAGGGAGAGATTGTTGATGCAGTCTGACCCTGATTATTATTTTGGTGTTGACATCGATTTTAGTTTAGGTGGATGATTATGATTATGATTAAGTCCTGATCGGGGATTAGGCATGATATAAAAAATCCTAGCTTGGAGGGCTAGGTGTTGGAAAATTCTAACCTGGAGGGTTAGGTGTGGAAAATCCTAGCTTGGAGGGCTAGGTGTTGGAAAATCCTAACCTGGAGGGTTAGGTGTGGAAAATCCTAGATTGAAGGGCTAGGTGTTGGAAAGTCCTAATTCAGAAGGGTTGAGTGAAAATTCCTAGCTTGGAGGGCTAGGTGAAAAGTCCTAACTTGGAGGGTTAGGTGAAAAGTCCCAACTTGGAGGGTTAGGTGAAAAATTCCTAGCTTGGAGGGTCAGGTTCCTAGCTTGGAGGGCTAGGTCTGGAAAAGTCATAATTCAGAAGGGTTGGGTGAAAAGTCCTAGCTTGGAGGGCTAGGTGAAAAGTCCTAACTTGGAGGGTTAGGTGAAAAGTCCCAACTTGGAGGGTTAGGTGAAAAATTCCTGGCTTGGATGGTCAGGTCCCTAGCTTGGAGGGCTAGGTTGGATGAAATCCTGGCTTGGAGGGTCAGGTCCCTAGCTTGGAGGGCTAGGGTGGAGATCCTGGATCGGTCTGGTTACCGATCAGGGATGTTGGCACACTGCTCCTTCGTGGATCGGTCTGGTGACCGATCCAGCGATGACTGATCGTTCTGGTGACCGATCAGGGAGCACACAGTGAGGTTGGGAACCTACTGTGCGGCTCCTGATCGGTCTGGTGACCGATCAGGGAGCAGGCCGTTGCCTCGCTGCTTGGCTCCTGATCGGTCCGGTGACCGATCAGGGAGCAGGCAGTGTCCTCACTGCTTGGCTCCTAATCGGTCTGGTGACCAATCAGAGAGCACACAGTGAGTTGAGTTCCCCCGCTGATCAGTTCCTGAACGGTCCGGTGACCGATCAAAGACCTAGGATCTGATTTCCGCAGTTACTGTTCACTCAGACGTGGACCGATCAGGCTTGAGCCTGATCGGACAGGGAGCTACCTGATCAGTCTGGTGACCGATCAGGCTTCACTCTGATCGGTCTGGTGACCGATCAGGCTTGTGTCGCCGCGAGAGCTAGGGAGTCCCAGCAAGCGGTGGATCGGTCTGGTGACCGACCCACGAGCCCTGGATCGGTCTAGTGACCGATCACTTTAATTCAAATTGTACTGTCAGACGCTCTGATCGCGTCTGACCATATCCGATTCTCTGCATTTGATCCTTGATACTTGATTTACTGAGTGATATGCTGTGCTAATGCTCTGATTAAGCTGCAGGTGACAAGGAAGGATTCAAACACTCAAGGAGAGTCAATGGAGGCCTTTCCTTGGAGCAGGTTTGTCCGTTTTCCATCTCAGGTTGCAACGGACGCTGGCGCTGGCTGGAGCTGCTGACTGGGGGTGGTCTGAGGGAAGCTCAGGGAGTCCAGAAGGGCTCAGTGGTGGCTGGTGGTTGCAGGAGAGCAGCTGGAGGCTGCAGTGAGATGTTGGCCTAGCGCTAGTGGAGAGTGAATTAGCAGCATGGTGGAGAAGTGCAAAGGAGAACTCTGGCTTCAAAAGAACTTTGGTTGCCTTAGTTTTCTGCTACGATTTCTTGCTGCGTGCTTGTGCTCTTGGCTGATCATCCTCTCTTGAGAAAGCTACTGTGATCTTTGAAGCAACCATCCCTTTCTTGAGCACTTGGAGGAAGGAACAAGAGGCTTTGAGTCCGACAGCGAGAAGACACGAAGAAAGGGGTTCTTGCGTGAGATCGTCGCTGGGTGGAGCTCGGAAGAAGCTTGCTATGTTCTTGTCTGTTCTAAGTGCTAAGTAAGATATTTCTTGTGTTTCATTGTGCTTAAAACTATATCTTTGATTGAAACGCTGTGGAGAGGTTACTCCACCGAGAAGGAGGTTGCCTTCTATCAAGATCTTCCGGGGCTTGATCTGCCGATGATCAAGGGATCGCCCACCTTAAGGGCACGCCAAGGAGTAGGGACATGTTATCCCCGAACCTTGTAAATCCTCTTGTTAGCGTTCTTGTGTTTGCTCATAGTTTAGGGTTTAGTTTTCTGCATATTCTGTTTTTCCTACTTCCGCTGTGCTACTAAAAGTTTGAGTGCAGAAATTTGAAAAGCACAAAGTCCAAGTGTTTGGCTATATTCACCCCCCCCCCTCTCTAGCCATCCGAGTTCCAACAAGGGAGTCTTACATCTTTTTATCTTGGTTATAAACCTTGAATCGAGACGAAAATGAAAACCTTCTTTACTTTAGAACACCCCTTGCCCTTGTAGCCTTGTAGAAAAACTTAGATCTTCAAGAGGGAGTCTTCTTATGAAGTTTTCCAAAGGGAAGGTTCCCTTGTGGCTCACGGCAAGGAGGAGGAAAGGAGGAGGAAGAAGAGAGAAGAGGAAGAGCCTTGGTGGAAGAAAAGTAACATAAGCCTTTTCACTTCTCATCCCACCTTTTTATACTAAATGAAGGGCAAGTGAAGGGCCATGGTGCCTCTTCTCATGGTGACTCTTCACTTCCGTTAGCCTTAACTAAAATCTTCTTCTTTTTCCACTAGCACTCCCTTGCTAGGTGAATTGGTTAGTACATGCATGATGAGGCTTTGCCTCTATTCTAGGTTCAAGGTTCAATCCTTGGTGTATGCACTTCTTTTTATTGCATTTACTCTTTTTTTTTGGTAAGGCCCACATAAGAGCCCACTAAGAGTTATGCTAATATTCCTAATTAGAGCCCATTTCTATTCATGTTACTAATTCTACTAAAGGTCCACTAATAGTCATGATACTAGAAGGGCCCATGTAAGACCCATTATTACTTAGCTTTTAATCCATATAAGAAAACATGCTAACGTTCATGCTAGATTTCATATGTTACTCAAGAGTCCATATGGGCATGATCAATATTTTAAAGAAAAATATTGAGAGGATTTTACGGGCGTTACATGTTTGCTCCCATTATATCAAGGAGGGAGCTAGTTTATGGAAAGAAGGTACTTTTTGGTGAAGCTCTATATGTATGCTCTCATAGTTCTTGAAAGAACTTCTGAACTTATCGAGTTTGTCTTGTGGCATTCAAACCACTGAAACATATAACCTTTGTGGTGTTGTGTTTCTTTCCTTCATAGTCCTGGTTCATTTCGGCTCTTGGTAACAGGTCAAGTCTTAAACTCTTGTCTTGTAGTTCATGGGGTCTACCATCATACTTTTCAAGGTTCCATTAGGATTATTGATGGGGTTCGTGTCATCTAGTATCAGAGCTTCATTTCAAAAGCAAGTGCTAAATCTATCTTTACTTACTGTTCTATAAGGCAAAAAAAATCTATGTAAAAAAAAAAGAAAAGCGCAACAAAAAAAAAGAAGAGAGAAGTTGCTTGTTTAAGTCGAAGTTTCATAAAGTAACTTCAACAATCCATTTCTTGTTTTCTCTTACTCTCAATCTTTTATTCTTTCAAAAAATTATGCCATTATAAGTTTCGGTTGTTTTCTTTTGAATTGTTATGTGATATTTTGATTTGTTCTAGAGTTTGATTAAGAACTAAAGAGATATCATCAAGTGATAGTCTAACCATGAGCAAACACGAGTGTGAGCACCCTAATCTGAGAGAAAAAAATGTGAGGGAGTGCTTGTGAGGTTTCTATTATCTTTGTAGAAATGTCCATATCCAAGAGGATGATGCAGCTGAGGAGGGTAGACCACTTCCAAATCTTCAATTGCAAGCATTAAAGGGAGAAATGTGATGGATAATGAGAGTTGAATTAGTATCTATCCATAAGAGACTGGATTGTGTGGAATAGGGTACCCGGGAAGACATCCTCATGACCATTCTACTGTGCCACAACAAAGGCATGCTCAGGGGGGTTTATGTAGAAGAAGAAGTGGTGGAAAATTTTGGTGAGCCAAACTACAACTGGGGTTGGATTGGATATAAAGATAGGAATGGGCATAGAGAAGATAGGATTGATGAAAATCGAAGGGCTATTGACTTGGCAGTTGTAAAATTGAAGATAAATGATGCACATCAAGGAGCTGTTCATAATGATGCATATCAAACGAGTGATCATTTGTCACTTCCAAAAGGTCCAGTTACAAAACTTCGAGCAAAGAGTTTCAAGGAAGTATTAAATGGACTAATATAAAAACATTGGATTGATTATGGGAATGTAGAGATCAAGATAAGTCCAAGTGTCGATCAAGGATTCATCCATGTTATTGGGCAGATCCATCCGTGACTCAACTTGCATGATGGTTGGAAGAACACCAATTAAATATGGGAACTCGCTCATACACTAAATGAGTATGAGGACTTGTTTATTTTTGGGTTGCTGATGTGCATAGATTATACATAATTTTATGTATTATTTAACCCACATCTACTTATATTTCATGATCATAACTTATTTTATTGCATCCCATTTTGTTTGACTTCACTATTATTCAACCTTTTGTTCATATATCTATTTTTTTGCTCATTTTGATTGATAGAGCGCAATTTGAAGTGAAAATAGAGCAGATTTGGACCAAAACAGGAGCCAGAGTGCAAGCCAGAGCAGGAAGCAGCCGACGACATGACTAAGCCGTGCGGTTTCACATAGCCCATTCAATTACTACCGTAACCTACACAGCACGGTCATGTGGAATCGTACAATCATGCGGGATTGTACGGTCATGCAGTCGTTGCACGCTGGGGTCGTGTGGAACTGCATAGCCTATACGACTGCCACCGCAACCCGCATAGCATGGTTGTTTTGCAGCTTGGCACATGGGTCATGTGAAACTGCACGACCCGTGTGCCTGCCACCGCTCTTGCATGGTAAGGCCATGCAGAACCCCACGACCCATGTGTCGTGCCTCACACCCCCTATAAATAGGGACCCTTCCTCTAGGGCACTCATCTTTGGCTTAGAGTTAACTCCCTTTACCTTGGGGAAGAGTTCTTTCCTCTAGGGGAGATCCTAGAGCTGTCGCGGCCGTCGCCTCCACGATCTGTCCACCTCCAGGGTGAGGAGATCCTTCAAGAAGACCGGTGCTATCTCAATAAGCATTATCCTCTCTCTTCTCTCTAGGTTTTGACTTTTAAATGCTTTATTTATTGTATTCTTCTTGTATCTCCTTTGCAATGGAGTAGTTTCTCTATATCTAGGATGTAGGGAGTAGTTACGATGTGATAATATTGTATAAACTATGGATTTATCTATTTTCTTATTCAATGAAATGTTTGTGTATTGTTCTATGTGTGTTGTGCCTTGTATGTGTTTGTTGAAATGTGTATGTGGTGAATACATATAGTTGTGAAGGTTTGACAGCCATGTAGAGGGAATGTCCGAGATCATTTAATCAGGGAGCCTTCGTGACAGATACTACCTTTACTCGGACATCTCGAGTATTGCCTCGAAATGACGGTCAATCACTTACAAGACAGTAGCTAACACTACTTAATAGGTTACTTCCTATCCCGTGTTAAAAAGTGTTTTGCGTAATCTAGAGTAGTATGACCAGAGAGCCTTGGTGACAGATGCTACCTTTACTCGAACATCTCGGGCATTATCTCGAAATGGAGGTCAATCGCTTACAAGACATTAGCTAACACTACTTAATGGGTTTCTCCCTATCCCGTGTTAGGAAATGTTTTGCATAATCTAAAGTAGTATGATCAAGGGCCCTTCATGACAAAGGGTTACCTTCAACGAACTATCTAGGTTACCATCTCACTTAATGACATTGAATGCCCAAGGGGGAAGTACTCTGGTGCACTTTTGCAGGGTTAACACCAGTACTTAGTTAGTATCTTTACAAGCACATAAACATAGAGATTAGGATATGAACAACCCATAAGGCATCAACAAGCATTGTAGCGAAACCGAAATCCTAGATATCACCCATCCAACCCTTCCCCAAATGATTAACTCTCTCTCTTCTTCTCTCTCCTCTTCTCTCTAGCAAGCTTTCACACAACCCTGCGATCGTCTAGATAGCTTATGTTTGCAGACTCGACTTGTGCTTAATCAATAGTCCCTGTGGATCAATATTTTATTACTTGATGACATATTCGTGCACTTGCAAACTCCACATCAAGTTTTTGGCATTGTTGTCGGGGATTATTCGCATTATCATTAGTCGATAAGCAATTTAGCTAGTCTAGATACTTTTTATTTATTTTTGTTTATAGCTTACTCTTTCATTTCTTTTTCTTATTTTTACATTTCTTTCCATGTTTCTAATTTTTGCATTTTGTTTATAGTTTTTCCTTATACAATCCCATGAGCTTTAACATGAGTAAAAGGACTTTGAAAGAATTTATTACACCCAAATCTTTAAGATTTCTACCTTCTAGTGTGCAACCTAAGATTGAGGACTCTAATTTAAATACAGAACAATATTAGTACCTTTGTAGAGTATGTAGAAGTATGACCCATCCAACTGTTATGTGTTACCTATTTCAAAGAGCTGCTAACAGTCTTACAAAACTTCAAAGTATATTTCAACCTCAACAAATTCCTGAGCAACAAGAGTTTCTCTAGCCACATCATAATGTTCCTAGCCCACCTCAGAACTACAATCAGGAATGGATGGATCTTCAATATTTTGACTATAGAAGTATGCAAGGTGTTGTGTAAACTTCTCAAGAATTTCAGTGTCCATCAGAATTCCAAGGTGATTCATCATTGTATGGGCCACATCAATCTCAACATATTGACTCAACTTTCTAGGAAGAAGTCCAAGACTTAGAAAATCTTACTCCCAGTCAAATAAAAACCATATAAGATTCTAAAGAGCTCTTAGTGCAATGGGGAGTTCGGTTTCTATGGACATTACATGAAATTAATGGAGATAGTACACGAGATATGGATAGAACTTTTGGTGCATTCCCATCCACCCTAGCCGATGTCCTTGTTGAAGCCCCCGAAGATGCTGAGGATAGTTCATGTATATCTGTTGATGAAATGGTGGATGGGGCATATATTGATGTCAATAGTTGGGTGGCTGATATTGAAGTAAGTGGACTCTTTGACACCGATGATGAAGTTGATATGGTGGATGCAAGTGTAGGGACACCATCCCGAGGATCACCTCCGTTGCTCTCAATTAACTGAAGAATTGAGAGTTAAAATGGTTGAGGATACATGTGTAAGAAATTATGCAATCGAAGCAAAGCCCTAAGAATCATCAATTATTTGGACACTACCATCTGAGCCAGAGTTAGAGCCATTATAAGAATAATTTTTAAGTTTCAAAAAATAAATTTTATATTATGAAAAATAATTTTTAACATTGAAAATTTATTTTTAAGTTTTGAAAAATATTTTTTAAGTTTTGAAAAATAATTATTTTGTTTTGAAAAATTTTTTAAGTTTTAAAAAAATAAGTTTTGAATAATAATTTTTTAGTTTTGAAAAATAATGTTTAAATTTAAAAATAATTTTTAAAATTTGAAAAATAAGTTTTAAGTTTGAAAAATAGTTTTTAAGTTTGAAAAATAATTTTTTTAAGATTGGAAAATAATTTTTAAGTTTGATTTTTTTAAGTTTTAAAAAATAATTTTTTGAGTTTTGAAAAATAATTTTTAAGTTTGAAAAATGAATTTGATTAGGTTTGATTTTGATTTGATTTGATTTGGTTTTGAGTTTGATTTAGTTTAAGTTTGATTGGGTTTAATTTGTTTATAATTTGATTTGGTTTTAGTTTGATTTCATTTGATTTGGTTTTAGTTTGATTTAGTTTGATTTGGGTTTATTTTGATTTGAGTTTATTTTGATTTGAGTTGATTTGTTTTGAGTTTGATTGAGTTGATTTGAGTTGAGGTTGATTTGAGTTGAGTTTGATTTGAGTTTAATTTGAGTTGATTTGATTTGGTTTGAGTTGATTTAAGTTGATTTGATTTTAGTTTGATTTCATCTCACCCAGGTGTTGTCAAAACAGGATAGTCCTATGATTTTGCGAGATGAATTATTGCTTGATTATCAGGAATAGTCTTAACTTGTGACTGGTTTAAGTAAAGTTTTAGGTTACCCAAGTAAGCATCCTTGAGTAGGTTGTGGTCAGTCACATGTGTTAGATCGTTATTGTCTTGCTAGAGGGGGGTGAATAGCAACTTTCGATATCTTCTACCTACGTTATTAGCGTGCACAAGCGGAAACAATAATAACAAAGACAAACAAACGCTAACACCAACCTTTACGTGGTTCGGAGATGACGCTCCTACTCCATGGCTATCCGTAAGGTGGACGCTCCCTTGATCCTTCGGTGGATCACTCCCCGGATGCCCTCCGACTAGCTCGTGTAGCTCCTTTGGGTGGAGAAACCTCGCCACAAACTCGGACACACTTCTGAGCACTAAAGACTACTAACAAGACCTAACCAAGCTTGTTTCGTCAAGGGTTTCCAGCCAAAACTGAGCCTCTTTAAATAGAGCTCAAGGCTAGAAAACACCCTACCAGTTGACTGCCCTGGGGGCAGTCGACTGGTCCCACTGAAAATCGATCGTTGCAGCTCAACGTTCGAATTTTCAGCAACACTACCAGTCACTACCAGTCGACTGCTCCCAGAGTAGTCAACTGGTCCAGGTCGACTACCTTCTGTGAGTTTCTGTTCTTGCTGGCAGTCGACTGGTCCATTACCAGTCGACAGCCCAGCTTACAAAAACACTCCTCCTCACTCCGAAGACCCTCCTTCACGTGCGCCTTCAAGTTCACTCTCTTGGCGTTGACCCTTGAAGTCCTCTTCCACCGACTATCGTCCCTCGGATGCGCACGTAAACCCTCGGCTCTCGTCCCTTCATGACTCAGCTGACTCTTCACCAGCAGCCTCGACTGTTGCCTTTACACCCTCTTCGTCTTTGGCCCTCGTCCCTCAGATGCGCACGCAAGCCTCCAGCTTGCCTCCATGTCATCCTTCACGTACGCCTCGAAGTCCGCGTCCCTTGGCTCATCGTCCTTGCTATACCATGGTCCCTCAGGTGTGCACATAAGCCCACGGCTTGACTCCATGCCATCCTTCACCGTACCTGAAGCCATCCAGCTAAGTCAATATGTATAACCTGCAAGACCTGCACACTCCAATACACATATCAAAACACAAGGGTAAACCTAGTTTAAACCCTTTGCCCAAACATCAAAACATATGGTCACTCTGGACCATAGAGTGCCCCAACAATCTCCCCCTTTTTGATGTTTGACAATACCTTTAAGTTAGCGAAAACAAATAGCAATAAATAGCAATAACAATGCTAAACAACCATTTGGACTTACGTTGCCAAGGCTCCACCTTGGACTTACACCACCAATGTATATGCAATGCAACCATGCATGGATCCTATTCCAAGGCATCCCCACACCTAACCTCCCCAAGAGTTAGGACTTTTACCAAAAACGAGCTTTTTAAAACCTTCCAAAGGCTCTCCCTACATTGGACTTACAAAGACTTTTTAAGAACCTCTCCAAGGTTCCCCTTACGCCAACAATGGAGCAACAATGCTCCCCCTTTACCTAAGCTCCCACTAGACCTAGGGTTTCCCACAAAGGCGTGTTTGGTTTCCCAAATTAAACCCAACACTTCTCCCCCTTTGCCTAACATCAAAAAGACTCTAACAATTTCCCCCTTATTGGATCTTTTAACCTCTAATGGTCCTAAACATAGTGTACTAGCCCCCCATACACTTGTTTTACATTACTTGGACACTTTCCTCCTACTAAAACCCAACTCAGCCTAGATTAGTTGACTGCCCCTAGGGGCAGTTGACTGGCATGCTGAAAACCCCAATTTTAACTTTCTGAAACCAAATTCAGAAAAGCGCTAGAAATTCTACAAACCTCCAAAAATTCTCAAATTTTGTGGAGAGATTTGTGGTACCCATACCTACTTGGAAAAAATACATTCAAAAATGTATCTATCACCATTCCCATGTTTGACACAAAACCCAAAACTACCTAATTAGTTAAATGAAACTTTGACCTAAAGTCCTAGTTTTGGTTTCCTCTTGATGTCTTTGCCCATACCAACCCACAATGCATCCCTAGCATTGATTTATATGACATTTATACATCAAAAACCAATTCTCATACTATATGACCCCAATGTCATATTTCCATGCATGAAACTCAAAACCTTCGTGCCAAACCCCAAGAATTGGGACTCAAGTCCGTCTCCAATTCTTTTGACACATCCTATGGTCCATCTAGACCTCTAGGTGCAACCCTCCCAAGATCCATTCACCATATATCCCAAAGACTCCTAGAGCTCCCCCTTGAGCTCTTAGCCCTAGCCACCTCCCTAGGTGACTCAACAAATACTAGACCACACCGATGTACCCCCGGTGACTCTTAGTCTTCAATCACAACCTTCTTAACCTTAGACACCTTGTCCTTGGTTAAGTCCTTCTTTTTACCTTTAAATGGCATCCCCTTGCCATTTTTGGCCTTCCCCTTCTTTCCATAATTATATGCTACCCTAGCACATTTCTTTCCATTGGCATTGGAGACCTTAGATCAGTATCCCAACCCCGATCTATCATGGTTGGGTTTTAGACCACCCAACATCATATCTAAACCCTTAGATCCAATAGAGAATCTCTCTAGGGTTTTCTCTAACTTATCAAGCCTTGCCCTCAAGGCTTGATTTTTCCTTTCTAGGCTTTTAACCCTAGAATCCACATGTCCACCTTGGGCATCCCTAGACCTACCCATCTTCCTAGGCATATATCTCCCCTTCTTGGGATTTTTGCCTTGATCCTTAAGTCTAAAGGTCTTGGATTTTTCATGATGCATACTTTTCCTAAGGTATTGATCTACAATATTAGCACTACTCTTATCATGATATTTAAATCCATGATTATTCTTAACAAGCATATAAGAATTTAAAATTGGATTTAATTTTAAACAAGGAATTACCTTTCCTTTTACCTTTGAAGCTCCCCCTTGATGTGAGCTTCTTTTCTTCTCCTCATTCTCCCATCTTCTCAAGTGCTCAATCTTCTTGAGCTCTCCTTTTCTTGGACACTTGGTGTGGTAGTGGCCTAGCTCACCACACGTGAAGCATCGAATTCTCTTTCTTTTCTTTTGGGCTTCTGCATTCCTACAACCCATGTTAGAATCTAAATGAATTGACTTGGGTTTAGGATTTACCTCCTTTTTACCTAGTGGACACTTGTCTTTGTAGTGCCCCTTCTTGTTGCATCCAAAGCATATGATGTGGTCCTTTGACTTTGCTTTGGTGAAGGTTGGAGCTTTTTCTTGCTTCGGTATTGAAGTAGGTCTCTCCTCCCCCTCAATCCTTGAGGTGGTGACCTCTTCTATCTCTTCCTCACTTGAAGATGTAGACAATTCAATTCTCTCCTCCTCTTCGGATGTTGAACTTGATTCACCCTCCAATTGGTCCTTTTTCTCCTCTTCTTCTTGTCCTTGTGTCGGATTCTCATGTAAAGCTATCACTCTTCTCCATAACTCATATGCATTCTTGTATTCTCCTACATTTGACATAATATATGAAGATAATAAATTTAGTACAACTCTAGTTACCTCCTTATCCGCCTCCGCTTCTTCCGTTTGACTCTTGGTCCAATACTGAGGTCGGAGGCGCTTTCCCTTCTTGTCCGTTGGAACTTCAAATGGGACTTCCAATGCGGTCCAATAATCCCAATCCATTTGGAACCATGTCTCCAAGTGATTCCTCCAATAGTTGAAGTCATCTCAGTCATATGGAGGTGGAATCCGGATATCCCATCCTAGTGGACCTTCCGAGCCCATCTTCCTCTAGCACCTTTGCTCTCCCTGTGGTTAGTCCGTAGATGAGCGAACCTGACTCTGAAACCACTTGTTAGATCGTTGTTGTCTTGCTAGAGGGGGTGAATAGTAACTTTCGATTTCTTCTACCTACGTTGTTAGCGTGCACAAGCGGAAACAATAATAACAAAGACAAACAAACGCTAACACCAACCTTTACGTGGTTCGGAGATGACGCTCCTACTCCATGGCTGTTCGTAAGGTGGACGCTCCCTTGATCCTTCGGTGGATCACTCCTCGGATGCCCTCCGACTAGCTCGTGTAGCTCCTTTGGGTGGAGAAACCTCGCCACAAACTCGGACACACTTCTGAGCACTAAAGACTACTAACAAGACCTAACCAAGCTTGTTTCGTCAAGGGTTTCCAGCCAAAACTGAGCCTCTTTAAATAGAGCTCAAGGCTAGAAAACACCCTACCAGTCGACTGCCCCCAGGGCAGTCGACTGGTCCCACTGAAAATCGACCGTTGTAGCTCAACGTTCGAATTTTCAGCCAACACTACCCGTCACTACCAGTCGACTGCTCTGGGAGTAGTCGACTGGTCCAAGGTCGACTACCTTCTGTGAGTTTCTGCTCTTGCTGGTAGTCGACTGGTCCATTACTAGTCGACTGCCCAGCTTACAAAAACACTCCTCCTCACTCCGAAGACCCTCCTTCACGTGTGCCTTCAAGTTCACTCCCTTGGCTTGCCCCTTGAAGTCCTCTTCCACCGGCTATCGTCCCTCGGATGCACACGCAAACCCTCGGCTTGCCTCCATGCCACCCTTCACGTGTGCCCTTCGAAGTCCACTTCCCGGCTTGCCCTTGGAGTCCTCTTCCCTCGGCTCTCATCCCTTTATAACTCAGCTGACTCTTCACTAGCAGCCTCTACTATTGCCTTTACGCCCTCTTCGTCTTTGGCCCTCGTCCCTCAGATGCGCACGCAAGCCTCCAACTTGCCTCCATGTCATCCTTCATGTACGCCTCGAAGTCCGCATCCCTTGGCTCATCGTCCCTGCTATACCATGGTCCCTCAGGTGCGCACACAAGCCCATGGCTTGCCTCCATGCCACCCTTCACCATACCTGGAGCCGTCCAGCTAAGTCAATATGTGTAACCTGCAAGACCTGCACACTCCAATACACATATCAAAACACAAGAGTAAACTTAACTTAAACCCTTTGCCCAAACATCAAAACATATGGTCACTCCGAACCATAGATTGCCCCAACAACATGGACATTATTAAGGCAACCACAATCCTAGATAGAGCTTTCCAACTGTTCTCACCTAAATGACTTAGTACTCAACTAAAACTCTTAACAAGTTAGGGCTAACCCTGATTTGACTAATCCTAAGTGCCCATGTAGGTAGGTTTAGTCATTGAGGTGACAACTAGCTTGCCGCCTCCTATTTAAAATTTAAGTTTATTATTTAGAAAACAGATTTGGTCATTGAGTATAAAGTATTGGTTTAGTCCTACTTGCTTTGTTAAGGAAGCTTTCGGAATCCATACTTGAACTTGGTTACTACTGTTTTGACCAACCAATGAAAGATAAGACTTTGACTTGGATTACCCAGATTTATTCTACACATCCCTTTGAGATCCAAGCATCATGTTTAGATACTGTTGGTGCAGGAAGCACCATATCGAACCTGGTTTTGATATTGGCAAAGGATTCAAAGTTAAGTTTATTTGTGATCTAACGTTGTTCACTGAGTGTGCAGAAAAAGCCCTAGTGAAGGACTGCTAGGCACCTGGCGAAGGACTGCCAGTATCAAAGCCCTAGCGAAGGACTGTTAGGCACCTGGCGAAGGACTGCCAGTATCCAAGCCCTAGCGAAGGACTGCTAGGCACCTGGCCAAGCCCTAGCGAAGGACTGCTAGGCACCTGGCGAAGGACTGCCAGCAACCAAGCCCTAGCGAAGGACTGCTAGGCAACTGGCGAAGGACTGCCAGCATCCAAGACCTAGCAAAAGACTGCTAGGCGCCAGGCGAAGGACAGCTTGGGACTAAAGCCCTAGCGAAGGAATGCTAGGCACCGGGCGAAGGGCAGCTCGGCATCCAAGACCTGACAAAGGACCGTCAGGCAAAAGTCCAACCAGAGGAACGGTTGGCATCAGGTAAACTCTCCCGAGAGGAGTAGGTGAGGATGCGTTCCCCGTCGAGGGAACAGTAGGTGTCGGTTCGACCTAGGGCTCCATTTTGGAGACCAAAGTCAGAACCAAAACAGCTAAGGCTGTATAAACAAATATTTTATTGCTTTATTGTGTTTTGGACTAACCCTCGATGCAGGACCAAAGGAAGGAGTGTCTGCAGCTCAGATAGCCTCAAAGGAATGAGGTAGTGGCTGAGTAGGGCGCCCGGAGTGTCCCAGGCGCCCCCAAGGTGCATACAAAACAAGTAAAGAGAAAAAGGGTTCGAATAGATGCTGGGCCGGGCACCCCCGCTGCTCCCGGGAGCCCCCAGCGTCCCGGGCGCCCCCATGCGCATGCCTCGAACCAGAAGCCATCGAAGCCAAGCAGATAACGCTTGACCCGGTCAATCCGGGCGCCCCGAGCACTCCGGGCGCCCCGTTCAAAGCGGATCCAGAGGATAGACGCTGACCGAGACCTTTGCGGATCAAAGGCCACGTGGGGGCGCCCCCGACGTCCCGGGCGACCCCAGGCCCTATATAAAGGACCCTCGACCAAGGCTTAAAGAATCAACTTCGTGAAACGCCTCAAAGCTCTTCTGCTCTCGCGCCTTGCTCCGGAAACTCTCCAAATCGAGCCGATGACGTCCTGCTGCCCCGAAATAATTGATCTACTCCGGACGTCGGTAAAAGAGCTAGTTTAAAGTTTACTGTACGTAATTATAATTCTGTAATCTTTTGTAAACGACTTTGCGCCTGATATAGAATTGCCCAAAGTAAACGGTCAACGACCGTGGGCCTTAGAGTAGGAGTCGACACAGGCTCCGAACCAAGTAAAAACGACTGTGTCTCTGTGTTATTTTTTATTTTCCGCTGTGCACTTGCTCTTAATTTTCCGAAAGAAAGAATACCGATATTCACCCCCCCCCCTCTATCGGTCCTATCGATCCAACAGATACTTGGTGCCCAAGTTGAACTTGTCTAACGTTGTCTTCCTCAAGTTTTGCAACTTGAGTTGAAGTTCCTTGTTGAACTTGACTAGTTCAGGGGTTCAAGATAGCTTGCTCCTTAAGGTAGCTAACCTCCTTAAGGAGTGAGTTAATCTGATTCTCGAACTTAGTCATCTTTCTAACTAAATATTTAACTAATTTGTGTAATTGAAATTTCAAAATAAATATACCTCTTGTTCTTCGTATTCTGACTCGGACTCAAGTTCGGATCTTTCCATTAGTGCTAGATAGCTTGAATGCTTTGGTTCATCTAGATCTGACTCGTTCGCGAATGACTCATCCCAAGTCACATTGAGAGCCTTCCTTCTTCTTGATTTGGGTTTCTCCTCCTTCAGGCTTAGGCACTCATGCTTATAGTGACCCTTTTTGTTGCACCCAAAGCATGTGATCTCTAATTTGGGTACGTTTGATGTACTTGGAAACTTCTTTGGGTTCTTCTTGGTTCTCCTCATAGTAAACATTCTCCAGACCATGTTTACTAGTTCTTCTTCAGTGGCTGAGTCTGAATCAGACTCGATTTCAGACTCAAACTTTGGTTTTGCCTTGGTTTCCTTGCTTTTTCTTTATCATACGTACAAAGCAATAACTTTCTCAACCAGACCAAGGTTAGTTTGTTCATGTAACTCATGTTGGGACCGGGTGCATGTTGACATGGATACAGATTCGTAATTTTAAAATTTAATTACGTGCAGCAGAAGGTTTAGCATAAATAATTTCTCAAATTATTTTAACCACGTATCTAGCATGCAACCTTATGTTGTGGAGACATGATTATACATTTAAAATTTTGCAGAAAGTAAACTAATTTACTTAATACCTCGCGTAACTCGTAGAAAGGGACGAGATCCAACCGTAGCGTCCCTTGGAAGCTCCGCCTCTATTCGCGTCCACGCCGAGTTTTCTTCGGGATGACTTCGCAAAGCCACGAGTTTCGTGCCAACAAGAACTACTAGATTCTCCAAAGGCATGACAAGAATACCAAGAGAGAGATGGAAAACTAACCACCAAACGAAGAACGGAATCAAGATTCCGGGAGGAAGGAAGGAGTTGCGCCCGCTTCTTCTTCTTCTTCGACAGCTTCTTGGTGGAGGAAGCTCACGACAACCAAAGGGAGGGCCTCTAGGGCCGGCGCCACTAGAGGAGGGAGAGGGAGAGAAGGAGAGGAAGAGAGGCTAGGCAAGAATCCTTGATCTCTTGGATTGATTTCCAAGCCTTGCCTTGGTACCTTTATATAGTAGTCTCTTAATCGCCAAGTCTCCTTTTAACGGAATAAATTTTCATAAGAAATTTATCTTATAAATTTTTCTATGAATTATTCCGTTATGCCAAGTTTTTATTATAACTTTATTTATAATAAAAACAACCATGTCTCCCCTTTTATTATGGAAAGAAATTTCTTTATATAAATTTCTTTATATAAATTTCTTTATCATGGTAAATCAATCCATTATTGATTTTATAAAATAAAATAAACCAATCCAAGGTTTATTTTAATTTCCATGATAAATAAATCTCTTTATATAAATTTCTTTATACAAATTTATTTATACAAATTTCTTTATCCATAATTTTTATAAGACAAACCACGCGCGGTTTATTTTATAAATTTGAACCAAACAATTTGGTTCTTCCCTCTTATTGTGGCCGGCCAAAAAAAGAGGGTGGGGACCCTCTTTGGCCGTCCAAACCCAAGCCACGATCTCACGAATTAAACTCATTTAATTCGTTCAATAAGTCTTCAAAAGACTTAGCCATTTTATGCTTCCGATGCGTCTCTGAAAAATTCAGATTCGACTTATCTCTCTTGATCGGAAAATCTAATTTTCTACTCGTTTTAAATCCCTCGGATCACTCGTAGTGCGTGTGACTAAATAGGCTTTCGATTTATGTTGGCCGTCTATAATTAACCAATTATAGAACGATCATGAGTGGCACCTAGTAGTACATCATGATCCCCAATTAATCGAAAGATCAACGGTTGACCTCAGAAATAATTCTGAAACTCTTCAGCAGCTATAATGAGTCGTGCCCCATTCCCTTCACCATCTTATACCCACTTGGTTCAGGACACGGTCTATGTGTGTCAGTCCCCACTAGGCTGACTACGTCACACCTAGCCCAAGCAATATTTTTCTCGTCCTACGGATTCTAGTTACTCTCATGTTTCTAAGAGATTCATACTCTGAACATGTGATGCTCTGGCTAGAGGCTTCGAGTAACAATCCGACGATAGGCCTTGAGTATACATCTCCTTGCAAGGAGTGGTGAATCCTTTGTAGGCTGTTCAAACATCTTCGGGCACTTCGGCTTATACCCAACCATCCTGGGTCCACACTTCCTTAGAGATGTTTGCTTAAGATGTTAAAGTATAAGTCTCCATGACCAAGATGACTTGAACACCGCAAGTCAAAGGAATATCGCACTTAAGCTGCAGTAAGAACTTCATTGACATATCTATATGTAGATTACCATATGAAGTCTTACAGCTAGTCACTCCAATGAACTAGTTCCCTTAACTAGCATTCATGTTTATCTCCGGACATCCCAATGTCACCAGCCAGTAAGAATCAGCTGATTAGAGAATAACCCATGCTAGTCTCAATAGAATTGATAGTGTCCGTATTTATCAATTCATCGACTAGGGACAATTTCAATACTTCACAATTGCACATGTAGAGATAATCACTAGTTGTGAATTCATCACAAATTCTCTCATGCTGTGAATTGTATTGCGGACATTCAGTAAATGAGTTTAAGATCTCAATCAAATACACGAACATGTATACTCAAATAGTGAATATTCATTTATTAAAGTAAATGATTACAATCATAAGGCGATTGCCTTAGGACACTTCTCTCATATTACTAACAACTCAAACTCACAAAAAAGTTCATCTAGTTTGATAATTGAAAGGTCCTTCAAAACCTTATAAGCATCTACCATTGATACCCATAAAGTGTTTCAAGGGAACAAGTTAAGAGTATACCTTATAATATCTCAGTTTTCGAGATGGTCGCCGATTAAGTGGAGACCGTTGATGATGCCCTTTATTCTAGCATGGAGTTGGGTAGTATTTTCTCCAGGCAACACCTTAAATAGTTGGTTTAAAAGTAAATCACGCTTTGTTAGCACTCAGGCGTTGTCGAACGACTCGACTCGGTTGAGTTCTACTTTTGGGGACCTGGGCTCCCCAGTTGGATTTTCTTAAAACCAACTATTTAAAATACTGATGGACCATCAGTATTTTACTTTTAAACTACTAATCCCTAGGCAAAAGTCTTGAAAGTTTTCTTGTATCTATTTTATGTGTGGCTAGAATGTCAAACTCCCACATAGAAGGGTACATCACCGTCCGACCTCTATTGTTCAACAGTGACGACTTCAACTACTGGAAGAAACACATGGAATGCTTCCTGAAAGATGACATTGATCTCTAGTTCAGCATCAAACGGGGGTACACCCCTCCGACAGAAGACAGAGAAATCTTGAAATCGAAGAAGTGGACACCAAAAATGAAGAGACGACCTAGATTGACTATAAGGCAATGAACACAGTACAATGTTGCCTAACAAAAGTAGAACTCAACCGAGTCGAGTCGTTCGACAACGCCAAAGAATTATGGGCTCCCCAAAGGAGGCTTAAGGGTGCCCCAGAGGACCTGGGCTCCCCAGTTGGATTTTCGCAGCGTTGGTGAAGCTGAGTTGGCAGCTACTAATTGGATGCGCCATGTCAGCACTCAGGTGACCCAGAGAACACAGGCGCCCAAGAGAGGATAAACTTGGGCCGAGTCAGCGGATGACGACGCGGCCAAAGCGGCGACGTGAAGGCGCCGCTATGCGCACTCTAGCGTCCGAGTGCCAATTTAAAAGGGGGTTCCCCCCTGAGTCTCAGAAATGAATTCAAGCAATCACAATCACTGCAATCAAGATTTCAGCCTTCCGTGCTCAAGTTCGCTGTGCCAAAATAGTCCGAGATCGACGACACACCGCTTCGACAACGAAACGCCCTCACTCTTCTGTCGACAACGAAACGCCCTCACTCTTCATTAAGCAAGTGTTGTTAGTATAGATTTACATTTTTTATTTGTATTTCAACTTACATACTCTATAACCCATATTGCGAATTATTGAATTGCCCAACGAAAATGGTCAAGGACCGTGGGCCTTGGAATAGGAACTGTCACAGACTCCGAATCAAGTAAAAAAGAAAGCTTATTAACGTTATTTTGACTTGTTCATTTTATTATTCCACTGCGTTTACTCACGTTTTAAATCCGAGAAATTTCATATGAATATTCACCCCCCCTATCGATTACATCGATACCACAAATGGTATTGGAGCAGGTTGCTCAATTTCGATGAAACCACCAGGTGAGTTATTTTTCAAATTTTCGCTATTTTTCAATCAGAAAAGGTATTCTTGCCTTTTTACGATATTTTTTTAATTTCATTTTTGGATCGTAATTTTTTTCATTTCTCGAAGTTGGTGCAACACCACTCAGAATTTTTTATATATATATTTTCATACTGCACTGCTGTAGCGACCCGCCTTCTCCTACCTTAGACGGATCGTTACTTTTCTCTACTTCTCAACTTTTATACACGACTAAAAATTGCGGAAATCTTTTTTTTCTTTTTAATCTATCTAAGAATGATATTCTAATTTAAGTAGTCATGCATGATACCGTATCACACTTTCCTTCTCAAAACTCGTAGTTGATACTTATTGATCAAGCCTCACCCAACTTAAACTGCCCGTACCAGTCGACTGGTGACGTAGCAGTCGACTGGTACGCCTGTAATCAGAATTACAGGTTTTCGGCTCTTGCTTCTTAAGTCCACCATTCATTCAGTTTCGAGCCATATCAAACTACGACACCATTTCTATACTCTATGTCAGTTTCCTAAACAATTTAGCCAATCAAACGAATCCATAAACTTGAATTTAGGACTTTTATGGAAGAAAATAAACTAAACAGTTTATATAAACTTTAACAATAGAGTTTGTACCAATCTTGACTCCTATGCATTCATAACGCCAAATACATGTTCTACAACCTTGCTAATGCATTATGAAATGTGATTGCAACTTTTCTAAACATTTTTAAGCAATAAAAACTTGATTCAAAGGGAAATTGATACTATCTTGGCACAAACACCTTTTTCTCTAACAAAGTATCAATATCTCTAACTACTTACACTTCTACTCATCCAATGCAATCATAAGGATATGTATGCTAAATGAAATGACATGGAATCTTTACTCTAAGAAATTGAGCATGTAAAACTATCCAAAACTCAAATACTCTATAATCTCCATAAGCAAGAACTTGAAATTTGAATAAACTTAAACATTGCAATTCAAATAACTAAATTGTCTCGTCTCAAAGATCTCTCCATAATCAGCCACCACACACACTCTACTCAGCACCGCCTCGTCGCCTTCCTTCAGAATTGCTTGCCTTTACCTTTATCTGCAATAAGAGGAAATGCATCTAGTAAGCAAAAAGCTTAGTAAGTACTATCTAGCTCACAAAATCTCGAAATGTGCAAACATGCTTCTAGACAATATGAAAATCATATGAGATACTAATATGCTTGAAAGAAAACTAAGAACATGTGTAACTCAAAAACATGCATACTCAAGCAATAATAAATCTCCATTTACTTTTCTTGGCTCAACTTGAAACTTTAGCTATTCTTTAACTTTTGAAAACTTTCTGAAACTTTAGGAAACTTTGCTAAAGCATATACTTGAAAATAATAATCACTTGGATCCACTGAAGACGTAAGTACCATCTCATGCGCGTTCCCTAAAAGGTTGGGGTAGCGAGCCACCAATCCTAATAGAGCAGACCTTGGTCTACCAGGGCCAAGACCTTGGAATTGGACACCTGGATTTCTTTAACGACGCCCTTGGACGCCGGGTACTGGCCTTAGAAAATAAAATAGCTTTTCTTTCTTTTCTTTCTTATCTGTAAATGCCTTGGCATTTTCTGGAGCACCTTGCGTGCTAAAATCCCTAAGTCTTGACTTTTCGGGATTTCTTAAGGCCTTGGCCTTTTCTTTTCTTATCTTTATCTTCTCTTTTCTTTTCTCATAGCTTTTCTTGGTCCCTAATCTCATATAGGGCACTCAATAAAATATATAAGCATATAATGAACTAAGATCACATGCAAAAATCTTAACAAGAAGTAAATATCACTTTTAAAAACTTTTAAAGGAAATTCTCGCGGAAAAACCGCCTCTTACTGCAGGTGAGCAGTACTTACATTGATATCTTGGACTTACAACCAAGATTGACGTCTAGAGCTCGGGAGAAACTTGAGATCTCGGAGAATTCTTCGCGCCTACGCGTTCCTCTCGTCGCGGGGATCCCGAATATAGGAATATCTCTTGGAGAAGAGCTTTGGCCGGCCCCCTAGAGCTTGGTGTAGTTTCGCCCAGAAGAGGAGGGGTCGGCGTGAGGGTTTGGAGAGGAGAGAAAATAAAACTTCTCTCTTTAATTACCTATTTATACTTATGGGGCGGATTGACCTAACTACACCTTAAATATAGGTCTCTCCATCCTTTGCTGTGCTTGAAACCCTAGCCCAGCTGGTCGCGCGCTCCCTTGGTCTCGCGGTGGTCGCGGGTTCGAGCTCTGGCTGCCCTTTAAGTTTTTTTTTCTCTCTCTTCTTTTAAAATACCAAACAGACTCGGAAAATTCCATAAAAATATTCTAAAAATTCCTAAAAATATCTAGAATATTTCTAAACTATTTTTAAATAATTCTAAGGACTTTAAGAACTAAAAATGGAAATTTTGGGGCGTTACAATCCCCCATACCTTATGAAAAGTTCGTTCTCGAACTTAGAATAATTCTGGATATCTCTCTCTCATGCTGTCCTCACGTTCCCAAGTAGCCTCTTCATGCTTTTGATTCTGCCAGATGACCTTCACTAGTGGCACTTCTTTGTTTCTTAATCTTTTAACTGCTTTGTCCACTATCTGTGTCGGTCTGCTCTCATAACTAAGATCTTCTTGGATCTGTACTGACTGAGGCTGAATCACTTGGCTAGGGTCGTGAATACACTTCTTCAGCATAGAGACATGAAAGGTACTGTGGATAGCTGACATATCCTCTGGTAGGTCCAGCTCATATGCTACCTTACCAACCCTCTTTATGATCTTGTAGGGTCCTATGTAGCGAGGACTTAGCTTGCCCTTCTTGCCAAATCTCACCACTCCCTTCATGGGAGCGACCTTGAGAAATACTGAATCTCCAACTTGGAATTCAAGTGGCCTACGGCGTGTGTCAGCATAACTTTTCTGTCTACTCTGGGCAGTCTCAATCCTCTGGCGGATCGTCTGGATAGCCTGAGCGGTCTCATCTATAAGCTCAGTCTGGCTGCCTAGTCCTGACTCCATCTCTTTCTTCTCACCAGCTTCTTGCCAACATATGGGTGATCTGCATTTCCTGCCATACAATGCCTCATAAGGTGCCATCCTGATGGTGGCCTGATAGCTATTGTTGTAGGCAAACTCAGCTAAGCACAGAAATTTACACCAACTACCTTTAAAGTCCAATGCACAAGCCCTGAGCATGTCTTCTAAAATCTGATTTACTCTCTCTGTTTGTCCATCTATCTGGGGATGGAAAGCTGTGCTGAACTGAAGTCTGGTGCCTAGGGCGTCCTGAACACACTTCCAAAAATGGGAGGTGAATCGCCCATCTCTGTCAGACACGATCGACTTCGGAACTCTGTGAAGCCTGATTACTTCTTTCACGTACAGCTGTGCTAACTGCTCTACCGAATGCAATAACTTGATGGCTAGGAAGTGGGCAGACTTGGTCAATCTGTCCACTATCACCCAAATTGCATCGTGTCCATGGGTGGTTCTTGGAAGACCTATGATAAAGTCCATGGATATTTCTTCCCATTTCCACTCTGGAATGGGAAGTGGCTGTAGAACTCCTCCTGGTCTCTGGTGCTCTGCTTTGACTCTCTGGCAGGTCAAGCAGGTACTGATATATCTGGCCACGTCTCGCTTGAGTCCAGACCACCAGAATCTTTGCTTTAATCTTGGTACATCTTGGTAGAACCAGGATGCATAGAGTACGGGGTACTGTGGGCTTCTTCTAAAATATTCTTCCTTAGTTCCTCATCATTGGGGACGCAAAGGCGGTCTCCAAGATAGAGGATGCCACTATCTGATACTCGAAACTCTGAATTTTCTGCCTCTTGGATCTCTGGGTCTTGACTTTGCTTTCCTTGTATATCCACAAGCAGGGTTGACTCTAGAGTCAATGCAGAAAGTTGCCCAATTATTACCTCGACTCCAAAATCCTTTATTTCTTTCTGAAGTGGTAGAGACAGTGATGATAGGGACATCAGTGCTGCACAGGATTTTCTGCTCAGTGCATCTGCCACTTTATTAGCTTTACCTGGGTGGTAGAGGATTTCACAGTCATAATCTTTGACCAACTCTAGCCACCTGCGCTGCCTCATATTCAGATCCTTCTGAGTGAAGAAGTACTTCAAACTCTGATGGTCTGTGAAGATTCTGCACTGCACTCCATACAGGTAGTGTCTCCAAAGCTTCAGTGCAAAAACCACAGCTGCTAGCTCAAGGTCGTGTGTAGGGTAATTCTTCTCATAGTCCTTGAGCTGTCTGGAGGCATATGCTATTACTTTACCATCTTGCATGAGGACAGCTCCAAGGCCCATCTTGGATGCATCACTGTAGATGTCAAAGGCCTTGTCACTCTCTGGAACAGTCAGGATGGGAGCACTAGTCAATCTTTTCTTCAGCTCTAGAAAATTGTGCTCGCATTTATCTGACCATTCAAACTTCTTGTTCTTTCTGGTCAAGGCTGTGAGTGGAGAGGCTATCCTGGAAAAGTCCTCCACAAATTTTTTGTAATATCCTGCCAGGCCTAAGAAGCTTCTGATCCTCACTGGCATTCTTGGGTCTACACCAGTTGCTGACTGCTTCTATCTTGGATGGATCAACTTGAATGCCTTCTTTGGATACAATGTGACCTAGGAAGGTCACCTGATCTAGCCAAAACTCACACTTTGAGAATTTTGCATAGAGCTTCTCCTGCTGAAGGATCTGCAGCACTATCCTCAAGTGTGTAGCATGGTCCTCTGGAGTCTGTGAGTATATGAGAATATCATCAATAAATACAATGACGAATTTATCGAGATACTCCCTGAAGATGTGGTTCATCAGCTCCATGAAGACTGCTGGAGCATTGGTTACTCCAAAAGGCATCACTACAAATTCGTAGTGGCCGTATCTTGTCCTGAAGGCCGTCCTGGGGATGTCACTTTCTTTAACCTTTAGCTGATGATACCCAGAACGCAGATCTATCTTCGAGAACACTGTAGCCCCTTTGAGTTGATCAAATAAATCATCTATTCTAGGAAGGGGGTACTTGTTCTTGATGGTCACCTTGTTCAGAGCTCTGTAGTCTATGCACAGACGCATAGACCCATCCTTCTTCTTGACGAAAAGTACAGGAGCTCCCCAGGGTGAATGACTCGGGCGAATGAAGCCCTTGTCTAGTAGCTCCTGGAGTTGCTCTTGTAATTCTTCAACTCTGCTGGAGACATACGATATGGGGCCTTTGAGACCGGACCGGTACCTGGCACCAGCTCATCTCAATTCCACCTCCTGTTGGGCGGTAGTCCAGGTAGTTCTTCTGGGAACACTTCTGGATATTCGCAGACTACCCGTACATCCTCCTGCTTGAGTTCTTTCTTTGCTTCTGAGTCCACTATGTGTGCAAGAAAACCAGCACACCCTTGCTCTAGCATCTGGTGGGCTGCCAAGGCTGAGAGGAATTTCTGAGTCTTCCTCTTTGGGGCTCCTTGAAACTCGAATGGTGGTTCTCCTTCTGGGCTGAAAACCACCTTCCTTCTACGGCAGTCCACTGAAGCGCTGTACTTACTGAGAAATCCATCCCTAACATGACATCATAATCCTTCATCTCAAGGACTATCCAGTCACTATAGAGCTCTCGGTTGGAAATCCAGATTGGTACTGCCCTTAGCCTCTAGTAGAGGCCATTTCTTCCCCTGACGGTAAGGTTGTTAAGAACTTCATCGTTCAACCTTTCTGGTGGCCTTTATACTGTTTAAGTAGTGCTCAGTGATCAAAGCACCACGTATTAGTTCTTCGGAGGTTTGTGGCCTCTTAACACTGCTAGCCCTCTTTAACGCTATCTCAGGCCTTAACATCTTGAGCATTAGCCTAACCATCTCTTTTCCTGTGCTAACTAGCTCTGGGCACAGATGAGCTAACCGCTTAAACATCTTCACTGCTTCATCCACGGATAGTTCTCCTTGTCTGAACTCCGTGAATTCATCATAATGCTTGTTGGTTTCTTGCATGTGAAAGTATTCTTCGAAGAACTCAGTCCCGAAGTCGGCCCATGTCATCTGGCTGACATTTCTCTTGGCCTTGACTCTCTCCCACTATATTCTAGCATCTCCCGTAAGGCAGAAAAATGCACACTTTATCTTCTCTACCTCATGCCAGTCTAGTAGCCCTACTATTCTTTCCAATGTTTTGAACCGTGCTTAAGCATCCCATGGTTTACTTGTGCCTGGGAAATTCCCTGGCTTCAGTTTCTTCTACTGAATGAGGTATGCTTCTTGCCTTACTCCCCCGAGCCACCACCTCTAAGAGATTTGGTGGTGGTACTGACTCTGTTACCTCTTGCCCTCTAGGAACTTGCTCCTCGTTTTGGGCCTTTCTAGGGCGTCCTCAAATGTATAACTTAACACTTAACGGTAATGTTCTCAAACTTGCTTTAGGATACAACAATACCTTGGTCTTGTTTCTCATCTCATTTCTTAGTCCTATAGCTCGTTCTTGGGCTTAGTAAGACCTTGGTCTTACTCAGAACTTTTATCGGACACCTTACATGCCGAAATCCTCCAAACCTTGTGTTTGGGCAAATCAAGACCTTGGTCTTGCTATACTAAGATCACAACATGAAGGACGTCCTCCACTCCTGTGTGGGTGGTGTAGGGGGCACTAGGTGCTGATTTGCCATCAGTGTGGCGATGGTCTTCTGTTGCTCTGAAATCTGAGCTTGTATTTGAGCAATGACTGCCATCAGGTTTGGCTGTTCTGTGCCAGGCTCATTGTTATCTTGAACTGGAGTTCTGTTCCTTGCATTAGGAGCTCGGCCTCTTCTTGCCATCTTGATAATGCATAAGGGAACAAGAAATCACTACTACCTCTCTAGGTATAAACTTGTCTTCTCACTTAGTAACCTAATATCCATTCTAGGGATTAAACATGATTCCGTGATACTAAGGTATTAAACATGCTTCCTTGTTCTATGCACATGTGAGTAAGTACTTAAGCATTTCTCTATACTGCAATTAAATAAAGGAGCAATAGAAAAACTGAAACTTAAAGCTTTCTTACTTGAAGACGGCAAGGTTGATGCTGATGTGTGTGTGATGCTGGAGAATGGGAACTGCTCTGATACCACCTGTAGCGACCCGCCTTCTCCTACCTTAGACGGATCGTTACTTTTCTCTACTTCTCAACTTTTATACACGACTAAAAATTGCGGAAATCTTTTTTTTCTTTTTAATCTATCTAAGAATGATATTCTAATTTAAGTAGTCATGCATGATACCGTATCACACTTTCCTTCTCAAAACTCGTAGTTGATACTTATTGATCAAGCCTCACCCAACTTAAACTGCCCGTACCAGTCGACTGGTGACGTAGCAGTCGACTGGTACGCCTGTAATCAGAATTACAGGTTTTCGGCTCTTGCTTCTTAAGTCCACCATTCATTCAGTTTCGAGCCATATCAAACTACGACACCATTTCTATACTCTATGTCAGTTTCCTAAACAATTTAGCCAATCAAACGGATCCATAAACTTGAATTTAGGACTTTTATGGAAGAAAATAAACTAAACTAGTTTATATAAACTTTAACAATAGAGTTTGTACCAATCTTGACTCCTATGCATTCATAACGCCAAATACATGTTCTACAACCTTGCTAATGCATTATGAAATGTGATTGCAACTTTTCTAAACATTTTTAAGCAATAAAAACTTGATTCAAAGGGAAATTGATACTATCTTGGCACAAACACCTTTTTCTCTAACAAAGTATCAATATCTCTAACTACTTACACTTCTACTCATCCAATGCAATCATAAGGATATGTATGCTAAATGAAATGACATGGAATCTTTACTCTAAGAAATTGAGCATGTAAAACTATCCAAAACTCAAATACTCTATAATCTCCATAAGCAAGAACTTGAAATTTGAATAAACTTAAACATTGCAATTCAAATAACTAAATTGTCTCGTCTCAAAGATCTCTCCATAATCAGCCACCACACACACTCTACTCAGCACCGCCTCGTCGCCTTCCTTCAGAATTGCTTGCCTTTACCTTTATCTGCAATAAGAGGAAATGCATCTAGTAAGCAAAAAGCTTAGTAAGTACTATCTAGCTCACAAAATCTCGAAATGTGCAAACATGCTTCTAGGACAATATGAAAATCATATGAGATACTAAGATGCTTGAAAGAAAACTAAGAACATGTATAACTCAAAACATGCATACTCAAGCAATAATAACTCTCAATTTACTTTTCTTGGCTCAACTTGAAACTTTAGCTGTTCTTTAACTTTTGAAAACTTTCTGAAACTTTAGGAAACTTTGCTAAAGCATATACTTAAAAATAATAATCACTTGGATCCACTGAAGACGTAAGTACCATCTCATGCGCGTTCCCTAAAAGGTTGGGGTAGCGAGCCACCAATCCTAATAGAGCAGACCTTGGTCTACCAGGGCCAAGACCTTGGAATTGGACACCTGGATTTCTTTAACGACGCCCTTGGACGCCGGGTACTGGTCTTAGAAAAATAAAATAGCTTTTCTTTCTTTTCTTTCTTATCTGTAAATGCCTTGGCATTTTCTGGAGCACCTTGCGTGCTAAAATCCCTAAGTCTTGACTTTCCGGGATTTCTTAAGGCCTTGGCCTTTTCTTTTCTTATCTTTATCTTCTCTTTTCTTTTCTCATAGCTTTTCTTAGTCCCTAATCTCATATAGGGCACTCAATAAAATATATAAGCATATAATGAACTAAGATCACATGCAAAAATCTTAACAAGAAGTAAATATCACTTTTAAAAACTTTTAAAGGAAATTCTCGCGGAAAAACTGCCTCTTACTGCAGGTGAGCAGTACTTACATTGATATCTTGGACTTACAACCAAGATTGACGTCTAGAGCTCGGGAGAAACTTGAGATCTCGGAGAATTCTTCGCGCCTACGCGTTTCTCTCGTCGCGGGGATCCCGAATATAGGAATATCTCTTGGAGAAGAGCTTTGGCCGGCCCCCTAGAGCTTGGTGTAGTTTCGCCCAGAAGAGGAGGGGTCGGGGTGAGGGTTTGGAGAGGAGAGAAAATAAAACTTCTCTCTTTAATTACCTATTTATACTTATGGGGCGGATTAACCTAACTACACCTTAAATATAGGTCTCTCCATCCTTTGCTGTGCTTGATACCCTAGCCCAGCTGGTCGCGCGCGCTCTTGGTCTCGCGGTGGTCGCGGGTTCGAACTCCGGCTGCCCTTAAGTGGTTTTTCCATTATTTTTCTTTCTCTTTTTTTTTTTAAAATACCAAACGGACTCGAAAAATTCCATAAAAATATTCTAAAAATTCCTAAAAATATCTAGAATATTTCTAAACTATTTTTAAATAATTCTAAGGACTTTAAGAACTAAAAATGGGAATTTTGGGGCGTTACAACTGCTAATCCAAATCCAAGTCTTGGGACATGTTTTTCTGTTTTTGTTTCTTTTAGGATTCTCTATGGCCTAACAAGAAAGATACAGCACTACCCGCCCTCCTCTCTTCTCGGGAGAGGATTTCAAGTATTGGAAGAGCCGCATGGAAGTCCACCTAAAAACTCAAGTAGAAATGTGGATTATCATCCATGTCAGACTGGAAATCCCGAAAAACGCTCAAGGCGAACTTCTAGGATACACTGAATGGGATGCTGCCTTAAAGAAGAAAATAGAAGCTGACGCCAAGACAACACAGACCCTCCAATGTAGCCTCATGAAAGAGGAGCTCAATCACGTCGACCCCTTAAACAATGCAAAGGAGCTTTGGAACAAGCTAATTGAGCTTCACAAAGGGACTTTGTATACTAAAATCATCAAGCGGGATCTACTCCTGAACATGCTCTACAACATCAAGATACAAAATGGTGAAACTGCTGCACAACTTCATGCACACATCTAGGAGCTAATGAATAGTCTTCATGCCATCGGTCATAAGGTAGAGAACCGGGAGTTGATAAGGTATGCCTTAAACTCTTTCCCAAAAAACACTTTGTGGGCATTTATGGTAGATGCTTACAAGGTTTCGAGAGATCTCTCTAAAATTAGCTTAGATGAATTATTCTCAGAACTTGAATTATATGAACAGACTAACTCTACACAAGTCGAGAAAGGTATTGTATTGCTCTTATTGCAGGTAAAGTTATAGGTAAAATGAATAAGAAAAAGCCGCAACCAGTACTCGAATCTGATTCCGACTTGGAATCTGACAAAAATGACATCTACTACACTGAACTAGTCAAGTTAGCTCGGAACCATTTCAAGATCAGCAAAGGTCAGAGAAAGAAGAAGAAGATGATGGTTCAGTCAAAGGATGATTCGACTGAACCAAGCACGAGTCAAAAAGGCAAGACAAAGATCACCTGTTATAGGTGCAACAAGAAGGGGCGGAGTGTCCTTACTTAAAGGAGGCTAAGAAGTCACAGAGAAAGAAGGCGCTTCAAGCAACGTGGGATGAGTCATCTTCGGAGGATGAAGAAGAAGTACCCCACTCGAACCTCCTCGCGCTGATGGTATTAGAACTCGACATCGAGTCCGAGTCTGAAGTAGAGCCAAAAGAAAGCCATGAAACCAAAACACTTTCAATGCCAGAAGACGGTCAAATCACTATAAGAGGTTTTCCTGAATCTAATTTGTACGATTAAATTTCCTATCTATCACATAAGTTGGCCAAAGCTAATGTCTGGGTTGAGTCCCTCCAAAAGGAGGTAAAATCCCTTAAGGAGGAGGCTAACTCAAGCTTTTTTAACTGAGTCTGTTCAGGAAGGAGCCTCAACTCAAGTCCAGCTACTTGAGGAAGAGAATTTCTCTCTGAAAACTCATGTGAAGGAACTTAGACTTTTCCTAGAGTGATTTACTTCGGGTTTCAAGAATCTTGATGTGATTCTTGAAAAATAGAAGGTCGTACTTAACCGATCCAGACTTAGGTACAGAACCAACTCATGGTATAGATCATATTATTCAATGTTGAACCGTACTAACACCCGAGTCCAAGCATGGGTCCCAAAACATAACTTGGCTAATCAAGCAGGACCAAATCACTATTGGATCCCCAAGGACAAAGTACATCTTAGATAGTCCATATCGAGGCTTTAGTCCGGCGGAGCCAATAGAAAAATCATTTGTATAGTTAGATGATTTCTTTGCATGTTTTTTTTAAATTGCTTGCATGATTGTTTATTTATTTTTTGCAAAATTGTCATGCACAGGAATAGAAATGGTCAGATAAGGATCTGACTTGATTGAAACATGCACAACCTAGTATTAGGGTGAGGCGAGCTGATAGTACGTTAGGAAAGCCTGTCTAAGGAGTCAGGTAGGGTAAGACTTATCCTATTTGGTCTTCTTAGCCCGGTGGATTTAGCCGAAGCTACCTCGCCACATCCTCGTCTAGTTAGATGAAAGTTTCTCAAAGAGTAACTTGAGAATGCAATTTTTTTAAAAGGCTTTGTCTAGGAAAGGGTCGTTGCTCTGACAACCAAGAATGCCCCTGTGCCTCGCCAAGACCTAGAAGTTAATTATTGAAATTTATTTTTAATTTACTACTTGTTAAATTTGAATCTAACTCAAGGTTCAATCAAATCATAGTATTCAATTTAAAATTAAAGATAAAATTTGACGCATCTCACAAAACATATAAGGTTTCCCTGTATTGTCACTTAGAAATGGGTGAAATGCTTAGGATTTAAAAAGATTAGACCAACCCAACTAAGCACACATCTAATCAATTTTCCTTTTAATTTACCAAATCAAACTTAAAATTTTACCTTATTTAAATTCTAAACTTAAAATACTTTACTTAATCTTTCAAAATTCAAACATAATTTTACTTAATTTTGTTTAATTCAAACTTCCCATTACCCCTGTCTTATTTACTCACTTTCTTGGACTACGAACCTCTCAGTCCACTTTTGTCTGCTGCCCTCCTAGGGACCTTCCCTTTCCTGCTCCTTACTCTCATATCACTCTTGATATATTTTACACCTACTTTTTCGAGGGTGAGAGAGATCCTACAGTAGTTAACTTCTGATCCCTCGACCTGCGTATTCAGGATTACGCACTCTATCAAGTCTTCGTCCACTGCATTTTACCACTGACCTCTCGAGATTTAGCGGTTATGCGACATTTTCATTCCTTCCTACTTTATGCCATGATTCACCGTCTCGATATAGACATCAGACTCCATATTTTCTGGACGATCATCTACGCGTCTAGTGTCTCTACCCATTCGAGAGTTCGGATAACGTATCGCCATATCTTGACCACACACTTTCATTCTTACGGGCGTGATATTTCCGCTACGAGGTTATCAGGATGACTGAGTTTGATAAAGTAGGGGTTAGGAACTTCTCCTTAACTAAAATAGATGTCTCAGCCACTAGAGTCATCTCGTGGAGACGACAGGGAGCTCCACCACAGGATGATTCTGAGGACGACGGGGCTGAGGACTTTGATACCGAGGACTTCACTATCAAGCTCGAGGTGGAGCTGGAGCACATACCGACATCTCTCCCCCCATTGACTATGGACCAGCATCTTACCCGACTTGAGTAGGAGGTTCACAGTCTTCGGGAGGAGATGAAGGCCCATCATGTGGAGAGGATGGGCGCAGATCAAGCTCGACACGCGGAGAGACTAGAGGTAGATCTGGCCCGCCACGCAAAGCTGATGGCTATGCTTCGATCATGGCATCCGGGCTCATCTTCTTCATAGTCTTGATTTGTATTTTGACTATGGGTGGATCTAGACTTGACTTGACTGTTGACCTATCTTTTTGTTTGACATGATTGACTTTAGTTGACCTATATTGACTTGTCTTGCTATGCTCAGTAGAATAGGTTTATTTTTTTTTTTTTTTGCTTAATCATTTTGTTTAGCTATTTTTCAAAAATTATTAACTATTTTTCAAAATCTATATTTTCAAAAATCATGTTTTTTACTTTTTTTTTGACTTAGTTTTCAAAAACTTACCCACCTTAAAACTAGGGATTTATTCGTTATGGACTTAGCTTAGGATTTACCCCTAGTTTGCATGCTCCTATAAAATTAGAAGCAAGCATCTCACAAGCACATTAAGGATAGTTTGATTGATAACTTAAACTGGGTTTAGATGTTTAAGTCTATGCCTTAACTCAAGATACTTTAAGTCAATGCATCAAAAGTAGTTGGGGCAATAAATACCACTGATCATTAATCAAGTTAAGTAATCAAGTTTAGAAAATCTAACTTGATAAGACTACCTAACTTGACTAACCCAAGTGAAAGATACTGTTTTATAACAGTTAGTAAGTAACAAATTGAATTAGACAGGTGCCCAAGGATTTGTTATTTTTGTGTTTTTCAAATTATTTTTCAAAATTATTGCATGTTTACTTTTGATTTCTTAAACTCAAATCATACTTGGACTCAAATGGGTGAATTAACTTGGTTCAAATTTTATTTTTTTTGTATTAGTTCCTTTTTATTGCTTAACTATCTCAAAATTGTTACTTAGAACATATTATTTGCTTCCTTAAAAAGTAATTTTTGACATTATTCATTTTTTCTTTTCGTTAACTTAATTTTTTTAAAAAAATGTACTTATGTTTTCAAAATTCATGGACTCTGATACCTAATTTTTTTAAAGTTTTCTTTCTTTTCTCTTTCCTTAATCAAAAGTTTTTTTCTATATGGCAAAGTGGGAGAGTAGGGAAAAATAAAATTTTTCAAAGAATTTTTTTCTTGCAAATTTTTTTTTGATATATGACAAAGGGGAGAGTAGGAAAAGTGATGTTAAAAAGATTTTTATAGTTTTTTAGTTAGATTTTTTTCCAAAACTTTGTTTTTTAAGTTTTTTTTAAGTTTCTCACTTGTTTGTCAAAAAGGATGTTTTTTCTCTATTTTTCAAAGGGACGAAATTTCAACTTAATTTAAGAATTTTTCAAAGTACTTTTTCAAAATGATACTTACAATTTTTCAAAGTAATAAACTTTTTAAAAGTGATACTTAGAATTTTTTAAAGAAGTTAGAAAATATTTCAAAATTGAAAATTGCATGTTTTTCAAAAGTTTAAAGGGGGAGATTACATATCAAGGGGGAGACTTACAAGTTTTTTTTCAAATATTTCTAACCTTGAAAAAATAGCTTTAATATTGAAATGATGTTTAACTCTGTTTCTTTACTTGCTTATATGTTTTAACATAACTTTTGAACTGGTTGTCATAAATCAAAAAAGGGAAGATTATTAGTGTCGGAAGCACTAGATCAAACCTGGTTTTGATAATGACAAAGGGTTCAAAGTTAAGTATGTTTTGTGATCTAATGTATTTGCTAAGTGTGCAGCAAAGTCCTAGTTTACCTAGGCACGAAGTCTTGACCTATAGGGTTGAAGACGAAGTCCTAGTCGAGAACTGAGCACAAAGTCCTGGCCGAGAGTTGGGTACCGAAGACTTGACAGTGGGTTGGGCACGAAGACCTGGTTCGAGAAATTGGGCACGAAGACCTGATCCGGATGATCAGGCAAAAGACTTAGCCGAGTGAGGACAACGGACATAAGTAGGGACGGGTCGAGGAATAGACGTCTCGAGATCCGGGAGCTTCGGAGGCCAAGCAAAAGTCTAACTGGAGGTCCCGGTTAGCAAAACGTAACTTCTCCAGAGTGGAGTAGGCGTCGGTCCGACCTAGGATTTCATTTTGAAATTCAAAGTCAGAATTAGATAGCTCCGGCTATCATATATTCATATATTCATATATTATTTATTGCATGTGAACTAACCTATTTTGTGGCCCAAGAAGTTGAACCAACAGCCTTAAGGATGCCCCAGAGGACCTGGGCACCCCAGTATGCAGGTGCCAGAGTATACAGGTACTCGAGAGGTCTCGGGCGCCCCAGTTGGATTTTTTCAGCGTTGGCAAAGCTGAGTTGGTGGATAATGATTGGATGCGCCATGTCAGCACATAGGCATCCCAAAGCACTCAAGCACTCAAGAGAGAATAAACTTTGGCCGAGTCAACGGATGCCGACGCGACCGAAGCGGCGATGTGGAGGCGCCCCTATGCGCACTCGGGCGCCCGATTGCCAATATAAAAGGGGTTTCACCCCCTCAGTCTCAGAAATAAATTCAAGCAATTACAATCACTGCAATCAAGTTTTTAGCCTTCCATGCTCAAATTCACTGCACCAAAACAGTCCGAGATCGATGACACGTTGCTTCGACAACGAAACACCCTCGCTCTTCTTTAAGCAAGTGTTGTTGGTATAGATTTACATTTTTATTTATACTTAAATTTACATACTCTGTAACCCATTTTGTGAATTATAGAATTACTCAACGAAAATGGTCAAGGACCGCGGGCCTTAGAGTAGGAGCTATCACAGACTCCGAACCAAGTAAAAATAAAGCTTATTAGCGTTGTTTTGACTAGTTCTTTTTATTATTCCACTGCATTTACTCACATTTTAAATCCAAAAAATTTTGTATCGATATTCACCCCCCCCCTTCCATCGATCGCATCGATCCCACAAAAACTATAGGTACATGCAAACTATGGTAAAGCCTAGGCTAGTTCCATTCTAAGTTTTGAAAAATCCTAAGTTTTAGAATTTTTCATAAACAATAAGGACAATTTTGAAAACTAGAATTTCAAAAACAGTTATACAAGTAAAAGCTTATTCTAACAAGCACATTCCTATTTGTCTTCTTAGATTACTTAATTTAATTTCAAGTAATTGTTTAGTGAATATGTTAGCTAGGTTTAATTTAGAATCTATGTAGTTAAGTTCAATATTTCCTTTTGAGAAATAATCTCTAACAAAGTGATGTTTGATTTCTATGTATTTTGTTTTAGAGTGATGTACTAGATTTTTTGTTAGATTTATTAAACTTATATTATCAATAAATATTTTTACATTTTTGTATTCTAGGAAAAAGTCTTTTAAGGTATAAGACATGTTGAGGCAATCTATAGTCTGTGTAATCATGCATTTTGATGTTTAGGCAAAGAGTTTAAGTTAGATTTGCCCTTATATTTGATATATGTATTTGAATGTGTAGGTTCTGCAGGATGCACATAGACTCAGCTTAATGACTTCAGGTCCAGTGAAGGATGGTGCATCCAAGGGACTGTGGACAAGGCAGCAATGATGAGCCGAGGGAAGCACACTTCGGGGCATACACAAAGGATGGCATGAGGATGAGTCGCGGGCTTGTATGCATCTGAGGGACGAGAGCCAAAGATATACACGAAGGATGACATGAAGATAAGCCGCGGGCTTGTATGCATCCGAGGGATGAGAGCCAAAGTGAAGAATGCTTGAAGGCAATAGTCAATGCCTTAAAGAAGAATCAAGTGAGTCGTGAGGATCCAAGTGTGAGTGAAATATACTCGGGAAGAGAATTCCTAGGTTTAGGGTTTGAGCAGTCAACTGCTATTGGGAGCAATCGACTGGTCTCGGCTGGAATTCGAACGTTGGGCTATAACATTCAAATTCGGCTGGAAAAGTCGATTGGGGTTGGCACCAGTCGACTAGTAATGACTAGTTCAACAAACGAGTTATATTTAAGAGAACTAGGTTTAGCTGGCTAGGGTTGATGAAATTGGACTTGGTTAAAGGTCAATTAGTAGTCTAAGTTCTCAGAGGTCTTATACGAGATTGTGGCGAGGTTTCTCCACCCACAAGGAGCTACGTGAGCTAGCCAGAGGTTTTCAGGGAATCATCCACTGACTGATCAGGATCGTCCACCTTACCGATAGCTATGGAGTAAGAGTTTTATCTCCGATCCACATTAAACGGTTTATCTCTTCTTGTTAGTGTTTTAGTTAATTGTATTTCCACTTGTGGACACTAACATTGCAGGAAGAGAACCGAGCGATTAGAGGGCAACGTCTATTCACCCTCCTCTAAACGACCATCCGATCTCATACAAGTGGTATCAGAGTAGGTCTCTTTCCATCGGACTAATCGCCAAGGAAGCAAAGAAGATGGTCGATTTTGCAGTTCTGCCAAAATTTAATGGAGGAGAACTATACGACATCACCTTTTGGATGGTGAAGATGAAGGCCTTCTTCGAAACAGATTGGGATATAAGTATGACGATCAAGGAACCATTCGAAGTTCCGAGAGACAAGAAAAGGAAGAAGTTTCGACCAAGATATTGGACCAAGGAGCAACAATCATGATTAAAGGCAAATAATAAGGTAATATCAATTTTAATAGATATTTTACCTAATGATGTGATGAGCCGTGTAGGTAATTATGAGAACGCCCACGAATTATGGAGCAAAGACAAGATAGTTGTATGGGAAGAACCAAAGCCTACACAAGAAGAAGAGCCCAAAGAGATAAGTCAAAATGATCAGAAGTGGCTCAAGTAAAAGAGAAGAAAGATGAAGAAGAAGAAGAAGCATCATCCACGTCCGAATATGAAGACATAACCTTCATGAGTGCGGATGAGTGATCCATTTCTTCAAAAGTTGAAGAAGAAGACAAGATTGTTGGAGATCGTGCGGTCGGCAAAAGGGGGGTGAATTTCCCTTACAAAAAAAAATAATCTTTTATTCTTTCTTAACAAAGATATACGTTAGTTAATGAACAAAACAATAACATAAGTATTAACTAAACAAAAGCAAAGAGAGGCACAAATAGTTTACTTGGTTTGCAACCAGGAAGGTTGCTAATACAAGAAAAATGAAAGTTCGTTCTCCAAGTATACTCGTCGGGGCGTAGAAGCCTCTTACACAATGAAAAACTTAGAGAGACAATGAAAACTAAGTAAGAAAATTCATGTACAGTGGATTGATTGAATGTAACTAAGCTCTGGGAGTCTATTTATAGCCCCAGTGAAGTTTATCCGATAACTGACGTGGCCCTATACGGGCGCCCGAGTGCTTGAGGGCGCTTGACATGTGGTCCAGGGGTTATCCTCTTTGCAACGTTCGTGAATGATTACTTCTGGATGAACTCTAGCTTCTTGGGCACCTATATTTGCTAGGGCGCCCAGGAACATGGGCGCCCGAGTGCATAGGGGTGCCCGAGTTGACTTTGGTGAGATTTTTGCTGACCAGTCTTCCGAGGCATCTTCTTGGGTGATCTCGGGCCTTCCAGAATTAGGCTCACCCGAACCCTCCTCCGACCTTCTCCTCGAGTATGCTTCCCCCTGGCTTCTCGTCCCTCGGGCGTCACATGTGTCCTTCTCGGTCCACCTGAGTACTCTTCCATAGACCTCCACATCCCTCAGATGCACCAAGCCCGTCAGTTCCCTTCCCGTGTCATCCTTCTCGACTGCTGCATCTTCTACTCGACTTCCTACTCTCCTAAGCTCTTACACACTTAGTCGCAAGAATCAAACACAATAGGACTTAACTTGACTCGATTGACCACATCAAAACTCACCTGGGGTGCTTACAAAGATGAATGAAGAAAAAGGCTTGGAAGTCAACCATGTTAGTACCTCCATCGAAGCAAAATCAAAAGATCACATAACATGCTTCGGGTGCAATGAAAAGGGATACTACAAAGACAAGTGTCCATTAGACAAGAAAAGGTAAATCTTAAACCCATTTCAATTCTCTTAAAATCTAACATGGGTTATAGGAATGAGGAAACCAACAAAAAAAAGAATAAAAATCATATGATTCACATGTGGGGAGAAAGGAGTGAAGAACTCAAAAAATTCGCGCATTTGAAGAAGTGGGAGAAGAAGATAAAGAAGAGCTCACATCAAGGAGGAGCTACAAAGATAAAATGGAAGGTATACCCGAATTTACAATATAATCCAAATTGTTGCTTTCCCATGCATGCTGGGAACAATTTTTCTTATATTCCCATGGAAAATTATGGTTTCAAATATCATGATAGGAATAGGTTAATAATGTATATCAAAACCCTAGAAAATCAAGTCATGATTGTTGGATCGAGAAGAACGATAGAGGGGGGGTAAATATCGTAAATCATTTTCGGATTAAAAATAAGAGCATACGTAGTGGAAAATTAAATCACAACACAAAGACGCAAGCCGTTTTACTTGGTTCGGAGTCGCGGTCGGCTCCTACTCCAAGGCCCATGGTCGTTGACCGTTTACTGCGAGAAATTCTATATGTGCGCAAAACCAGTTTACAAAATGTATTACAGGAAATGGTACAGTAAACTTAAAAGTGGCTCTTCGGTACCGACGTCCGGTGTAGATTATATTTTCTGAGTAGAGAGACATTGTCGGCGCTTGTATCTCGAGTCGGGAGGTTTCCGGAGCAGAGCGCGGGAGTAGAAGAGCGTGAATGCGTTGGAAGAATTGATTGTCCAAAGCCTTGGGGTCGAGGGCCTTTTTATAGCCCCTGGGGGCGCCCGGAACGTCGGGGGCGCCCCCCCACGTGTCAGCTGATCCAGTTCCTCTCGGTCAGCTCTGATCCCTTCAAACTCGGGATCAGGCTTTGACGGGAGCATCCGGGACGCTGGGGGCGCCCGGTTTGACCGGGTCAACTCTTATCCGTTGGCTTCACTGGCTTCTGCTTCGTTAGCTTGATCTGGGGGCGCCCGGAGCATCCGGGGCGCCCAGGAGCATGGGGGGCGCCCGGGAGCACGGGGGCGCCCCGCCCATGAGCTGTCGAAGCATTCACTTGCTCTACATCTTTTGTATTGACCTTGGGGGCGCCCGGGACACTTCGGGCGCCCTACTCAGCTTCTGCCTCACTCCTTTGAGGCTCTCTGAGCTGCAGACACTCGTTCCTTCGGTCCTGCATCCAGGGTTAGTCCAAAATAACATAGAGCAATAATATGTTAGATTTATACAGCCTTAGCTGTCTTGGTTCTGACTTTGGGTCTCCAAAATGGAACCCTAGGTCGAACCGACGCTTACTGTTCCCTCGACGGGGAACGCGTCCTCACCTACTCCTCTCGGGAGAATTTACCTGTTGCCAACCGGCTCCTCCGGTTGGACTTTTGCCTAGCGGTCCGTTGCCAGGTCTTGGATACCATGTTGTCCTTCGCCCGGTGCCTAGCAGTCCTTCGCCAGGTCTTCGGATCCTGGCAGTCCTTCGCCGGGTGCCTAGCAGTCCTTCGCTAGGTCTTGGATCTCAGGCTGTCCTTCGCCTGGTGCCTAGCAGTCCTTCGCTAGGGCTTTGTATCCTGGCATTCCTTCGCCAGTTGCCTAGCATTCCTTCGCTAGGGCTTTGTATCCTAGCAGTCCTTCGCCCAGTTACGTTTCACAAGGCGCGTGTAATATCAATATTCTATATATATATATATATATATATATATATATATATATATATATATATATATATATATATATATATATATATATATATTTGATCTTCTAAATCCCGGTGCCAAGCCTAAACTCATCGCCCCCCCCTTGCCATGCCCTAGCCTCGCCGAATCTTCCCCTCTCCGCCCGACTCCGCAGCCCGCCTCACATGATCGCGCCAAGGTCGACCTCCGCTGCTGGGAGCTCTCATCGCCGGTGACCCTCCCATCTCGCTATTCTTCTCCTTCCCCTAACTGTTGGTGCCGAGAAGAGCAACCCTTCCACCTCTTGTCACCGAGGTGCTCTCAAGATCATCACGAGTCAACGTTGCCGGTGCGAGAAGGAAGAACAGCAACACCGTCGACCCTGTGATCCCCGTCAACGGTCCGGGGGGGAAGCCCATTGCTCAACCTCACTCTAATTTCTCTCCCTCTAGCAATGCTAGCAACTTTGTTGTTGTCGTGGTTCCGGATCGCTATGCGATCTCACTGAACCCCGATCGATCGCTCCGGCGGTCGCCTCAGTTCACCTGAGATCGCCTAGCCGACATAGCCGTATGGACGCCACCCATCTTCCTTGATCATCTCCCCACTGTCGGATGTTATCCTCATCATCGGGTCATCGCCGGTTGGGTTCCACCATCGGTGATCCATCTTAAGGTATTTTCCTTCTTTTCTTGTGTTGGTGGATTGGATTTCTTTGGGGTTGAATTTAATTAAAAGGGCAGAAGAGCTTAAAATGGGACTTATAGGAATTAGCTCTTAGTTGGCCGATGATGTATATTTATTTGGATACCTAATGATTTAGTTGGAAATTAATCTATAATTAAAGGGTAAATTAATAATTTTAATTTATTGTTGATAGATTATGTCATTTGATTATTGGTTAATCAAGGTATTAATTAATGAATTGTTGATTGAGGAGTTAATTAAGAGAGTAATTAATTAACTATTAGTAGCTTAGTTAAGATGATTAATCATTGATTAAGAAATTAATTATGATATTAGAGGATTGATTGGAGGCCTACTCAACAAAATAAATAATGGGATTGGTTAAATACCTAAATGATTACTCGAGGGGAGAGTCATTAAGGTTGGTTAATGGATTGGCTAATAGTGAAACTAATTGATGATTAAATTAGTTAGTATGAGTTAGGGTTTGGATTTCTTCATTCTATCTATAATAGGTTTATGTGTTGATTGGGTGTAATTATGACAGACTTTGATACAAGATAGGAATTCTCAGCTGATACGAGGTTTACATCAAAGGCGGATACTTCTCCCTTGATTCTTGTAGTTTCGTTTACCTTAAATGCATGGTCGTTTTATTTTTTGAGTAGGATCACTTTATCTTAAATATATTTGCCTTGTTTTCCTGCTTGATACTTATTCTGTGCTTGACCTTTAAGTGATAATTCAAATTGTTCAGTTATACAGTCTAATCTCTTGGCTTCTGATCTAAAGAGTACCGCGTATACGCGTGTTCTGTAGAACTATCATTTGACCTATCTAGGGTTTGGTTGACATTAGATAAACTCTACCCAGTATATTAGTGCATGTTTATTTACTTCGCTGTTGATTGTACTTTTCGTATGTGTATTTATTTTGGTGTTATTGGTGTTTTCTGTTTCACATGGTTTTGGATCTGATGGAGGATGTGTATATTAGTGACATGCATCATAGCATTCAGGCCGACGACCGCGGGCTCCTTGGTGGTTGAGACGGGTCGTCGGGTATATTTTCCTGTTATGCCACGCTTAGTCGGAGTTGTGCGTAAATGGTTGATACTCCTCAGGTATTTAGAGTCCCCACAGGTATTTTGTGGTTTTAAGCCACAGGTATTTTGTGGTTTTAAGCCACAGGTATTTTAGCTTTTCATATCAGGGCTGCGGTTGTCATAGTGTATTTGCATAGCCCCAGGTTTTGACGCTTGTATCTTGTCCTCTCAATCTACCCAATGTAGTGGAGATTGATATGTGTACAGTGCAGGTCATGACATCATGTGCATATTATGCATTGTGCATTTGCTTGTGTTTGTTGCATTTGTTTGAGCTATGATTGTTGCATTTGATTAACATGCATATACGGTTATGATTTGCATTTTATATGATCTAGATATGTTCAGCAGTATTAGGTGTTTATGAAGGTGTTAGAGGGGATTTCTGATTTTGCCTCTACTTGTTACATGATTTTCAGGTATATTTTATTTGTATAGATGCATTTTGTTTATATTCTTATTTCCCAAGATTGTATACCCTTTGTTTTCTTTGTGCTTGTTTTACCATTTTATATACCATGCATTTATCTGCTCTTATACCCTCAGAGTTCCACCCGGAACTCACCACCCCTCGTTCTTCTTTTTGTTTCAGGTAGTCGATAGCTGTGTCTCGTGCTGTCAGGAGAGGATCCAACTGCCAGTCTCCCAGTTTAAGTATTATTATTGGTTTTCGTACTTTTGTGATAGTTTTATAGTATTAGTGTCGATTTTGGTTTTATTATCGTTTTGGATGGTATATGGGTTTTCCTTCGAACATGTATTTATTTATTTCCACTGGATTTTGGTTTGCTGCGCTTAGCTAAAGAGATTATATTTATTATGTTTATTGTTTGTCAGTATATTATTTAACTGCGTGGTTGTGTTGGAGTGAACTCCAGCCGAGTGTGGCTGAGCTATATTGTTATGGTTGATATGATGTATGTATGAGTTTCAAATTGTTCGCCGTACAGGGGAGGTGTTGCCTGATTTTTTAGCGAACACGGGCCTCTAGGGGCATGACACTGGTGACCGGTGGGAAACTTCCGTAGGGCCGGGCCGATCACCCCAGGTTCAATTTGTCTGCTGCCTAGTTCATCATTTTTTTCGAAAACACATTTAGTGAATACCTTAATGAATCTCGGTTTGTTACCGTTTCTCTGATATTCGTTAGTCCGATGATAAGCTCCTTGATCATTGCGTGAGGTTGGGCTACCATTTCTCCTTCTATTATTTGGAGATTTGTTAGCTGACTCTGGAGCAAGTCTCGTCTTACTAGTTTCGCTTCTGATGTTTTTTCGTATAGTTCCAGGAACTTCTCCCATAGTTCTTTTACTGAAGAGTAAGCACATATCCAATTGACTTCCTGAGTCAAGAGTATGCTTAGTGGAATTTTACTTTGGTGTTGGCTATAGAGTCTGATTGTTGATTCTTATTCCAGAGATGCTATTCTTTTGTCTCGTCATTCTCGTTTCTAGGTACTTCAAAACCGTATTTGATTATTAAGAAAACTTCAAAATCAATTTTAAAGTATATCTCCATTTTATGCTTTCATGTCGCAAACGCCCCCTCAAACTTAGGCGGGTGTATGCTAGTTCTGGTCATCGTCTTGTTGCTTTATCTGATGATTAGTCCTTCAAAATCGAACCTTGCTCTAATACCAATTGTAGGTCCCGGTGAGGCTAATTAGAAGGTGGTAAATATCCCTGCAAAAATTAACTCAATATTTTGCTTCTAACTTAGCAAATATAACAGATTAGTTAAGCAATTAAATATATCAACAACATAAAAGAGGCTAAGAATTTACTTGCTTGCAACCAGAGAGGTTGCTAATCTAAGGCATTGTAAAGCTTACTAATGATCTCCTTCATGGAAGGCAGAGAAGTCTCTTATAGTTTTTGGAAAGCTCAGAAAGACTAGGAAGAATAAATTACAATTGGTGTTATTTAATTCTACCTCTAGGGGCTATTTATAGCACAATAGTCAAAATGATCATTTGCTGACATGGCATTTAGGATGCCTCAGATGTGATACAAGGTGCCTCCACATGGATAAAATTTATCAATGGCAATATTGATAGCCTAACGGCTATTATTCACTTAGGACACCTTGGATCCGACCAAGGGTGCTTAGTTCCAAACTAGAGCGCCCTCAGTCGGAACTGAGGCATCCTCACGCCTTTCCACGGCAGCGCCAATCTGTACACCCGAGGTGTCCTCAATCACAAGTAGGGTGCCTTGTGTCTTCAAGGTCAGCATTTGAGTTGACCTTTTTGGACTTCACTTACTTGGGTGATTCTTCGATCGTCTAGAATTGAGCTCACCTGAACCCAACTCCGACTTTCTCCTCAAACGGGCTTTCTCCTTGGCTTCTAGTCTCTCGGGCGTCATGCATGTCTTTCTCGTTCGCTAGTGTACTCTTTTGCAGCTTCTCATCTCTCCAATACACCAAGCATGTCGGCTCCCTTCCCTGTGTCATCCTCTTTGCCTGTTTATCTTCCGCTCGACTTCTTATGCTCTGAAGCTCCTGCACACTTAGACAAAAGGATCAAACTATACAAGACCTAACTTGACTCGGTTGACCACATCAAAATTTAGCCAGGGTACTTAAATATATGATACAACCCGAAGGTTCATATATGTTGATGAAAATAATGTATGTAAGCTTTAACAGTATATTTATGGACTGAAGCAAGCATCCAAGAGTTGGAATATCCATTTTGATGAGGCAATCAAAGGATTTGATTTCTCACAAAATCCAAATGAACCTTATGTGTACATGAAGGTTAGTGGGAGTTCAGTCGTGTTCCTTATGTTATATATTGATCACATATTACTTATAGGAAACAATATGCTCATTCTACAGTCAATTAAAGTGTGATTATCCAAGACATTCTCTATGAAAGATATGAGAGAAGCAACATATATCCATGAGATTAAGATCTATAAAGATAGAGCGAAACAGTTGTTTGGTTTTTCACAGTCTACATATATAAACATAGTGGTAAAGCAGTTTAGCATATCTGAATCCAAGAAAAATTTCATACCCATGCGGTATGAGATTCATCTTCCGAAGTCTATGTGCCCACGCATAAAAAAGATGAGAGGATTTGCATGAGTAAGATACTCTATTCGTCTATGATAGGATCTATCATATATGTTATGTTATGTACAAGGCTCAGTATATCATACGCTATGAATGTTATGAGCAGATATCAATTGGATCCCAGCATGGATCGCTGGGTGGTTGTCAAGGCAATCCTTAAGTATTTAAGAACTATAAGAATTTGTTCTTGGTATATGGAAAGGGTGATATGATTATACGTGGGTACAATGATACCAGTTCCCAAACGGACAAGGATAAGTCTAAGTCTCAGTCTAGATACGTATTCACCTAAAATGGAGACGCAATATGTTAGAAAGGTTTGATGCAAGAAAACATTGAAGATTCTACCACTGAGGTGAAATACATTGCATCTTCTGAAGTAGTAATAGAAGCAGTTTAGATTGAGAAGTTCGTCACTAAACTTTGATGAGGTTTCGAGATTGTTAAAACAGTACCAATTTACTGCAACAACAATGAGGTCATTAACCAGGCCAAGGAACATAGGTTTCATCAATGATCTAAATATGTGCTTCGTTGTTATCATATGATCAGAGAGATCATTAGTGGGAAAGAAATACAAATTGAGAAGATTTCCACTAAAAGAAACCTAGCAGATCCTTTGACAAAGTATCTATCACAATGTAAGTTTGGGAGTCACATCCAAGCCTATGGTATTGGATACCATGGTAATTGGCATTAGGCTAAGTGAGAGTATGTTATATTTGAAAGATGTTCTTAGACAATCAATCACCTTAGGTATGTACTATTTATTAGATAAATAAAGATTCACTATTTAAGTGCACATTATCTATGTATATGATTAGATCTTAAACTCTTTTACTAAATACCTATAATACAATTCATAGCATAAGAGAACTTGTGATTGGATCACAACTAGTAAGCATCTTTACATGTGTAATTATGAATATATTGAAATCTTCTCTAGTTGATGAATTGATGAGTTCAAACATCATCGATTTTAAGAGACTAGCATGGGTTATACTCATTGGTTTATCCAAGCAACTGTTCCTCGCTCACTGGAGACACTAGAATGTTGAGAGCTAAACATGGACACTAGTTAAAGATAACCAGTTCATTGAAGTGACCTACCATGAGACTTTATATGATTCTCTAAATATATGGATATATCAATGAAGATCTCATTGCAATTCAAGTGTGAGTTTCTTTTGACCTGCGGTATTCAAGTTATCTTGGTCATGAAGACTTATACCTTGACATCAGTAAGCATCTCCTTGGAGGTGTGGACCTGGGATGATTAGGTAAAATTGAACTGCCTAAAGGTATTTGGATTGCCCACAGAGGCTTTACCGCTCTTGAGGGGAGACATATACCCTATGACCACTTATCAAGATAGTTACTCAAAGTCTTTGGCCAAAGCATCACATGGCAAGAATATGAGACTCTTGGACACATGCTTGAGTAATTTGAATTCACAAGATGAGGAAATATTATTTGGGCTAGGTGTGACATAGTCAACATAGTGAAAACTAACACAAAGACTATGCCCTAACTCAAGTGAATATAAGATGTGAAAGGAATGAGACACAACTCAATGTAGCTACTGAATGGTTCAAAAGTGATTCCGGAACAAGTGTGTTTTTTTTATTAATAGGGATCGTGATGTATTACTAGGTGTCACTCATAATCGATCTATAATTAATAGTTAATTATGAACGTCCAATATAAACTGAACCTATAAGGTCACACATACTACAAGTTTATCTAAGAGACATAAAATAAGTTTGAGAATTAGATTCTCAGATCGAGAATGATTAAGTCTGGTTAAACCAAATGAAGGGCAACTATGAAAAAAAATTTATTGGAATGGAAGCCCAAATGAGCTACATCTTTTGAAGATGAGTTGGATCATCTTTAGTTTAATTATAAATCAAATTGATTTGGTTTTAATTAAAAGAGGTTTGGTTATTGAACCAAATGGTTTGGTTTTGATCCAATGGGTTTGGTCTTGAACTAAACTTAAGGCTAATGGTTTGGACTTTGGGTTAGCGGTAATGGGTTTAGATTCGCTAATCCCGTTAGGAGATCTATAAATAGATTTCCCTCTTCTCCCTCTAGCCGAGGACCACAAAGAAGGGTTAAACCTTCTATGCGCCATCGCCGAACTAAGGAGCGCCACCGCTATTCGACATTAATACCTATCTGCATCATTATTGTTTGACGTCGATATCGATCAACATCAATGTTGTTCAGCGTCGTAATCAATCGGCGTCACTACTATTCGACGCTGTCACCAATTGACATCGTCATTGATTGGCGCCTCCACTAGGTGCCACCACCTCGTTTGTTGTCATTGGATTACGAAGTCCGTCAGGCATCGAAGCGAGTGGGAAATCCTCGACATTTAGTATCGTCGGGTTGCTAATGCCGCCAAATATGAAACCGTTGTTGAGATCCTCTCTTAGATCATTCTGTCTCCCCACTTCGGCTAGTATTGAAGCGAAGACTCGACTTGGGCTTGTGAAGCTATCTCGATGAAAGCTCGACATGGATATGAGTAGTGGCAAGCTTCGTTAAGCTTGATTGTTGATTTTGATAGAGGTTAGCCTTGTGAATCTAGTAAACGCTCTCTACACGGTTCGATAAAGAATACGCAGTTATAATTAAGTTGTCATAAAATTTTATTATACGGTTATGTCTGGCATGTTATATCCTATATACGTGTGGTGTGTGTGATGTAATAAATATTTATTATATTTGTCTTTTGTTGTGCGTTTGTGAAATGTGTCCAATGCACACATCACATCGGGCTCCCCACTAAAATTTTAGGATTAACATTTGAATTTTCAAAATTATTAGTTTGAGATTTATCCATTAAAATTATGGGATTATCAAAATAGTTAAATAATAAAATTTCAGTATTAATTTTAGAAATTATAGTATTAATATTAAAAATTAAAGAATTAATATTCAAGATTTTAGCATTATTTGATTTAGATCCATTATTATGTAATTTATCATGTGTGTAATTTATCATGCAATATTTTTGATTAATTGTGCAAATAATCTAATTTACCAAAAAAAATTATAAGCTAGTTTAACATGCATAGGGATATTTTTGAAAACACTATCATCATGGAAATTTTCTAATTTTTCAAAAAGATTAAAATCTAAATTAGCAGGGATATTTTTGTAAAACTTAATTTTTCGTATCATCCTCACATTTTCAAGTATTGTAGATCTATTCTTCTTCCTCTCTAGATACTAGTTCTTGTAGTGCTCAAATTTCTAGCATTTGTAGCACTGGATCTAGCTATTATCCCTCCGAACTCTTAGTACTAGTTCTCTCATTGCTGCTGGTGGTGCTGTTCGAATCTTATGAGTAGGACACTTATTTTTGTAGTACCCTCTCTCCCTGCACATGAAGAAAATAATATGAAATTTAAAATTTGACATAAGGAAAATTTACCTTTTCACCCTTCTCCCCCTCAATCCGTGGCCTTCTTGCTCCTTCGGTAGTTAGTCCGATCAGAACCTCCTACTCTGATACCAATTATAAGATCAGGTGCTTCGATAAAGAAGGGGTGAATATCGACCGTCTTTCTTTTTCGATTTCCTTGTTCGTTCATTCATCTTTCTGCAGATTGTTAGTAGCATTGGAATAATAAAAATAATGCAGAAAACAAAAGACTCAGACATGCTTGATTTACTTGGTTCCCAACCCTCCAGGGTTAGTACATCCAGGGTCTATGCACTCAACGTAAGTCCACTAATGGTCTCCTTCTTGGAAGCTTTCTGGAGGTGGAAAAATTCATCTTACAATTCAAGTATCACAAGCAAAGATATGAAAAATGAATTATTACAACTTATAATTGTTGGTGCAGGAAGCACCATATCGAACCTTGTTTTGATATTGGCAAAGGATTCAAAGTTAAGTATCATTTGTGATCTAACGTTGTTCACTGAGTGTGCAGAAAAAGTCCTAGTGAAGGGCTGCTAGGCACCTGGCGAAGGACTGCTAGGAAACAAAGTCCTAGCGAAGGACTGCTAGGCACCTGGCGAAGGACTGCCAGGAAACAAAGTCCTAGCGAAGGGCTGCTAGGCACTGGCGAAGGACTGCCAGGAAGCAAAGTCCTAGCGAAGGACTGCTAGGCACTGGCGAAGGAATGTCAGGGTGAAAAGCCCTAGCAAAGGACTGCTAGGCACTGGCGAAGGAATGTCAGAGTGAAAAAGCCCTAGCGAAGGACTGCTAGGCGCCAGGCGAATGACAGCTTGGGACTGAAGCCCTAGCGAAGGAATGCTAGGCACCGGGCGAAGGACAGCTCGGTATCCAAGACCTGGCAAAGGACCGTCAGGCAAAAGTCCAACCAGAGGAGCGGTTGGCATCAGGTACAATCTCCCGAGAGGAGTAGGTGAGGACGCGTTCTCCGTCGAGGGAACAGTAGGCGTCGGTTCGACCTAGGGTTCCATTTTGGAAACCCAAAGTCAGAACCAAGACAGCTAAGGCTGTATAAAATAATATAATACTGCTTTTTGGACTAACCCTAGATGCAGGATCGAAGGACTGAGTATCTGCAGCTCAGAGAGCCTCAAAGGAGTGAGGCAGAAGCTGAGCAGGATGCCCCGGATGTTCCGGGCGCCCCCAAGGTCAACCCAAGTCAGCAGGAGTGAAAACACGCCTCGACAGTTATATGTCGGGGCGCCCCGGATGCTCCGGGCGCCCCGCCTGTCACGGGCGCCCCCAGTGCCAGCTGCCGAAGCACACCCTCGCGAAGCCAAAAGGATGAAGGCTTGACCCGATCAATGCGGGCGCCCCGAGCGCTCCGGGCGCCCCGAGCGCTCCGGGCGCCCCGGTCAAACCTGATCCCGATTTTGAAGGGATCAGATGTTGACCGCGCTGGAGACGGATCGACCGCCACGTGGGGGGGCGCCCCCGACGTCCCGGGCACCCCTAGGCCCTATATAAAGGGCCCTCGACCCCAGGCCTCAAGCAACACTTTCAATCAACGCTTCTACGCTCTTCTACTCTCGCGCCTCGCTCCGGAAACCTCCCAACTCGAGCCGACGACGTCCCGCTGCTCCGAAAAAGACAACCTACATCGGACGTCGGTAAAAGAAGAGTTTTTCTTTTTAATTGTTAAGTTTACTGTGCTATATTTGTAAATCAATCTTTGTAAACTATTATTGCGCCTCATATAGAATTGCCCAAAGTAAACGGTCAACGACCGTGGGCCTTGGAGTAGGAGTCAACCTAGGCTCCAAACCAAGTAAAAATTACTATGTTCGCGTGTTTGTTTTTATCTTCCGCTGTGCAATTTCACTTTCTCTAAATCCGAACGATTTCCGATATTCACCCCCCCTCTATCGGTTCTCTCGATCCAACAAGTGGTATCAGAGCGGGGAAGCTCAAATTTGGTACAACCACCAATTTGAGAGTTTTTCGAATTTTCGTAATTATTTTATCTTTTTTTTTAATCTTTCTCGTTAATCGAGGTTGGAACAACACCACTCGACCTTTATTTCACATAAATAATATCTGTAGGTGTATTTAAAATATTCTTACGCCTTTTTCAATTTTGAATTCTTATTTTTTCACTATAAGTCAAAATTGATAAAACAAACAATTTTTGAAAATTTGTCATAAATTTTTTTTATTATTTTAATATTTTTCTCAAAATTCGTGCTACTTTAATTCGAGCAAAAATTTTTCTCAAACATTAAATTCTTATTTTTTTTATTATTAATCAGAATTGAGAAAATCAACATTTTTTTATTATTATTCTGCCTCGAAATTTGTGTAATTTTTTTGGCCATTTTTTCCCCTTCTCCCGCACTACTAATCCAAGACCAAGTCTTGGTACATTTCTGTTATTTCTTTTGTGTGCAAGGATCATTTTTAATGGTCAATCAAGAATGGAATAACATTCGTCCACCGCTCTTCTCTGGCGAAAATTTCAACTCCTGGAGAAGTCAAATGGAATCCCACCAGAAGGCTAATCTAGATTTATGGTCGATAATCCAAACGGGGTTCAGATTCCCCACGGAAGATGGAACATCGATCGCTTGGGACAAATTGGACGAACCAACTCTAAGAAAGATCGAGACTGATGTTAAGGCAACAGTAATCATACAATGCGGTCTAACCAACGAACAACTCAAGCTAGTCGGTTCATTTGGATGTACTAAAGAGATGTGGGAAAAGCTAATCAATCTACACGAAGAGAGCTCCGATGTTGAGATCTTAGAAGCTCAAGAACAAGTAGCTGAAACAGACTCGACACCCGACGTCGAAATCAAACCAGAGTCAAACGACGAGTTTTCTGAGACAAAATCGGCAATTAATTTTGAATCGTTTTCTGAATTAAGATTAAATAATCAAGCTGATATTGCAATGGTCGAGGAAGGTATAGTTTTTATTGCAGGAAAAACTCCAAGAGAACTGCAAAAGAGGCCTCAACCAATACCTGAGTCCAACTCAGACTCAGAATTTGACGACGAAGAAAGGGATGATCGAAAGCTGGTCTGGATGGCTCACTACAAGATGCTAAAAACAGCAAGTATCAAGGGGGAGATTCCCAACCGGGAATCAAAAGGTAAATTTACGATATTTGAAAATCTAACATTTACCTCAAAGAACGTAATTAATTCATTCAAATTAGTTAAGGTTAATATGTCAGAAAATTTAATTCACAACCATGCTGATTTTAATAAACCAGAGTTTTATTTCGATTATGATGTAACTTAGATCATTTTTGTTTGCTTTAATTGTGTGTTATTTTTTTTTATTTTTTGCATAAAATTAGGATTGGTTAGTTTAAGGACTAACCTGATTAATTGAAACTTAAACAACCTAATATTAGGACAAGGTTTAATGATAGTACGTTAGGGAAGCCTGACTAAGGAATCAAGTAGGGTAAGGAGTACCTTATTTGGTCTTTCTAGTCCGGTGGAACTAGCCGAAGCTACCTCTCCGAATCCTAAGCTAGTTAGACCAGAGTGTCTCAAATAATGATTTGAAAATGATCTTTCTTTAAAAAGCTTTGTCTAGGAAAGGGTTGTTGATCCAATAAGGCTACGGCCAAAGAAGACCTCTGTGCCTCGCCAAGACCTGGAAGTCAATTATCGAAACTCACTTTTAAATTATTATTTGTTAAACTCAAATCTAACACAAGCTTCAATTAAATCATAGTGTTAACATCAAAAGATAAAATTAATGCATCTCACAAAACAGTTAAGGATATCCTGTTTTGTCACTTAGAAATGGGTGAGATGCTTAGGACCTAAAAGTTGAGTCCAACCCAACCAACCAAACTCAATTAAATCTTAATTAAATCAATTAAATTAAATCTTAATTAAATCAATTAAATTAAATTTTAATTAAATCAATTAAATCAATTAAATTCAATTAAATCTTAATTAAGTCAATTAAATTCAATTAAATCTTAATTAAGTCAATTAAATTCAATTAAATCAATTAAATTCTATTAAATCTTAATTAAATCAATTTAATCAAATTCAAAATAATTCAATTAATTATTCTCAAATTCAACTTAATTAATTATTCTCAAAATTTAATTTAATAATTGTCAATCATTTACTTTCAAAATTAAAATATTTGTCTCACACAACCCATAAGGTTAACATGCTTGACCACGTAGAACTGGATGAGACATCTAGGACCTAAATGCATAATTCACTATCCTTTTAAATAAAAAATAATGTTTTCAAAAGTTATTCAAAATTATCTCTATTTTTCAAATTAATTCAGTTTACTGTACCCTACTTTTCCAACTCTAACAGTTTTTTCAAAATATTGAATTTCATGTTAAATATCACAATAGACTTGCTTTAAAGAGAATCTAGGGCTTGTTTGATTCAGTCATTGTTTGGTCAAACATAGTCAACATAGTCAAACCTGGTCCACACTGAAGTCCCTTAAGGTACTTAGATAAAGTCAGACAGTGTCAGATACAGGGGGAGTTTTTTTGTTTCTTTTTTCGAAAAATTCAGATTTTTTTCAAAAACCTTATGCTCTAAAACTCACTATCATCTCAAAATAAGGTTTTCAAAAAATTTGATTAAAAAACCCTCGTATATTACTATCTCTTTGAAAAATTATCATCATTTCAAAATGATTTTCGAAAACTATGCTATCATTCCAAGTTATGTTTTCAAAAATTATCATCTTAAAAATTATCATACTTCAAAGTTAATGTTTTGATTTTGGTAAACCCTAAAGACACAGAGGAAGGTCCACTACATAATCTACTAGGACTCCTAGGATGTGTCAAATTTAGGGGGAGGCTGAATCAAAAGAAGAATTTCTGAAAAGTTTTTATTAATAATTATCTGTTTTGAAATTATTTAATAACATATTTTAATGAACTATATCTTCAAAATCCTTGCTGAAAATATAAGTCTTTCAAAATGCTATTATTGTTGTGGCTTATGAAATTATTTTTGAAATAATATTTACTTGGGTTGGAGAATTTCCAGGACACTTAGGAAAATGTCCTTGTAGTCAACAAGGCTTCCTAGGATTGTGTCAGACTGGAAAAGAAACCTAGTCAAGTAAAATATTATATTTTTCAAAGTCTAATACGTTTCAAAAATTACTCATATTTTTCAAAGTCTAATACTTTTCTAAAAGTACTTATGTGTTTCAAATCATAATTTATCTCAAAAGTACTTGAAAAATCTTTTCTAAATTTTTTTTAAGGAAATTTTTTTCTTACAAAATATTTTTCAGAACTTCACAATACTCTTCAAAATGGATTTAATCTGGAAATTTAAGCTTTTTGCTGTGCTTTTGAGAATTATACTAAGTATTTTTATGTTTTCAAAACTCATAGGCTCTGATACACAAACTTTCTCCTTAAACTTTCTCCTTTTTAAAGAAACTTTATTGAAAACTTTGAGTTACTCTTAACTAAGAATTTCCTTTGTGATACTCAGAAGTTTTTCAAAATATCTTTTTCAAAACTGAACTTAGAAATGATCTAAAACAGAAGGAGAAAAATTTCACATTAAGGGGGAGAGAAAGGAAATTTTGTTTAATTTTCTTTAAAAGTGCTTCATAATTTTCTAAGCATTTCAAAATTTCTTAAGTGCATGTTTTTTTCTTAAGTAAAATTCTTCTTAGTAAACAAAATTTGTCTGAGCAAAAACTAGTTAAAAATTTTGGCAAATGTTTCTAAGTAGAGTTTTTTTGGTGAAAAACTTGTCTAGAAGCTTTACAAATTTTGTTTTTCAAAATACATAAAGTATTTCCAAGCAAATTCGCAAATTATTTTAAAAACAAATTTTTTTTCAATTCTCAAAGTTGAATTTTTTTTGAAATTTGACTTCAAAATTTGGCCTAAGTAAAATTCCTGTTTGCAAAGCCTTGTAAGTAAAAGCCTTTTTTTTAAACAAAATTTAGGTTTGCAAAATGGAAAATTGTCTAAGTGTAAAAAGTTTTTATGCAAATGCTTTTTAAAACACTTTATCAAAAAACTTAGAAATTTTACACAAACTCAAAACTCTCTATTAGAAACATTTTCGCCCATGTATGTTTTTGATATATGTCAAAGGGGGAGGAAAGGTCAAAGTTAAGTGTTTTAACACAAGAATTTAGGGTTTTAGGGGGAGTATGAGAAATAAAGAAACACAAGAATTCAGGATTTTAGGGGGAGTATGAGAAATAAAGAATTTTTTTTAAATCTATTCTGTTCATACTTCATTGTGTTTTTATCTTTTTGCTTAAACTGTATATGTTTTTTACTTAACTTTGAATTGTGTTGCCATAAATCAAAAAGGGGGACATTGTTGGTGCAGGAAGCACCATATCGAACCTTGTTTTGATATTGGCAAAGGATTCAAAGTTAAGTACCATTTGTGATCTAACATTGTTCACTGAATGTGCAGAAAAAGTCCCAGGAAAGGCTGCTAGGCACCTGGCGAAGGACTGCCAGGAAACAAAGTCCTAGCGAAGGGCTGCTAGGCACTGGCGAAGGACTGCCAGGAAACAAAGTCCTAGCGAAGGACTGCTAGGCACTGGCGAAGGAATACCAGGGTGAAAAGCCCTAGCAAAGGACTGCTAGGCACTGGCGAAGGAATGTCAAGATGAAAAAGGCCTAGCAAAGGACTGCTAGGCGCCAGGCAAAGGACAGCTTGGGACTGAAGCCCTAGCGAAGGAATGCTAGGCACCGGGCGAAGGACAGCTCGGTATCCAAGACCTGGCAAAGGACCGCCAAGCAAAAGTCCAACCAGAGGAGCAGTTGGCATCAGGTACAATCTCTCGAGAGCAGTAGGTGAGGACGCGTTCCCCGTCGAGGGAACAGTAGGCGTCGGTTCGACCTAGGGTTCCATTTTGGAAACCCAAAGTCAGAACCAAGACAGTTAAGGCTGTATAAAATAATATAATACTGCTTTTTGGACTAACCCTGGATGCAGGATCGAAGGACTGAGTATCTGCAGCTCAGAGAGCCTCAAAGGAGTGAGGCAGAAGCTAAGCAGGGCGCCCCGGATGTTCCGAGCGCCCCCAAGGTCAACCCAAGTTAGCAAGAGTGAAAACACGCCTCGACAGTTATATGTCGGGGCGCCCCGGATGCTCCAGGCGCCCTGCCTGTCGTGGGCGCCCCGCCTGTCGCGGGCGCCCCCAGTGCCAGCTGCCGAAGCACACCCTCGCGAAGCCAAAAGGATGAAGGCTTGACCCGATCAATGCGGGTGCCCCGAGCACTCCGGGCGCCCCGGTCAAACCTGATCCCGATTTTGAAGGGATCAGATGTTGACCGCGCTGGAGACGGATCGACCGCCACGTGGGGGGCGCCCCCGATGTCCCGAGCGCCCCCAGGCCCTATATAAAGGGCCCTCGACCCCAGGCTTCAAGCAACACTTTCAATCAACGCTTCTACGCTCTTCTGCTCTCGCGCCTCGCTCCGGAAACCTCCCAACTCGAGCCGACGACGTACCGCTGCTCCGAAAAAGACAACCTACATCGGACGTCGGTAAAAGAAGAGTTTTTCTTTTTAATTGTTAAGTTTACTGTGCTATATTTGTAAATCAATCTTTGTAAACTATTATTGCGCCTCATATAGAATTGCCCAAAGTAAACGGTCATCGACCGTGGGCCTTGGAGTAGGAGTCGACCTAGGCTTCGAACCAAGTAAAAATTACTGTGTTCGCGTGTTTGTTTTTATCTTCCGCTGTGCAATTTCTCTTTCCCTAAATCCGAACGATTTCCGATATTCACCCCCCTCTATCGGTTCTCTCGATCCAACAATAATAACATCAAACCAAATGTAGATGAACATGGCCGATCTGGAAGTCCGAAGCACAACGTACTCCCCCTGGAGCTTCCTTGGTCTTAGAACTTCGCCGTAGCACTTTTCTTTCGCAAATAAAGAGTAGTAGGATGATGAATGAGTTATTTAGATGCTCTCCTCAAATCCCTTTATATACTGGTCTCTCGAGTGCCCGTATAGCCATCATGGGCTCCTAAGCTCAGTGTTATCCGATTCACATTCGCCGAGGCTTATATTCAAGGATGATATTTCGGGTCCCGGGCACCTATATTACCCTCCTGGGTGCATGACAACTTCTAGGCACCTAGGAGTTGAACCCAGGCTCCTGGGAGCCCTTCCCAGGCGCCTGGGAGCTAATCCTAGTCGCCTAGGAGACTCTCCTAGGCAGCTGGACTAGGCTGGTCTACGTTGATTTCTCCTGTTTGCTTGCGTTTGCTCTTCTAATCTTGCTTCCAACTCCAAGTTCCTATAATACAAGTATACAACAAACAAACAAACAAATAACTTAAGCCTTAGTTCTGTTAATCTACCTGACCTACTAGTCTTTCTTGGAGTCAAAGCCCCAAGACTTTACCAACTAAGGTCCACTCCATAGAGTTTTATTACCCAGCTTCACTCACCATAACTTCCACTACCTAGCTTCACTCACTAGGACCCAGCTTCACTCACCAGGATTTTATGCCCAACCCATGGTCAGGTCTTCATGTCTGATCCTCAACCAGGTCTTCGTGTCCGATCCTCGACCAGGACTTCGGTGCCCAACCCTTGGCTAGTTCTTAGTGCCCTATCCTCTAAACCAGGACTTCGGTGCCTTAACAAGGACTTCTTTCCTAGTCATCTGATCCTAACTAGACTTCTCTCTTCTAAACATCAAGTTACAATGTTTAGATTGCCCTTGGTCAAACCGATCAAACGTTGCTATATTGTCAAACATCGAAATCCTAGAGGTTTACTGTTCTTATCTGATGTTTTCTGCACCAACACAATCGACCAATTCGGCCAACCTGGTATAGATCAAATCGAAGTCTAACTAATATGGTATACAGTATTTTCAGTCGACTGATTCGTGGGATAAGTCGATCAATCCAGCCAGCATGGCAATGATTAGATTGAAGCTCAGCGAATATGGTATACACCTTGTTCCATCGATGGATCAGTGAGATCAGTCGACTTATACATAAAAGGTAAAGATCGCCGATCAGATTGAATCGCACAGAAATCCTATACTCAGGGCTAAGTCGACTGATAAGCTTTATCGGTTGACCAAACTGCGAAAATCACGAGATCGAGTAGATCAGATTGGGGAAAATAAGGAAGGGTGTGATGATTAGTCACCGGATAGGATTTTCAGTCGATAGATAGGTTCAGTCGATATATCATATTTTTAGTTGACTGAACGGTGCCTATAAAAGAAGCCCTCGGGGTTCGAGATGATAATCAATCTCACACTCATTGCTTTATCTCATCTTTGTTGTTGCTGTGAATGCAAATTCAACTACTACTACACCGATACTCTCTCTGACAACCTACGCTAAAGATTGATATTTCATTATCGATATATTTGTTATTGTACTTGCATATTATTGTAACTACTCATCTCTCACTTGCATGAAACCGCTTCTTTTTCAAAAGTTTTCAGAGAGAAGAACTATATTAGTTTGCCCATCAGAAGCGATCAAGGAGCGCGTGCCTTAGAGTAGTAATCGTTGGACTACGAACTAAGTAAAATTGACAGTGTCTTATTTTGCTTTTACTTTTATTCCCCTACAAATTCGATTTTATGCAAAAAAAAAAAATGATCGAGATTCACCCCCACCCATGTCACGCCCCGAGGAGTCGCTCGTCCGATACCGACCGGACAGCTACTCCCTCGTCCCGACGGACAATCTAAAAACCAGATCACCACAACTACCGCAGCCTGCTTATACCACAGCCTATAGGGCTGGAACAAGCGACTGTACAAAACGAAAACGAAGACGACGACAAAGCTACGTACCGGTACAACTTACGACAAAACCAAAACGGAATCGAGGCCTCCATGGCACACAAAAGTACAACTATACTGCCGTAAAATGGACGACACAACAGAGCACAACATATGACAGCGGAAGTGAAAAGAAACAAAACGCATAAGAGAAAAGGGTACCAACATGTACCACAACCAAAACACAGAACAACCGCGGAAATCGTCTCGGAGACACATGAACTGGGACAGGCTACTGGGCAATCCAGACGATCATCCTGAAAGGAGAAAAATAGAGCTAACGGGGTGAGTCCTAAGAATTCAGCGAATACAGTCTGATATGCACAGGAAGAAATACTAGCAGTAAGTCACCATCTACCACAATAATTAACATAAATGCAGTAAGAAGGGAATGCAGATCTGAACCATAAGAAACAAGGAAATACATACCTACCTGCGTCGATCCAAACCCGGTAGTATGCATGTCAACCAAGTGCAACAATCAAGTGCAGCAAACACAACCAAGTGCAGAGATGCAGAGCATGCTCATGATGCAACATGGGTCACCCCTGACGCCAGTCGGTATAGGTCGTGGAAGCACGCGAACCGAGTGGGTAGGGCTCTGACCTGGTCTTCCCTGCACGAACAGACGATCTATGAGGCGATACACATGAGACCGAATGGGTAGGGTCGGAGACCATTAACGTACCCTGCCATCGGGTGGAGTAACGCTCTAAACGTCCCTCGCTATTATCGGATAGGTAGGGGACCTGCTGCAGCGCCGGGTCCGCCAACGGGGCTGCACGACAGGTCATGTGGCAGGTCTGACGGCCCATCTCAACCAATAGGAGAATCAAAGGTCGCCTACATATGCCCCTACACGAGTAGCAAATACGACGGCCCATCTCAACCTCCAGGGAGTCAAAGGTCGTCCCCTATGCTACGTGCAACAATGATGCATGTCACTATCCCATGCATCATCCACTATCTATCCCTGCTGTCATCTACATGATATGCAGTAGTCCAGATAACCGGTATGCACCAATACCTAAATCCTAGCGTAAGGTATAAGATAAACTGTGCATCACCAATCCATACAGAAATAGTAAGCAGTAAAGCTAACGGATACCACTACCGAAGCAAGAGTACAGTGATAAAGATGTCAGATATCCCTACTACTAAATAAATCTATCTATGCATAAAAAGAGGTACCCGCCTCGATATGAAGAAGTCCAGGCGTCGAGAACCCCCCGTCCAAATATAATAGCTGCGACAAATGGAGCAAATCAATGCCCTGCATCAAAGAGCAAAAATTATAAATTTAACACTCCAAACCAAATCTTAACCAAACATACCTCTAGATTAATTAGGGTTAATTACAATTAATTAATCAATTAACCCTAACTTCTTAGCCAATACATCACCTAAATTAATTAGGGTTAATTATAATTAATTAATCCCCAATTAATCCCTCAAAATCCAATCAACAACCACATTCGGATCAGTTCCTCGCTCGAATCCGAGTATCGCTAAGACCGCCGACAGCCATACGTGTCGAGGGGAGTATGATCTCCTACGGTTCCCATTTGGAATCCCCCTCCAAGAACCCTAGATCCACAGAACACAAAGGTTCGCCCAAATCAAGATCCCGACCACGATCGGAAACCATTCGAAATCGCAAAATCACAACCACTCACCTTCGATTCACCGGAAGGGAAAGCCGATCTAAGCCCGTCGTGTGCTCGCAAGACCGCGAAGGCGACGTCGGAGAACTCTCAGATGCCGGCGATCTCAGGCGGAGAAAGCGAAGAAACCAGAGAGACTTTGATTCGACGAAAAAAGAACCTGATCTAAGCCCGTCGTGTGCTCGGAAGAACGCGACGAACGCAAGAAGCCCTCCCTCAGACGCCGGCGATCTCGGCGGAGAAGACGAAGACGCGAGAGAGAAAGCAACAGAGAGAGAGAGAGCGAGAGCGATCGGGTGGTGATGGGTTCTACGAAAAACGAGGGGAAGAAAGAATTTAATATTCAAAGGAATATTTGCATCTAACCCCTCTTATTTTCAAAATTCTCACGGATGCCCTTAAGTTCGGAAAATTTACGTTTAAGCCCCCAAATTTTTCGTATTCATACATCCTCCCCCACTAACAAAAAATTTGGTCCCCAAATTCATTTTCTACGTGCATCAGATACTATCATACAGTACAAACCAACTGAACAGAAGATATGTAGTATATATGTACTGAATGAAATAACTCACACATACCTCAAACAAATAAGTGGGGGTAGCGAGCTCGGATGGAATCCTCGAGCTCCCAGGTCGCCTCGGCATCCGAATGGTGCTACCATCTAACCTTAACCAGTCGGATTGTCTTGTTCCGCAACTGACGCTGCCCGTGCTCCAAAATCCGCACTGGAACCTCCTCGTAGGTAGCATCTGTTGCAGCGAACCCGGAACCTCTGATAGAATATGTGCTGGGTCGGCCACGTACCTCCTCAGCATAGAGACGTGGAACACATCATGCACACCGGCCAAAGAAGGAGGAAGTGCCAGACGGTAAGCTACGGCTCCGATCCTCTCCAGAATCTGGAAAGGTCCAATGTACCTCGGAGCTAGCTTACCTCTAAGTCTAAATCTCTTCACCCCTTTCGTGGGTGAAACACGAAGAAAAATATGGTCGCCTGCCGAGAACTCAAGAGGTCACCGTCTCTGATCAGCATAACTCTTCTGGCGATCTTGTGCCTCTGACATCCTCCGTCTGATAGTGCGTACAAGCTCCGCCTCCTGCTGAGCTCTCTCTGGTCCTAGCAGCTGGGCCTCCCCAACCTCCTCCCAGAGGGTGGGTGTCCGACATGGCCTACCATATAACGCCTCATACGGCACCATCTGAATCGCCGAATGATAGCTGTTGTTGTAGGCGAACTCCACCAAGTGTAAATGGTCCTCCTAGCTGCCCCCGAAATCCAGAACACATGATCTCAACAGATCCTCCAATGTTTGAATCGTACGCTCTGACTGACCATATGTCTGCAGGTGAAATGCTGTACTGAACCGGAGATCCGTCCCCATGGCCCTCTGTGGGCTCTGCCAAAAACAGGAAGTGAATCAAGGATCTCTGTCCGATATAATGCTCAGGGGTACTCTGTGCAATTTGACGATCTCTCGACAATATAACTCCGCTAACCTATCGAGAGAATCCGTCCTCCGAATAGCTAAGAAATGTGCCGATTTGGTTAATTGATCAACGATCACCCAAATCGCATCGTGACCTCTCCTAGTCCTGGGCAGTCCCACCACAAAATCCATCGTAATGTGTTCCCATTTCCACTCGGGAATGGGAATCCTCTGAAGTAACCCAGCAGGCCTCTGATGCTCCACCTTAACCTGCTGACAGATGAGACATCTAGCAACGAAATCCGCAATGTCTCTCTTCATGTTGTTCCACCAGTAGGAACGTCTCAAATCACGATACATCCGGGTACCACCTGGGTGTATAGCGAACCGCGAACGATGAGCCTCCTGTAACAACTCCTCCATGACTGGGTGTGACTCCGGCACACATAGTCTCCCTCGGAAAAACAGGATGCCCTCATCGTCCCACGTAAAGTCAGACAGCTGCCTGGCAGAAATGCGACTGCCCAGAAACTGCAGATGCTAGTCACTGGTCTGTGCCTCTCTGATCCTGGACCTGATAGCTGACTGTGCAACCATAGTCACCAGCAAACCCCTCTCTGTCTGGGACCGCTCCTCTAATCCCAGCTCTGAAAAACTCTGGATCAACTCTGTGACAATCACCCGCTGACAGGCTAAGACTGCTCTGGTCTTCCTACTCAGTGCGTCTGCTACCACATTGGCTTTCCTAGGATGATAGCTAATGGTGCAATCGTAGTCCTTCAGGAACTCCATCCATCTCCTCTGTCGTAGATTCAGCTCTCGCTGAGTGAAGAGATACTGAAGACTCCGGTGGTCCGTGAAGATCTCAAAGGTGATCCCGTAAAGAAGATGCCTCCAGATCTTCAGCGCAAAAATAATAGCAGCCAACTCCAAGTCGTGAACGGGATAGTTCCTCTCATGCTCCTTCAGCTACCGAGAAGCATAAGCGATCACCCGTCCATGCTGCATGAGCACTGCGCCCAGTCCCAGAAGAGATGCATCGGTATACAAGGTGAAACCATCCTCTTCGGAAGGCAATACTAGAACTGGCGCAGATACAAGCCGCTGCTTCAGCTCCTGAAAGCTGATCTCGCATGCCTCGGTCCAGACAAACTTCACGCCCTTTCTGGTTAGGCGTGTCAGTGGTGCGGCAATACTAGAAAACCCCTCGACGAAGCGTCGGTAATAGCCAGCTAAGCCCAGAAAGCTGCGCACCTCGTGAATTGACTTAGGCTGCTCCCAACTGGTGACAGCCTTAATCTTCTGGGGATCGACAGAAATGCCCCTGCTGACACAATATGGCCGAGATACCCCACAGAAAATAACCAGAAAGCACACTTACTGTACTTCGTATACAGTTGCTCCCGCCGGAGCGTCTCCAAGACGATGCGAAGGTGCTGAGCGTGCTCCTCTGGAGAATGAGAATAGATCAAAATGTCGTCAATAAATACAATGATGAACCGATCTAAGTACTCCAAGAATACCCGGTTCATGAGATCCATGAACACTGCAGGCGCATTGGTGAGCCCAAATGGCATCACCAAAAACTCGTAGTGCCCGTATCAAGTACAAAAGGCGGTCTTCTGAATATCAGCATATCTGACCCTCAGCTGATAATAACCTGATCGTAGATCTATCTTTGAGTACACTGATGTATCTCTCAACTGGTCAAACAGATCATCAATCCGAGGTAAGGGGTACTTGTTCTTAATTGTGACTGCATTCAACTGCCGATAATCGATGCAAAGTCTCATAGAGCCATCTTTCTTCTTCACAAATAATACTAGAGAACCCCATGGAGAGACACTGGGTCGGATGAAACCCATGTCCAATAGCTCCTGAAGTTGAACCTTCAGCTCATCCAGCTCCTTTGGTGCCATCCGATACGGAGTCTTTGATGTCACCGCTGTCCCCGGAATCAGCTCAATAGAAAACTCCACTTGCCTCCTGGGAGGCAACCCTGGTAGCTCATCTGGGAAGACGTCAGAAAATTCTCAGACCACAAGAACATCTGAGATCTGGGGACTGCTACTGACATCTGTACTGATCAACGAGATCAGAAATCCCCGGCATCCCTGTGACAGAAGCCTCTGCGCCTGAAGAGCGGTGATGACCGATATACCATCATCCCGAATGCCAAGGAAATCCCACGAGGGTTGGCCAGGAGGTCGGAAAGTGACCACCCTCGAATGGCAATCGACAGTAGCATGGGAGGCCGTCAGCCAATCCATGCCAAGGATGATGTCAAACTCGATCATATCCAATACGGAGAGATCCACGGTAAGGATGACATCACCAAAATCTAGAGGACACCCCTTGGCCTCCTGGGTGACCTCCAATACCTCTCCGGAAGGTAGGGACACAGACAAAGGCTGTGCCCTAATCGTCGGTAACCTACAGACTTTGCTCAAGAACAGCCGTGATATAAAGGAATAGGTACTACCAGTATCAATAAGTAACTCTGCAGAATGCGCATAAAGGGAAACGGTACCTCGGAAAACAGAACCATTAGCTCGCTGAGCCTCCTCTCGGGTGAGTGCATACACTCGACCCGTCTCAGGTGGCGGTGGGGGTAAAGCAGGTACCGGTGGAGGCCGTGGTGTAGAAACTCTGGACGACTGATGAGGCAGATACACCGCAGGCTGATGTCCGGTATAAGACTGCTGCTGCGATTCCACAACGGGGTGCTGAGAGACCGCTGATGAATGAGTATGCTTGGGGCCCTGCCCGAACATATAATACACATGCACGGGCGGAGGGCGGTCGGCTGAGTCCGCGAAGAAGTCCGTGACCCCCGTCCCCCGCGCTGTGCTCGTGCCGGACCAGCACGCTCTCCCTGTGATGCGACTCCGGATGCGTATCTTGTGCCTTCCGGGCACAATCACGGCTCATATGTCCCGGCAAACTGTAGTGGTAGCACATTGCCTGCTCCAGAGTACACTCGGACCTATCATGCTCCTAGAGCCACACGAGTGGCAACGGTGTCTACGGGGTCCTCCCGGTCATGCTAAGAACTCTTGGGAGGAGTCCGTCGTCGTACGTCCGGATTTCTGAGGGCCGGATGTAGCCCCAAAAATATTCCTGCCCTGG
>JAGFNQ010002481.1:134683-202660 GCA_024364735.1 Boesenbergia rotunda
AATTGCTGAATGTCTTCGGTTGAAAATAAAGACTTTTATTGTGAAGAAGATCGATTTCTTCTCTATATTGTCGAGAAGTTTTTGTGGGATGTTTCTTTGACTCCACTACTTGTTGCTTTAGGGCATTCAACTCTTGTTGTATCTCAGCACAATGATCACGAGATTTTTGACGTAAATTACACGCGTCTTGGAAACTATCTCGTAAGTTTTGATTTGGAGCTCATCTAGAAACTCCTCCTGGCGTAATACAGCATAAGCTTGCCTTCTTTCTTTTTCCTTTTGTGCATTATATTTGTAATCAACACGTTCTGGCTTGTGGAGAGGGATACAACTGGAGGTTGTTGTTGCTTTAACCCAAAGCCTCGTTCTTGTCTTTTGGTAGTGCTTAGCTCTGGAACTGATAGTACAGTAGGTAACTTGATGCATTTGAAAATAATTTGTGCTATAAATTCTCCTGCTGTTAGAATTAAAGGAGATTTTGAAAAATTTAATACCAGCACTTTGACTTCCCCTCGGTAATCAGCATCAATAACTCCGGCGCCTATGATAATTCCTTTAAGAGCATAACTGGATCTTGGAGCGATACGTGCATAGGTATCATAAGGAATTTCCAGGCAGAGTCCGGTACTTAATAATTCCTGCTCATATGGTTGAATAATTATATTTTGAATAATAGAAATGTCATACCCGGCAGCTCCTTCCGAGCCTCTTTTTGGAAGTTTTGCAAGGGGATGTATTCTTTTGACTAAGACAACTTCTTCATCTCCTTTATGACGATTTTCTTGGATGAGGACTGCTATTGTCTGTAGTCTGTTTTCATCTTCATCACTTTGTATCTCATTATCTCTGGAATCATATGTAGGCTGAGAAGATGGAAAAGCAGCTTGATAGTTCTCAAATCGAAGTGAAATCCTTCCATCTAAAAGATTCCTGGTATTACTTCTGTAGGTGCATAGGGATGTTGACCTCAGATGGTCTTATACCCAGTTTTGGCCTAATACATCCCTGGTATTGTAGCGTCGTCCAGGTAAAGCTCGAACTCCATGACTGGCCAGATAATCTACCACATTCTGGACTTCATAGGCAAACCCAACATTAGGAGTGTTGGATAGCCTTCCTACCAGTCCTCTGGTTATTAAGATATTAGCTTCACCATTTTGCCAGTTATCATATCCTCTTCTAGGACGAAATCTGTATATTTCTATAAAAATCAGCCACTGTAAGCATAGTATCAGGAATAACATATACTAACTGACTTCCGTGAGTTAAATCAACTTCCATTGTTGCAAATATAGCCTGGTCACCTTGCCATCTATTGTCTCGGAAAATTATTAGAACAAGAGTACCTTCTTCTTGTCTGTGCAGAATCTGCACTCTGACTTGTATAACACCCATATGTATAAACCTCATACCACTTCGTTGTAGTTGATTAAAGCTATCCTGTTGAATAAAAGCTCTATCAACTTGGTTTGAGGTTACCAGAACAGCTTCTTCAGATCGGTGTACATATACACGATGATGGATGTCATCTCGCCTTGAGTGATACAACACTTCAGCAGGTACTATAGAAGCCCTTTCCTGCATAGATAGCCTTAATTGAACTTGAGGGTCAATTTGCTGCTCAAGGGAAATGTTGTATGGCGCCTGCCCCGTCAGTCTTCTAGTTATGCGATTAATAGCTCTCTGAGCATTATACCTTCGTCTTTGATTTTGACGGTAATCTCGAATCTGATCTTCAAAGAGAGGTGTATCTCTTGTGGTTACTTGTGTACTAGTAACTGGGGGATCAGTTCTGACCCTTGTTGTCATGTTTTGTCCTTTCCTTGAATTGCTCGTATGGGTCCTTAAAAACCCTTAATTTACCCCTTCCTTCAATAGGTTTTTCTTTTAAGGACAGGCTATTGATTTTGCTGGATAATTCTTGAATTATACCTTCCGGTAGGGTTTTATCCGGGTTTAATTTTGATTCTAGCCTTTTGAGTCTTTCTTCTAGACTTTCAATTTTCTCTAAGATAGTAACTAGGAGCTGTATCTGGGTGTTAGCTTGTTTTATGGAAGCTTCAGTACTTCCAAGGGCTCCTTTATATTGAGAAGGTCAGACAGAAGCCTAGTGCTGGGGCTTCTATCAACTCAGTTGCTTGTAAGGCTTCCTTATATGAATTTGTTGCTTGGGTGTTAATGTAACTCATGTAGAGGCCCAAGCCTCTAGTTTTTGGAGAGTTAAGCCTAACTTACTAATTTTAGCCTTCAAATCAGTAGAAACATGTAAGGTTTCTTGTATTGCAAACAGTTTGTTCAAAGGCTTCAAGTAATAAGATCCTTACTTGCTTTTCGGTTAAAGGATTCTCTTTAACAATTTCACCAGTTAATTCTTTAACTACCTTAGAGAGTTTCTGATTTTCCTCCTTTAGCAACTCGATTTCTTCTTGAATAAGCTTGAGATTTCGTAGGTTTATTCTACTAGATAAAATAACCTTGTCATAAATTACAGCAAGGTTATGGGCTAGTTCTTTAGGGGTTGGCTCTTTTTGTGCTAGGTCAAGGTATTCAAGGTTTACAGTAGGTGCTTTTGCATACCACTCCTGTATAGAGGCTTCCCAACGTCTAGACATAACTTTGGTAACCGAATTATGTTTTTGACACTCATAAGGGTAAACTCTTTTACTTAGTGCCTTTTCCTGACTGCTTACAGCTTAGGAGTTTCTAGGAGTTTTCTTGCTCATGCAGGTGTGCCCTTGGTTTTCTAGGCTCCCAGCCTTATCCAAGTTAGGACCTGCCCTTTTGCAATCCACTCGTCGTTACTCGGTCGCCTTATTGCAAGAAAGGATTAAACACTATGTATCAAGAATTTATCCTTGGAAAACTTTGTTAAAGACCTTCGTTTAGAGTTTTGGAAAGTCTATTGTTATGATTAATTGTATGCATAAAAACATCCTCCTGCTTACCCGAATACCTTGAATAAGATTTACTCAGCCATACGCTCTGATACCATCTAAGGAAACGTGCTTCTTTTCCAATAAGAAAGATAAGTATAGAACTAGAAATACAGACAATTCTTACGGGAAAAGGAAATGGAAATTGCTTAAAAGCTTGAAAGCTTGAGACTTACAACTTGAAAATGCTGGTTCTCAAAGTAAAGCTTGTGTCGTGAGTCGACTTTGCTTTGCAATGAGCTAGGGTAAGGTTTATATAGGGAAGCAAGGATGGAAACTGGGTGCGCTGAGGGCCCCATCATCATTTCCATCGTACCCCCTATAAACCTTTCCAGCAAAGTCTAAATATCTTTACAGCTAAGTGGGAATCTTATCTCTTCAAGTGGCTTCACGGGCCTAACTTGATTTGACAGATTCAACATTATTTCATTACATTACTATTACTTTAAACAAAGTTTGGATTCTCCAGAGATATGGTGCCCACCACTGCTTCTTGTCTCTTATGGTGGCAGATTTTTGATGGCCTTTGTTATTTCTTGGATGTTAAGAAAGGAATCCCATAATTGTCGTTTAATGATTCGTATGCAGGCCAGCTGGTTTCGCCAATAGGGATCTGCGGGATCTCCTCCGTGGCTTCTGTGAGTGTATTCATATTCTTTGAGCTGGAGGGTGGTTTCCAGGTCACGGATGAGGTTAAGTGTCCCTTCAGAAATGTCTCTCTCAATCCTTGATAATTGTTGTCTCTTTTCATAGTCTTCTGAGCGTTGGACGCCTGGCGGGATGGAGAAGAAGATATCTTGGTACTGGTGAAGAAGTGTGCAAGGCCCAACAGGTGTTGTGAGGCCTCCTTGCTGGGCTTGGCCTGGATTTGTGCTGCTAGAACCTCCATCTGAAGTAATATTTCATCCTTTTGAGGCGTTGAAGTCCATGGTCCTATAATAAAACAAACAAGCCTGGATAAAGCGTCAGCCAGTAAATTGTCTTTACCGTCAATGTGTTGGAAAATGATAGGAACTCCAATGCCGGTAATGAAATCCGTAAATGACAGCCATCTAACCCGTGAGGGTTTATTTTGGGCTGTTTTGTTGTAAAAGCTGATTATTGCTTGACAATCAGTACGGATTAATAACTCAGTTTTATCCAGATAATAAATCTTGAAGTTACTGAGGCTATTTGTTACCGCAAAGATTTCTGCATCTATGGTGGATTTTAGGGGGTTAAATTTTCCGCTGGCGTATGCACAAATCTTTTCTTTTTCTCTGGTGTCAAATTTTTGTGGCTTCCATTTACAAATCCCTCCCCATCCTTCCATACAGCCGTCTGCTTCAATAATCATATAACTTTGCTCAGGGGGAAGTTCCAAATCAGGTAATTGCTGAATAAGCTGCTTCATCTTGCGGATAAGAGCCCAATCTTGGTTATTCATTCTCTTTTCACCAGTTGGGCTAGTCTTAGAATATAAAGGGCCTAAGATTTTGCCCATCTCAGGAATGTAACTCCTTGCATAATTAAGAAGCCCTAACCAGGAACGCAGTCCTTTAGTTGTCTGCAACTCTTCATCCTTAAAGCTTACCACTTTCTTGATTATATGCTCTTGGAGTCTGATGCGAGAATTCCCTAATGTTGCACCCAGAAACTCAATTGATGAACTTCCAATCTTCATTTTTGTCGGACTCAAAATAAGCCCATTTTTCTTGACAATTTGCAGCATTAATTTAAGATGCTCCTCATGCTCCTTCTTTGTCTGTGAAAATACTAGGATGTCATCTATATAAACAGCAATAAATTCTTCTGTACCTCGGAAACAAAGATCCATCTTTCTTTGGAAGACTGCAGGGGCATTTTTAAGGCCAAAAGGCATTACGAGCCATTCAAACAGTCCCTCTGGAACCCAAAATGCTGTCCATTCAATCGAGGATGGGTCCATCATAACCTGATGAAAACCGCTTTTCAGATCAAACTTTGAGTAAATCTTACTAGTTCCAACTCGTTTGATGATGGTGTTGATTCCAGGGAGGCTATATTGATCTTTATGAGTGTTGTCATTCAGTCTCTTATTATTGAAGACCATTCTTTCCTTCCCTTTCTTTTCTTGCTTGGTAACAGGATCTATTGTAGTCCCGGAATTTACTATTATGGCAGTAGTCCGGTGTCGACTTTTACAAGGCCGAATAACATTTAAATCAAGTAAAGCCTTTATATGCTTACTGAAGGATGCTCGCATTGAAGGAGTAACATGCTTTAGTGGTCTGTCTTCAATTGTAATATCAGGATTTTTGATTTCCAACTTACATTTGACTTGATTCTTCTCCCAATATTTTGTTGGATTGTCCCCAATGTAACCGGTATCAAGAAGGTCCTTTAATAAATGTTGATATTCTTCCTTGACTAGCACTTGGCTGGAACTGACCTGTTCCTGAATTTGAATATATTCTTCTTCTTCCATATTTAATTCTTCCATGGCTGAGGCAAAGATGACTTCCTGGGCTGTTCTGATAGTAGTAACATTCTTATAAAATGTTACTTCATTTCCTTCAATCCTTAGGCCACCATACATGGAACGTATAAAATTGCATCCAAGAATCATAGAGATGTTGCCAAGTGATAAAGGAAATGCGTATGTATATGGTATGCGAAAGAAATGTTCATTAATTCTCATACCTCCACTCTTTAGCTTTTTATTAGCCTTTGTCTGGGAATTAATGCCATTGAAATTTACTTCAAAAGTGTTGTCTTCAAGAGCTTCTTTTGGAACAGAATTTTGATCAATACAACAGGTTGTGGCCCCCGTATCTAGAATTGCATTTATCTTGAATCGTTCTATTCCTGGAATATCAATTTCCACAGTCATATTATATAACCCATTCATCTTTTTCCTTGGTTGCGTACCTTCTTGTGCAGAAAATACCTTCTCCTTTTCTTCTATGATTACATTTATATCTTCAGATTGTTTAGCCTGCTTTTTCAAGTCATGGAGCTCTAATGTGAGAAGATCATTCTTGTATTTTAATTCTTCGATTTCTGAATCAAGCTCCATACGCTCAGCAGCAATATTTTCCAGTAGCAGTGCCTTTTCTTTTTCAATGGATTCTCGTAATTCCTGGAGTCGTAACTGATAGCTTTCTTTTTCTTCTGCTAATTCCTGCTTTAACTTGGCATTTTCTGTTTCTAATATCAGAATATAATTCTGCTGTTCATGTATCAATGAGGATGGTATGATAGGTAATCGATGCTCTTTTTCTATAGGTATTTTTGTGTCAAAATAATGTAAAGAACACATACCACACGAGGTGAGAATGCAGTTGGGACAATGCATTCTGTGCTTTCTCATTGTTTCTCTTTTACAGCAATGGCATCTAACATATTCTGCTGTGATGTCCCCATTAAGTTCCCATAAGTGGTTGCAATCATGTTGCTTCTGGGATACTTTAACCATTGGTTGCCATCCATGTGTTTTTCCGATCATATAACAATTTTTCTGCTCAATAAAAACCAGTAAGAATTCATTGAATAAGGAGTTTATCTGCTGTACCTGCTGATCTTCTCCTTCAGAAATGCTATAAATTGCGTCTGACTGGTCATCTCCTTCTTGAACAGACATTATTTCATATTCCTCTGGTAATTCCAGTCCTTCAAACATTGCTACTCTTTTGATATTCTTATAATCTTTAGGACAGTCCCTAGCAAAATGTCCTTCTTCTCCGCAGAGAAAACACTTACACTTTTTGTTTCGAAGAAGATGTTTCTTCTTTTCGATTCTGGCATGGGAATCATGGGGCTTCCCTTTGTATGTTGTGGATTTTCTAACCCCATATTTTTGCTTTGTGTTCTGGTAATAACCTGGGATAGGTATTTGATTGCAGAATGACAAATCTTTTAATGATCTGCTAAAAGCAGCCTTCTTACATTCCTCTTCAAGATATTTGTAAGTGAATATTACTCTGGGATGGACGCCCATAGTATTACCACTATATCTGTCTTCAAATTCTGCTTTTATCTTTCTTCCTAAATCTCCAGGTAGTTTGAGCCAAAATTTTTCTGATAATTCAGGTCCTGTAAAAAGGTTTCCTGTCTTGGCATTTCTTCCTTCAGCCGAGTTAACGAGCTCTTTGTATTCATTTGGAAAAGCCATTCTCCATTGGATCCAGGTTATCCGTTCTGCTTCTCCCAGAAGATTTTCAATAAAATCTGCTTTATCTTGTGTATCAGTGAAATTTTGAAGTGAGACGACATTTTTTGTTATGGCTTCCCATCGGAGAAATACTTCTTCAATTCTCCCCAACTGAGTAGGTAAAGTAAATACCCGATACCGTTTGACTCTATCTAAGTGTCTTAAGGAACTTTAGTGTTGTCCTAAGAGGCTTGTGTCTAATTGCGTGAGTCAAACAATTTTTAAAAGGATATAATTTTTGAAAACATATAATATATATTCAATCAGACAAGCATGAATTTCATACAAACATTATTATGTTGAAGCACTATTTTGAAAATATATTTTTAGAAAAATATTCTAACCATTTTGAAAAACCATTTTGAAAAATATTTTTCAATTAATTAGTCCTTAACATCTCACCCATTTTAGATGTCTCAATACAACAAGCATGGTTGGCTTATAGGTGTACTGTGAGATGCTTGAATTATTTTTCTTAATTTATTATTAAATCTAAGATTTAATTGAAACTTATGTTAGATTCAAATCTAACAATAGTAAAGTGAATTTGATTTTCAGTAATTGGCTTCCAGGTCTTAGTGAGGCACAAGGCCTTCTTTGGCCGTAGCCTTATTCGATCATCAACCCTTTCCTTGACAAAGCCTTTTATAGAAAATTCATCTTCAAGTTACTTCTTGAAAGATTTTGGTCTAACTAGTTTGGGTCTTGGATCGGTAGCTTTGGCTAGTTCCACCATAAAGGTTTCCCTTACGTACTATCATCTCACCTCCTCCCAATACTAGGTTGTTCAACTTTCAATTATTCTTTTTCCTATAATCGTTCTAAAATTATGCATAAAATTAAACATGAATGACATGACATATATTAAGGAAAATAGCAGATGCATGACATGACAATTATGCATGAGTCAAACAAATCAACAGACATTTTAATTAAGTTTCTAAAAATGTATCAAATTCCCGATTTGATACATGTCGTGTGAACCCGCGAATATGCCAACCCACTTTGACATAATTAATGTTGTTAATTTTGATTGTTTCAGTTTGGGTAAAATTTTATTTAGTTCGAGTTTAAGTTATTTAAGAATTAATTGGAATTGAGTTAATTAAGGATTAATTAAGTTAATTCAAATTAATTAAGGATTGAATTAATTTGAATCATTTGAATTAACTAAGGGTTAATTGAATTAATTTGAATTAATTAAGATTTAAATGAATTAATTTTGAATTAATTTGAATTTTATTTAATTAAGATTTAATTGAATTAATTTGAATTTGATTTAATTAAGATTTAATTGAATTAATTTAAGTTAATTTGAATTTGATTTAATTAAGATTTAATTCAATTAATTTGAGTTAACTTGAATTTGATTTAATTAAGATTTAATTGAATTAATTTAAGTTAATTTGAATTTGATTTAATTAAGATTTAATTGAATTAATTTGAATTTGATTTAATTAAGATTTAATTGAATTAATTTAAGTTAATTTGATTTGATTTAATTAAGATTTAATTGAATTAATTTGAATTAATTTAATTAAGATTTAATTAATTATTTAAGTTAATTTGAATTTGATTTAATTATGATTTAATTGAATTAATTTGAATTTGATTTGATTAAATTAAATTGAGGATTAATCTCGAATTAATTAACATTAAAGTTCAGAATTAATTGATCTTAAAACTAAAGGATTAAGTTAAGTCTTAAAAATTAAAATTTAATCAAAGTTTTTAAGGTTTATCTTGATTTAATTTTCAAGATTTTGGGTTGGTCAAAAGTTGTGGGTCTAATTTCATCATCTTCATTATTTCGAAAATATCTGATTCCTTACTATTTCTTCTTTATTTATTTTTTCAAGTTTTTCTAGTAATTCTAATTTATTTGAATTTTGTGAACTTTATTAATTATGACCTTGATCTTAGAAAATTCCATCTTCTCCTCAAAATTAGATCTTTCAACATCCTCTAAGTAGGAGGAGTAATATGGGCCACTAGTTAATATTTCAGAGTTATCCAAGGGGATAGTTAAATTATAATCTAAAGAGACATTATCCCCACTATCCTTAGAAATATTTTCATTAATTTCAGGATTATCTCCCGAAATATCTTTATGAATTTCAAATTTGAATTCAGTATTATCCTTAAGATTTTCAAATTTGAATTCAGTCTTATCCTTAAGATTTTCAAATTTAAATTCAATCTTATCCTTAAGATTTCAAATTTAAATTCAGTATTATCCTTAAGATTTTCAAATTTGAATTCAGTTTTACACAAAGGATTTTCAAATTTGAATTCATAATTATCCGAAAAATTGTCAGAGTTTTCAGTATTAATTTCAGTAATTTTATCAGATCTATTTTCAAAATTAAAATTAAGATTAATTTTAGAATTAATTTTATAAATTAATTTATTGGTATTGATAATTAAAGAGTTAATTTTTGATAGTTTATTACTGTCTACATTATCTAGTTGATCATGCAAGACATTAATTTGCCTATTTACACAATTTAATTTTTCAGTAAAATTATCTAAATAATTTACATAAGAAAATGCAGGAGATTTAAAAATTTTCGGAACATAAATTTTACGTACCTTTGCCGGACACTTATTTTTGTAGTGTCCGTATTTATCACATTTGAAGCATCGTACGTGACTTTTGTCTCTCCGGATTCCTGGCACTGATGCCTCCTTTGCCGCCGGTGAGGATCGATTTTTACGAGTAGGGCATTGATTTTTATAGTGCCCTCTCTCCCTGCACGTGAAGCATATAATATGGAATTTAAAAATAGACATTAAAAAAATTGTACCTGATTCACTCCTGGGCTCCCCCTCAACTCCTGGCGTCGTTGCTCCGTCGGCGGTTAGTCCGGTGAAGAGCGGTCTGGCTCTGATACCACTTGTAGGACCAGTGCCATCGATAGAGGGGGGGGTGAATATCGACCGAAAACTTGTCGTGGAAACTTCGCAAAACTTTCGATCTTTCTAGACTCAGAGCGTTAGTGTAGCGGAAAATTAAAACAGAAAAATAAAAGCAAGACAACAGACACGCGGGATTTATTTACTTGGTTCCCGACCCCCCAGGGTCAGTACGTCCAAGGCCTATGTACTCGGCGTGAGTCCACTATTGGACTCCTTTCTGGAATTTCTGGAGGTGGAGTAAACCTGTCTTACAATGCAGAAGTACAATCAAAAAGATAATTAATTACGTGCGGAATAATAAAAGCAAACCGAACAACAAGGATTTGAAACTCGGCCGATCTGGACCTCCGAAGTGCCACGCACTTCCTCCTGGAGCCTCCCGGTCGTAGAGCCTCGTCTTTAGCACGTTGTCGTCGATCAGAATGATCAGAATCGCTCTGAAAAGTTATTTTTGAAGCTGAGGGGTCGAAGCCCCTTATATAGGCTTCATTCGGGCGCCTGTGACGATGGGGGCGCCCCTATAGACTTGGTCAAACTTTATCCCCGTGCCAAACTCGTCGTAGCTGATAAAATCTCTGACCAGGGCGCCCTGACCTCCCGGGCGCCTGAGTGAAGGCTTATCTGTGTTTCGAACTCGAAACAGCAAATATAGCTTTCAACTTGGGCGCCCGTATCATCCCGGGCGCCTGAATAGAAGCCTATTCTGCTTCTTCATGAAACTGCATCTTTTGTTCATTGAGCCAGGCGCCCCTATTGATGGGGGCGCCTGGATGCTGTTGGGAACCCCTATTGATGGGGGTGCCTGACCTCTTAGTTTCCAGCCACCTTTTGTGTGATTTCCCTGCTTTGTCTTCCATTCTTGGTAATTGCAAGATACACAAATACAAAGCAAATATACACACAATATGAGCCTTAAGGACTTGGTTCTGACTTTGGATTTCAATGAAACCCTAGGTCGAACCGACGCAAGTTCCCACCCCCGAGAACGTGCCTTTCACCTACTCCTTTCAGGAGACGGTTGCCACCCCATCCTTCGGGTGGACTTTTGCTTAGCTTCCGATAGTCTTGGATCTCGAGACGTCCGAACCCCAACCCGTCTCTACTTCTGTCCTTAGTCATCGCTCAGCTAAGTTGCTCAGTCCCTCGGACCAAGACTTCGTGCCCAAACACTAAGTCCAGGACTTTGGTGCCCAATTCCTCGAACCAAGTCTTCGTGCCTAATTCCTCGAACTCGGTCTTCGGTGCCCAACCCTCGGCCAGGTCTTCTTGCCCAGTCCTCGACCATGACTTAGTGCCCACCTTCCGAGCAGGTCTTCGGTGCCCAGCCCTTTTGCCAGGACTTAGTGCCCAGCTTCACTCACCAGGTCTTAGTGCCCAGCTTCACTCACCAGGTCTTAGTGCCTAGGTTAACTAGGACTTTTCTTCACTTTGGTTACTCCTCTATTAACTCCTCTTCCTTTGTTCAATGTATCACTGACTTAACTATATTGTCAAACATTAAAATACTTAGAGGAGGACATCACTGATGCAACTTGCACCAACAATCTTCCCCTTTTTGATGTTTGACAATATCTTAAGTTAGATTGGTTGAAAGGGCTAAACTTTAACTATTGGGATCAAATAAAAAATGATCTAAGTTTTGAAAGTCCATTTTTGATCCTCTAGAGAAAAATAGGAAATAATTTCTAACATTCACTCTCCCCCCTTTTTGAAAAACATTTGATTCAAAAATTTTTTTTGATCCTTTGAGAGAGAAAAAATTTGTTTCTAACTTAAGGCGCATCTCTCCCCCTTTGTCATACATAAAAAAAATCAAGAATTCTTGCACCAACAATAAAAACATTTTGAAAAATATTGTGAATATTTTGCAAGTACTTTCGAAAAATATTTGAGCTTTTGAAGAATTAAGTACTTTTTAAAAAATATTTGAGTTTTGAAGAATTAAGTACTTTTTGAAAAATATTTGAATTTTGAAAAATTATAAGTATTTGGAAAAAACTTAGAATTTTTGTAAAGTATAAGTACTTAGAAGAATTTTATTTTTAAAATATTTTACTTGACTTGGTTTCTTTTCCAGTCTGACACAATCCTAGGAAACCTTGTTGACTACAATGACATTTTTCTAAGTGTCCTGGAAAATTCTCCAAGTTCAAGTAAGTACTATTTCTGAACAGAATTTTCATAAGCAAAAAAAATGATAGTACTTTAAAAATATATGTAAGTACATTTTTGAAGGTTCAACTACTTTTGAAAAATCTTTATTTTTAAAACACAATATTTTACTTGACTTGATTATCTTCCAGTCTGACACAATCCTAGAAAACCTTATTGACTACAAGGACATTTTCTTAAGTGTCCTGGAAAATTTCCAAACTCAGGAAAACATTATTTCAAATTGATTAAAACTAGATAAATTTTTGAAAATAATATTTTTAAAGAAAAATTATTAAAGTGATTGTATTTGAATGGATACTTATGTTTTCAAAAGGATTTGAAAATACCGTGCATGAAAACATTTGAAGTATTCAATACTTCTTTTAATTTGACCTCCCCCTACACTTGACCCAGTCCTGGGAAGTTTGTTGACCACAAGTACTCTTCCTCTGAGTCTTTAGGATTTGGTTTAGATTAAAAAGAATTATTTAACAATTTCAAAAAATAAATGATTACCAAAAAAAACTTTTCTGAAATTCTTCTTTTGACTCAGACTCTCCCTAAATTTGACACATCCTTGGAGTCCTTGAAGATCATAAGGCAGATTTCCTCTGTGTCTTTTAGGGTTTATCAAAGTCAAAGCAACAGGTAATTTTTGAAAATATAATTTTTAGAGCATCAGCCTTTTTAAAGTACAGTCTTTGAAAAATATTTTCAAATGATAGTAATGTTTAAGGTGCAGTTTTTGAAAATCATTTCAAAAGAATGAAAACACTCCCCCTGTACCCGATACCGTTTGACTCTATCTAAGTGCCTTAAGGAACTTTAGTGTTGTCCTAAGAGGCTCGTGTCTAATTGCGTGAGTCAAACAATTTTTAAAAGGATATAATTTTTGAAAACATATAATATATATTCAATCAGACAAGCATGAATTCCATACAAACATTATTATGTTGAAGCACTATTTTGAAAATATATTTTTAGAAAAATATTCTAACCATTTTGAAAAATATTTTTCAATTAATTATTCCTTAACATCTCACCAATTTTAGATGTCTCAATACAACAAGCATGGTTGACTTATAGGTGTACTGTGAGATGCTTGAATCATTTTTCTTAATTTATTATTAAATCTAATATTTAATTGAAACTTGTGTTAGATTCAAATCTAACAATAGTAAAGTGAATTTGATTTTCAGTAATTGGCTTCCAGGTCTTGGTGAGACACAAGGCCTTCTTTGGCCGTAGCCATAAATTCACACAAGATCTCTAAGCACAAAGACTACTAATTGGCCTTTAATCAAGACCAATTTTGTCAATCCTAGCCAGCCTAACCGATCTCCCTTAAATAGAGTTCGTGGCTAAACTAGCCGTTACCAGTTGACTAGTTCTAACATCAGTCGACTGATTCAACCGAATTTGAATGTTACAACCCAACGTACGAATTCTCAACCGACACCAGTTGACTGCACAGAAGATTAGTCGACTGATCTTTTTGTGACCTCTAGTCTTTCCAGTCGACTGGTAAAATCATAAACCTAGGGTGCATACAACGGACCCTCATGACTCACTTGACTTTTCCTTTGCAGCTTTGACTCTTGCCTTCAAGCGTTCTTCATTTTGACTCTCGTCCCTCGGATGCATACAACCCTGTGGCTCGTCTCCACATGTCATCCTTTGCATATGCCTCGAAGTGAGCTTCTCTTAGCTCATCGTCGCTGCCTTGTTCACGATACCTCAGATGTCTCTCCATCCTTCATCGGACCTGAAGCCGTCAAGCTAAGTCTATGTGAATCCTGCAGAACCTGCACACTCAAATACATATATTAAATATAAAGGTGAACCTAACTTAAACCCTTTATCCAAATATCAAAACATATAATTCCTCGGATCATAGATTGCCTCAACATTGGATATGTGTGAATTAGATATGTGTGGATTGGATTATGGTTGAATTAGATATGTTTATATTGATTTGTATGTGTGAATTTTGATATATATTAATTTGTATTGAATGTATATATGGGGATTGAAAAAATGGAGAGGTTCTGGAAAATAGTATCGCAAATAGAGATGGATTATTTTCAAATCCGTCGCTAGTTGTGATGGATAATTAAGGTATTCGACGCTAATAGAGACGGATAAGTCTAATATGCGTCGTTATTGGTGACGGTTATTCGACTTGTCCATCGGTATTAGCGACGGAAATTATTTTTCATTTCCGATGTAAAGCAAAACAAGGGTTTGTTATCCGCGAATCGATGATGGAAATTCAATTATTTGTTGCTATTAGCGACAGATAACTCAAATATCTTTCGCAAATAGCGACTGCTATTTGACTTATCCGTCGCTATTAGCGACGGATTATTTAATTTCCATCGCTACTCTGTTAGAATAAAGAGGTTTAGGGTTTAGGATTTTTGTTTAGTTAGCGACGGAGAAAAAACTCCTGTCTCTATATATTTGTGACGGAACATTTTTTATCCGTCTCTATATATTTGCGACGGCGATTTAATATTCATCGCTGTTAGCGACGGATAAAAATTGTTCCGTCACTATTCTCGGTAATGACGATACTCAAACCGATGATGTTTCTTCCGTCACTAATCCGCCGCTAAATGGGATTGGCGCCAGATTAGCGACGGATTCTATCTATTACTAACCTGTGTTTTTTTTTTGGTTGTGTTAGGTCAGTTGATCACTTGGTTGTATTCACTTTGTTGATATAGCCCTCTAAGTCCAATACTGGATTACAATCAATATTATGTTATATTATATTAATTTATTTAAAAATATGAATAACTATTTCATGACAAAAAAATATTTTTTAATACAAATAGATTAATACAAATTTATAACAAAAATAAAATTTTACCTCGATGCCAAGACATATGTTGTTAGAATAGTGGAGTGATAGTATGATTAACATCTCCTTATTCACACTCTCATGAGGATTTATACTAATTAAGTAGAGGGAGTATTATAGTGAAATAATAAAATTAAAATTAATGAAATAAAATAAAAAATAGATGTGAGTTTAAACAATTAGGGACTAAATAAAACGAGAGTTATTTGAAAGAGGGAGATATTTATAGAAAATTTAGTAACCCAAAATAGCCTCTCTCTTTTTTTTTTTAATAAAAAAATGGGTGTTATTAAGCTAATTCTCACTCATATAATTGGCTCGGCCTACTCACGTGTTGTGCTCGGCCAATACACGTGCCGAACCACCTCCGCCCAATTTGTAATAACAAACTAATTATAATATTTCAAGAATAAATTGATAACATAAATTCCATATATATGATAAGACTTTTATTCAATTTATATGAACAAATCTTCCTTCCTTAGTTGAGCTCAATACTCAACTTGATAAGTTTTCATATGAATAAAATTTAATATAAAATGTGAAAGTGTATAACTATTAATTGATTTATTTTTTGTTTATAAAAACACACGCGAACAAGGTCAGCATAAGTGATAAGGGAGCTCCACCCATTTGCACCTCCACGTATCTCCTTAAATTTATATTGAATTTCGAAAGTAATTTCAACAGCAATTCCTCAACTAGAATGTGATAAGATGCTTTGCTCATTAGGAGGCCACACGTAATTCTATTCTTAAATATTGGGTCAACATTGATTTAATACAAGACAATATTCCTACTCTACTTCCATAAGTTATTCTTAAAACTTTGAATTTAAAACCCTTGAAAAAGGTTAGAAAATGGGACCTTAATGATTTTCATAAATATTTCGAGTAGAGTGGATTTAAGCCAAAGGTTTTTTTTTTGCATGAATTTGCCTGTGGAGATTGAGAATTTGATGTAAATTATTTTTATATATATACATGTTGATGAACATTAAAAATAATGAATCAAATAATAGTTAAATTTGGGACGATCAATTTTGTCACATAGGTAAATATGCTTATAATAGATAGTTTAGAAGCCCAATATTCAATGATTATATGCCTCTAAAATATGTAATAGTTAGAAATTGAATAGGGGATATCTGAATGATAAATATTTATGAAAATTATCTATAGAGAAAAAGAGATGTGAATGCAATTGATAGTGGAACTAATATGGTTTTTAGACGATTATGACGATGATGACGATTTTAATTAAAAAATATGATGCCCACAAAATATAAAAATGATGTCCTTTTGGGTGTTGTTAAGACACAGACATTTATAATATTATTAAGAACAGGCATGCTGCTGAACATTAATTTTTTCCAAAAATAATAATAATAAAAATATCTCCTCAAACTCTGATATTATTTTTTATTTCCGATTATATTACTTAATATAATGCTCATAACTCTCAAGAATAGCCAAAGGGCAATAATTGGACGTATAAAACTAGTTAGTGTTCACATCATTCTTTCTGTAAAGAAATAGACAACCATTAATTAGAAGAAGAAAATGTGGATTCAGTATTTGACTTTGCATTTCTTTTTCTGCTCGCATCAATTATTGCAATTGGATGAAACTCACTTAAGATGATTAGCTAACTAGCTAGCCAGAGGTGCCTAGCAAGTCGAGTCACAACTCGATCGATTGTACTAGATATGACCTATCAAATATTCGATTAATCACGCCTAGACGGACCGATTGAGGTTAATTACAAGTAAAAATTAAGAAAAATATCTACGAACTGAGACTCGATATATAGCTAGACTCGTATCCGACCCTACCTCGTGACCGAGACTAACCAGGCTGACAATGGTAGTCTGCCCGACACGGTCCCCTGTCACCAATAGGGTTAGCATTTGAATCTCTCATGCCCCACTTGAATCATTCCCCTACCCCAACGAGAGAATGTTCAATCAACAACTGTGTCACTGGTCGGCATATAAAAATAGTGCTAAATGCATCGAGTCAAATCAATTATCGGGTTATTTACAATGCTACATGACAACTTGTCACTTCTTATAATACGCTAAAATAATTGTTCAATATATAGAAGTCGACAGTATCCCTAGCTCCTTTCCAGATAGGATCGGATCAGATCATATGAAAGATTCATTGCATATCCTTTCACTGTTCAATCTGATCTATTTGAATCGGTTAATTAATTAAGGACATGCATGTTTATCGTAACTGTAGAAAAATTAACAATTTAAAGGAAAGTTTAAGTGAATTGTTGTATGAGTACAACTTTATGTAGAGATAAATAATATGTATATTATTTTTTTTAAATTTTATCGTAATTGAATTCTTGTCCATTATAATCGACTCAATTGTGTCCCGGTACGATTGGTAACAAATGTGGACGTTGGGGAAGTTGTAGTTGGATTGACTGTAGCAATGTGATCTTTGGGCGCTCGACAGGTCGAAGGTAAGATCCGCTGTGTGACGCGGCGCCAACGCTAGTTCCCCTTTCCGTGTTTGCAAACTGTTACGGCTCTTCGATAAAGTCAACGCCTGCTACTACTTATAAATACCGAACGCCATTAATTGCTTCTCATCATCGATCGATCGATCCATCTCTCGAAGTCAAACTCGATTTACTCGTTAACAATGGAGGGATCAGTGGGTGAGCCTGGGAGTTCAATGCACGGAGTGACGGGGCACGAGCCGACGTTGGCGTACCAGGTGACGTCGCCGGCGGTGGAGACGGACACGACGGCGACGTTCGCGTTGCCGGTGGACTCGGAGCACAAGGCGAAAGCCTTCCGCCTCTTCTCCTTAGCCAGGCCGCACATGCTCACTTTTCATCTCTCCTGGTTCTCATTCTTCACCTGCTTCGTCTCCACCTTCGCCGCCGCTCCCCTCGTCCCCATCATCCGCGACAACCTCAACCTCACCAAGCCCGACGTCGGCAACGCCGGCGTCGCCTCCGTCTCCGGCGCCATCTTCTCCCGTCTCGTCATGGGCGCCATCTGCGACATGCTGGGCCCCCGCTACGGGTGCGCCTTCCTCGTCATGCTCTCCGCCCCCACCGTCTTCTGCATGTCCCTCGTCTCCTCCGCCGCCGGCTACATCGCCATGCGCTTCCTCATCGGATTCTCCCTCGCCACCTTCGTCTCCTGCCAGTACTGGATGTCCACCATGTTCAACAGCCAGATCATCGGCCTCGCCAACGGCACCGCCGCCGGGTGGGGCAACATGGGCGGCGGGGCCACCCAACTCATCATGCCCCTCGTCTACGACCTCATACGCAAGGCCGGCGCCACCCCCTTCACTGCCTGGCGCATCGCCTTCTTCGTCCCTGGGTTCATGCACGTCGGTGTCGGCCTCCTCGTCCTCATCCTCGGGCAGGACCTCCCGGACGGCAATCTCACTTCTCTCCAAAGCAAGGGCCAAGTAGCCAAGGACAAATTCTCTAAGGTAATTAATTAATACAAAAATGTCGATCGTGAATTGTTGTTCATAATATGTGGATCGGATGATCTTGTCCGTATTGATGGACACTGGTGCTTTTGAGGATTAATTAATCATGTAGCTGCCCTGTTTTATAATGAAAGGTGTTATGGTACGCGGTGACCAACTACAGAACATGGATCTTCGTGCTCCTCTACGGCTACTCGATGGGGGTGGAGCTGACGACTGACAACGTCATCGCCGAGTACTTCTTCGACCGCTTCGATCTCAACCTGCGCACGGCGGGCACCATCGCCGCCTGCTTCGGCATGGCCAACATCGTCGCCCGCCCCTTCGGCGGCTTCACGTCCGACTTCGGGGCGCGCCGCTACGGCATGCGCGCCCGCCTCTGGAACCTCTGGATCCTGCAGACCCTCGGCGGCGCCTTCTGCCTCTGGCTCGGCCGCGCCGAATCCCTCCCCGTCTCCGTCTTCGCCATGGTCTGCTTCTCCATCTGCGCCCAGGCCGCCTGCGGCGCCACCTTCGGCATCATCCCCTTCATCTCTCGCCGCTCCCTCGGCGTCATCAACGGCATGACCGGCGCGGGGGGCAACTTCGGCTCCGGCCTCACCCAGCTCCTGTTCTTCACCAGCGACAAGTACTCCACCGCGACGGGGCTGTCGCTGATGGGCATCATGATCATGGCCTGCACGATGCCGGTGGCGCTGGTGCACTTCCCGCAGTGGGGCAGCATGTTCCTGCCGCCGTCCAAGGACTCGACGAGGTCAACGGAGGAGCACTACTACGGGAAGGAGTGGAACAAGGCGGAGCGGGAGAAGGGCATGCACCACGGAAGCTTAAAATTTGCCGAGAACAGCCGCTCCGAGCGCGGGAAGAGCTACTCCGAGTCGGCGCCGGCGCCACCGAACGTATCGCCACGCGTGTAGACGATAGATCGATCGATCGATCGACTTAATCAAATGCATAAATTATGAAGTATATTAATCCTCTCGATCGCAAGGATTTGTGATCAGTAATAATGCGAGGCGGTGTGCATGCGAGTTGATCTTCTATAATTAAGCCAATTAATTCACTAGCTATGGGATTGGTAATATAATTGCATCTTGATCTCCTAATTTAGGTTTAAGCAGCTATACTGTGAGGAGCGTTATCTGTCATTGTCATTTTACAAATATTGATCATATATTTATATGTATTATGTTGGCAATCTTACACCAATTAATACGCATGCATCCTTTGAACAATGACAAACTCATGCTCAATTCATTGGTGGATTTAGATTTGACCTTTGCAAGCCGATCTTTAAAGGCATTAAAACGACGTTCAGCAAAGGTCAACTCAATCCGCGTCTTTGGGTAAACTGTCTATTTCTATCATCGTACTCTATATCTTTCTTTTTCAAATCATGAACTTTAACATTTTTCTACTCATCTATCATGTATATTAGAAATTCAATTTTTACTGAATTAAATTTGTCTATCCATTTTTCATTAAATAATGATGGCAAAAATATTATTGGACTCCCTGCTCAGTTGATCGATCACTCGTTCCCATTCTTCATCAGTAGTTCACTTGCTTTCCTTCTTCGTTGGTCGATCACACTCCCCGCCTTTCTCTGGTTAGTCGCTCACTTTCCTCCTTCATTGGTCGTATTTTGAGAAGGGGATGGAGGAGCTTGAGCTCTGGGAGCTAGTCAGGGAGAGTTTGAGTTAAGGTTCAATTTGCCTGTTGTTTGCTCACCCAATTCATTCATCCATTCCTCTATTCGTTGCACCACTGCGTACTATTCATATGTGCATCAAATGTGTAGGGCACATGGATCTCAAAGATCTTGTGACACAACATGGTCAAAGACGTTGATAGTTGACATGATACAATCAAGTGACTTGATGGCTTAAAGGTCTATAATGAAGTAAAGTTTAGGCAAGGAGCATAGAGCTATTGAATACATATCTGGAGTTATGCGTCTTTGGTCAAAAGGTTGAAGACCTAAAGGCAACCATCTTTGAACAAGTTGCGAAGACTAAGAGACAAATAGTCTTTGGGCAAGAGATGTGAAGACTTGGAAGTAAGAGTCTTAATTTGGGCAACATTATTGAGGATGATAAAGTGGTTGAAGATTAAAGAGAGTCTTTAAGAAAGAGATGGGAAGAGCCGAAGGTAAGAGTCTTTAGACATTGTAATCAAGGATGATCATGTGGAGGTTGAAGATCTAAATATTGTGTGAGGTGTTTAAAGATTATGTGTGAGTTGTAATTTTGGACTTACACTTTTGAGCAGTATCATCAGAAGATCTAGATAAACTAAACAAGGACTGCCAGGTTATGTTGTAGAAAATCTTCAACATGAGCACAACATGCATGTTCTACATTACAATCGATTATTAAGTTCAATCTTGAGCTCTGCATTGACTTACTAGAGTGTAAGCCTCAGTCAAATTGAGATCTTCAAATGATAAGGACATTCCATGTTATTTCCTATTAGAGACACTGATCCAACAGTTGATATCAATAAATGATGATGGTGAGTTATTGGTAGCTGGAGAAAATAAGAAGAACATATAGATCAATAAATGAAACAGAAACAAATGCATTGCTTGGTGGATATACTTATTGATATATTACGTCCCAGTATGATCAACTTCAGTATTATTTATCTTCAGGATTCATCAATCAAGTGAAAAAGCCATCACAACTAAGAGTAGTGATGTGGATGATTCACCCAGGATATAATTGAGTTGGTTATTGACAGATTTGCAGAATTGAGCAAAGATCAAATCCAAGTAAAACCAAGAAATTACCCTCCCATGTGATGGTTAACTTTGTTTACCTAATTTACTCTTTCCGAGTAGTGTAGGGGTAGTCGTGGGAGAGGGCGCCAGGGTGATAAATTTTACTTTCTGCATAGATGATGTGGATGATTCTTAATCATCCAAAAGATCAAAAAGGTTTAGTTAAAGACTTTTCAACTCACAATGTAACTTTAATGATATTATGTTTGAAGTTGGGAATTGGGATGTTTGAGAATCTTAAAAAAAATTTAAGGATGCAGTTCAACATTATGCAATCTCGAATAGATGCAATATTAATGGGTAAAAATATAAAAAGAAGCAAATAGAAGATAAATGTGATATAAAAAAATTTATATTAGTTGAATGCAAATTTAAAGGACCTTATAACTTAAAGAAATGAACTAAGGAGTGTAAGGGATTGCCAAGCTCTTGTTGGGTGGATTGCGAGAGTATATATTTAGAGGAGGAATCAGAATTAGGCAAGTACTCTTTGAAATGGAACATGATTTGCAAGAAACGTTCAATCTTATAGTTCTTAAGATTAAGTGTCATAGAGCCAAGTGAAAGGCTTTGCACATGTTAATAATTGAGTCATTTCAAGAACACTATAGTTATTCGAGATCATACATGGCTGAGTTAAGAAGAGTTAATGATATTAATCTGTTTCACATCATGCACTACAAGAAAAATCTGTATTACCGACAGAATTATTGACGGAATAATAATTCCGTCAGTAGTTTTCGACAGAATTGTTATTCCATAGAAAACTTCCAACGGAATCATATTTCCCACCGGCAATTCCCGGTTTGGCCACATGGCCAAGCATTTTACCGAAGGAATTAGATTTCCGTCAGAAATTATTTTCGACAGAAACCTAATTCTGTTGGAAATTGGCTCATTTTCGACGAAATTTTTTTTCATTGGATATTATTTCCGACAGAAACCTTATTCCGTCGGGAATTTAAGGTTTGGCCACGTCGCTATGACATTTTCGAGGAAAATTTCCGATGGAATTTTCATTTCGTCGGAAACTTATGAATAAAATTAGGGTTGAGCCCAAATCTTTCTTCTCGCGGGCGCTCGAGCTCCTCCTCTGCACTTCGGCCTCCTCCTCCACTGCTACTCTCGTTCTTTGGTAAGTCTTTTTCTATTTTTTTTGTTTTTTTTCCATCGTATCTCCGGCCGGGTTGCGACCGACGGGTTAGATCTGGTTGCCTGGCAGCCTGGTCGTAGGGGCAGGCCGCGATCGGCCAGATCTGGCCGCTTAGCCACGAGCGGGCCGCGACCGGCCAAATCTGCCCGCTTCCGGCCCATACGGGTCGTTGCAGGTAGCTACGGGTCACTATCGGCCCTTGCGAGCCACTATCGGGCGCCTGCCGGGCATTGTCGGCCCATACTGGCTATGTCCAGCCCCTCCTGACCGCGTCATTAACTGAGAAATAATGTCATATGAATAAATAGCAATTATGTAAGGAAGGTTGTATTTTAATTCATACTAGTAACTGTAATTATAATACATATACATTTGAAGCAGCAAGAAATATTATACTTTAGTGTATTTCTTTTAATTTTGTTTTGATCTAGTTACTCAAGGGTTATTTATTCATATGATATTTCATTTCTCAGTTGGTTTAATCCTAAATTTGGTTTGGTATTTAGTCTGTATATATATTTGTTTTATTTATTTTTGAAATATTATAATTAATTTTAGGTATAATTTTTTTATTGGTAGGTTATTACTTTTGCTGCTCTTCTTCGACTCGATATTTCATTTTTAGGTATAATTCGTTCTTATGTTATTATTAAGTTAGCATTTCTTGTTATTTTAGTACTTATTATAGGAGGTACCTTTTAGTTATAATGTGATTTAATTATTTTGTTAATTTAATATTTTATATGAACAAAGCTGGGATATACAATTGATTAAATAATGAATTTATCAGAGATGATTTTATTACTGATCTTGAACAATTTATGAACTTTGCTAAGAATCACCCAGAATGCATAGATGGTGCTAAGTTAAAGTGTCTATATAATCATACAAAATACAGAAATACAAACTACCATGATGAGGATACCGTGAGAGTATAAATATGTACAAATGATTTTGTGCCAACCTACTATAACTGGTATTGTCATGGAGAACCTTATGTATGTGAATCAATTGGGTCTTCTGTTCGTTCATCATCAGACACTTTTGTTGCGCCGCTCGAATCATCAACTAATGTATTGCAATGCAATCATAGTTTAAGATGCGATGAATACAGCTGATTATTCCAACATAGATGAAGTACCTGCATATGAATATCAACAATTATATGAAATATTAAAGTCTAGTGAAAGAGAATTGTGGGAAGACATTTCTTCTGGTCATTCTCAATTATCAACTACTGCAAGGTTGTTAAATATGAAAGCAGAACATCATTTTTCAGAAAGATGTTATGATGAAATATATCAATTAATGTCAGAGTTGCTCTCTACTGATAACATAATGATTGATAACTTCTACGATACAAAGAAATTGGTTAGAGTTTTATGTTTGCCTATAGAGAAGATTGATTGTTGTATAAACAACTACATGATCTATTGGAATAAAGATAATGAATTGAGTGAATGCAAAATCTGTAGTCACCTACGTTATAAGCATCACACTTGCATACCAAGGAAGAAGAAGAAAAATATTGCATGGCAAATCATGCATTATTTTCCGTTAACTACTAAATTTCAATGCTTATATGCATCTGCCGCTACAACATGCTACATGATATGACATCATGAGCATGAGCATGAAGGAGGTATTTGTTGGGAACGAGATGGCTAGAGAGGGGGGGTGAATATAGCCAATTGCTTTCTCTTTGAAAGCTTAGCAAATTTCTGCACTTGAAGTTATTAATAGCACAGCGGAAGTATGGGAAACAGAACAAAACTTGCAGAAACTAAAACCAAAACCTAACTAACAGGATTAGCAAGATCGCTAACAAGGAGAGTTTACAAGGTTCGGGGATAACTTGCCCCTACTCCTTGGCGTGCCCTTGAGGTGGGCGATCCCTTGATCGTCGGCAGATCAAGCCCCGGTTAACACCGGATATGAAGCAACCTCCTTCTCGGTGGAGAAACCTCCCCACAGTGTGTTTCAAACAATGATATAGAATGAGCACAATGAAACAACAACAAGAAGGATCTTACTCAACCACTTAGCAAGGACAAAACACAGCAAGCTTCCCTGAGCTCCACCCAGTGGCGATCTCACGCAGACCCTTTCTCCATGTCTTCCCACTGTCGGACTCCAAGCCTCTTGTTTTCTCCTTCAAGCGCTCAAGTATGATGATTGCTCCTCAATAGCTTGCTCAGAATGATTGAAGAACTCTAGAACAGCAAGCTTGTAACGCAGGAACTCAGAAGCACAAAAACTGAAGAACTGATTTTGAACTCTCCTTCTCTCGTTCCTTTTTGTTTCTCCGCCAAGCGACAGATGACCTCATCTCCTGCAGCCTACAGCTGCCTCACTGCCAACGCGCCAGCTACACTGAACCCTAACTGAACTTCCTGAGCTCCCTCAGCCAAGCTTCAGTCAGCAGCTTCAGTCCTGCATCCAGCCGTTGCAACCTGTGTGGAGAAAGGGACAAACCTGCTCCAAGGAAAGCTCTCTTTGACTTCTCCTTGAGTGTTTGAATCCTCCCCTGTCACCTGAAACTTAATCAGAGCATTAGAGCAGCAAATCAAGCAGCATATCAAATATCAGAAACATACATCAGCAAATCAGATACGATCAGACGCTCTGACCACGTCTGACAGTGAAATTTGAATTAAAGTGATCGGTCATCGGACCGATCCAGGGTGTGTGGATCGGTCACCAGACCGATCCACTGCTTCGCTGGGATTCCCAGCTCTCGCAGCTATACACGCCTGATCGGTCACCAGACCGATCAGGGTGAAGCCTGATCGGTCACCAGACCGATCAGAATGGATCCTGATCGGTCACCCAGATCGATCAGGGCAGATGAACAGTTATTTTTTAATCAGGTCCAAGATACCTGATCGGTCACCGGACCGATCCAAGACTTTGATTAGCAAGGGAACTCACTCACCGTTTGCTCCCTGATCGGTCACCAGACCGATCAGGAGCAAGACAGCAAGGAAGCAGCCTGCTCCCTGATCGGTCACCGGTCCGATCAGGAGCCACACAGTAGATTCCCAATCTCACTGTGCGCTCCCTGATCGGTCACCAGTCCGATCAGACATAGCTGGATCGGTCACCAGACCGATCCACTAAGGAGCAGCGTGCCAATGTCCCTGATCGGTCACCAGACCGATCCAGTGACTCAACCCTAGCCCTCCAAGCTAGGAATTCATCCACCTTAGCCCTCCAAGCTAAGGATTTTTCCATCTAACTCTCCATGTTGTGAATTTGCACCTAACCCTCCAAGTTAGGACTTTTCACCTAGCCCTCCAAGCTAGGACTTTTCACCTAGCCCTCCAAGCTAGGACTTTTCACCCAACTCTTCCGAGTTAGAACATCATCCAACCTAGCCCTCCAAGCTAGGCACCTGACCCTCCAAGCCAGGACTTTTTCACCTAATTCTCCAGGATGGGAATTTGCACCTAACCCTCCAAGTTAGGACTTTTCACCTAGCCCTCCAAGCTAGGACTTTTCTCCCAACCCTTCCGAATTAGGACTTTTCCGACACCTAGCCCTCCAAGCTAGAATTTTCCACACCTAACCCTCCAGGTTAGGATTTTCCAACACCTAGCCCTCCAGGCTAGGATTTTTCACACCTAACCCTCCATGTTAGGATTTTCCAAATCATGCCTAATCCTCGATCAGGACTTAATCATAATCATTATAACCATCACACCTAACCTCCCAGGTTAGGATTTTCCATATCATGCCTAATCCTCGATCAGGACTTAATCATAATCATCATAATCATCACACCTAACCTCCCAGGTTAGGATTTTCCATATCATGCCTAATCCTCGATCAGGACTTAATCATAATCATCATAATCATCCTCCTAAACTAAAATCGTTGTCAACACCAAAACAACAATCAGGGCCAGACTGCATCAACAGTATTATGTGTCATCCCTGTGATTCCCCTGCATGGAAACATCTTGATACTATATATCTTTCATTTGCAATGGAACCTCGTAATGTCAGATTGAAACTTTCTGCAAATGACTTTCAGCTATTTGGTCAGTCAAGATAGTAATATTTATCTTGGCCAGTAATATTGACACCTTATAATTTACCATAATGGATGTGCATGAAAGATGAATTTATGTTCCTTACTGTACTGATTCCTAGTCCAATCAAACCCAAAGATAAAATAGATGTTCCTTCAACCTCTAATTGCCGAGTTGAATGAATTATGAAATGTAGGGTTGATGACTTATGATGTTGCAAGTAAAATAAATTTTCAGTTACATGTTGCATTATTATGGACGATCTGTGATATTCAAGCATACTCAATATTATCTGGATGGAGCATAACTAGTTAATTAGCATGCCCATATGCATGACAAATTTTGATGTATGTTCATTACCGTGTAGTGGGAAGGTATCTTGGTTTGATAATCACCAAAAATTTATACTTGTTGACCACCCTTTCAGGCGAAACAAACAAAATTTCCTAAAGAATGTTGTAGTAAAAAAACATTCTCCAATCCATGCTTTAGGTGAAGAAACTATTGAGCAAATAAATAGTTATGACTTTCTAGCAGTATTTCAACCTTGTTTCGATGAGATAAATAAATATATTGTTAGGATGTGCAAGTGTGGATGGAAGAAGATGAGTATGTTTTGGGAGTTGCCATATTAGAAGTATCTTTTCATTCGACATAACTTAGATGTCATACATGTTGAGAAAAATTTCTTTGGTAATATCTTTAACACTGTCATGAATGTGGCTGGAAGAACTAAAGACATAGCAAAATTATGTGAAGAATTAAAAGAACTAGTAAACAGATCAGAGTTGTATATGAATCAAATAACCAATAGATTTCCAAAGGCTTGTTATAAATTGGACAAAGATGGTAAGGAAATTTTATTAAATTGGTTGAGAGAAATAAAATTCCCTGATGGGTATGCCTCAAATATGGCTCGATGCATGGATATGAACAAGTTGATGATGTTTGGAATGAAGAGTCATGACTGTGATGTGTTCATGCAATTACTAATTCCAGTAGTTTTTCATGACTTACTTCCACAAAATATTTGGCAAACACTTACAGAATTAAGTTTATTTTTTAAAGATTTAACAACAAGGTATTTATGATGAATGATATGCTTCGATTAAAACTAGACATTTCTCTTATACTATGTAAGCTGGAGCGTATATTTTCACCAAGTTTTTTTAATTCAATGGAACATGTACCAGTACATTTACCATACAAGACAGAAATAGCTGGTCTTGTGCAGTACAGATGGATATATCCATTCGAACGATTTTTGAAAAAATTAAAGAATAATATTCGTAACAAAGCAAGTGTTGAGGGGTCAATATGTAATGCTTATCTGGTTGAAAAAAATATCTTCTTTCTGTTCGTATTATTTTGCTGACAATGTGAAAACTAGACATCGTAAGTGCTCTAGAAATTTTGATGATGCTCAACCGAATGACCCATCAATGCTTTCGATTTTTGATTTCCCTGGTAAGCTAATGAGTCAATCTGTTTCTAGATGGTCAACCGATTAGGAATACAATGCTACAAAAACATACATACTCTTAAATAGTGATAAGGTCAAACCATACATAAAGTAAGTTGGCTTCTCTATTGATTCAGTTATCCTATTATAATTGTTTGATTGATATCCCAATTGTCTTAAAATATTCTTCTTTCACAACTTATAAAACAACAATTATATATATAAAATCCATCACTGGGTGTAAGTGAGGTCACTGAAAAGTTAGAGGCCGAATTTACATTATGGTTTGAAATATATGTAAGTTACAATATCATCAAAAAATTAATATGTTTATGTCTATTCAGTCTGGCCCTAATTTATATTATAATTTATGTAGATGAACGAATGCAGAATATCAAATGTGCAAGATGATAAAATAATGAATGTTGCATCATGGCCGCTCCATAATTTATAGGTCTACTCTGGATACTATGTTAATGGGCTAAGATTCCATGTGGCACAACGAGATTCACGGATATTAACATATAATTCTGGAGTTTGTGTTAAAGGATATATATATCGACAACAATAACACAGAATTTGATTACTATGGTAGACTTTAAGAAATCATAGAGATTGAATATCTTGTAATTGGGATCTTAGCCAGAGACAGACACGTGACTCGCGGAGGTTACGTGTAAAATACGGGTAGAAAAAAATTATATATATATAAAATATTATATATATATATTTATATACAATCACCATAAATAGGAGGTTAAAATTGGAAGCAATCATAGGGAAAATTTTGGAATAAATTTTTCTGAATTGTTAGAAATATTTGTAGGGAAAATTGGATGCTTGATGAACTAATTATTAATTATTTAAGGAAAAGTTTGATTTTTGAAATATATATATATATATTTATTTAAGGGAAAGTTTAAATATATAAATACTAAAAATCCCTTTTCTTTTCCTTCCGTGCCTTTCTCCTCACCTTCTCCTCACCTGCGCCCATGCCTAGTCGACGCCGCCGACCACCTCGCGCCGACCCTTTGTTTTTGTCGTTCCTCGCCTGAGTCAACTGCCGGAGATTCTTCTCCCTCTCTTCTCTTTGTTTTCTCCTCGAATTTGGGCAAGCGATCAGAGGATTGGAGGAGGTTGAGGCCAGGGGCAGCCGCCGGTTCTTTCTCCTCCGCTGAGATCCATCGTCGACGATCTCCTCCGTTGAGATCCATCATTGGCGATCTCCTCCCCTCCCAGAGCGGGCGCCGCACAACCCTTATACCGCCAGATCGCCTCACCCCCCACTCGCAATCCCGTCATCGCCGATTCTTCACCAGCCATGGGAGATGCCGCCGGTCATGGGAGATACCACCTGTCGACCTCTTCCTCCTCTTCCTCAGCTCTTGATTGTCATATAATTGCGGGAGCCGCCGGCCTGGCGTTCGACATGACCTTTCCCTCATCGGATTGTCGACCTCTCTTTCCCTAATCTGTTGCCGACGCCACAACGCCACTGTCGTGAGCCCTTGCCGAAGAAGAAGGGTTATAGGTAAAGAAGCAATTTGATTTGGCAGTGTATTTGGCTTGATTGGATTCTGTTAGCTACAATTAGTATGTCAATTAAAAGAAGATACCGATTGGTAGGTTGATTAATCAATTAGTAATGGATTAATTGAGGTGATGGTGTTTAATCAAGAGGATAAGTGATTTAAATTATTAGCATGTTAATTAATTGATTAAACTGCCTTATCAGCTGATTAAGAAATCAATAGTGAGGTAAGAGGGTGGCAAAATGGGTTAATGGATTAATTTGTTTGCTAATTAATTAACTAGTTGATTTATTAATTAATGAATAATGGTTAAGATTAGTAAAAAGGTAATTAATTAATTAATTAATAGGATGATATAATTATGGTAGGTACTTAGTTATGGTTTCGTATTTTTGTATTTGTAGGATTGGAGCTCGATGTGATCTTTGGACTTGAAGATAGATATGATATTCTACATTTAAAGGCGGGTACTTCTTGCTTGTTTCTATAGTTCTGTTTATCTTTAAATGCATGGTTGTTTTATTATCTGAGTAGGATGATTTATCTTAAATCTATTCCTCTTGTTTTCCTATTTGATACTTATTCGTGCTTGACCTTTGAGTGATAATTCCAAATTGTTCAGTTATACAGTCTCATCCTTTGGCTTCTGATCTAAAGCGTACTGTGTGTACGTGTGTACTGTAGAATAATCATTTGACCTATCTAGGATTTTGGTTGGCATTAGTTAAACCCTACCCAGTAGATTAGTGCATGTTTATTTACTTTGGTGTTGATTGTGCTTTTCGTATGCTTCCTTATTTTGGTGTTATTGGTGTTTTCTATTTCGCATGGTTTTGAGTTTGATTGAGGTGGTGTATAATAGTGACATGCATCATAGCATCCAGGCAGACGACCGCGGGCTCCTTGGTGGTTGGGACGGGTCGTCGGGTATATTTTCCTGTTGTGCCACGCTTAGTCGGAGTTGTGTGTAAACAGTTGATACTCCCCAGGTATTTGGAGTCCCTACAGGTATTTTGGGGTTTTAAGCCACAGGCATTTTGGCTTTTCATATCAGGGTTGCAGTTGTCGTGGTGTATTTGCATAGCCCCAGGTTTTAGCGCTTGTATCTTGTCCACTCAACCTACCCAATATAGCGGAGGTTGGTGTGTGTACAGTGCAGGTCATGACTGTTAGTAGGAGCCCTAGAGCCAATTATGTGATGATTGACTAGGGGCATTTTGTATCATATTCTATCATTAATAAAGGCATGTTTGGTTATTATACTTACTTTGTATTTTGTGCTGAATGACTAAGTATAATAATGTCCTTGTGTAGTAGGTTCTTATCTACATTATATCGATTGGTTGAATCGATAGTGAGATAATATAGAGAACACTACACTAAATTATTCCTAGTCAAGCATTAATATTCAGGGACAATATTAATGCACAGAGACTAACATGTAGGTCAACTGATGACTTGAGCTCACAAGTCATGGATATGTGATATCAAGTTGACACATAGGTATACATTGGAGAATGTGTACTAAATGACCCACCATGAGAAAGTTTCATAGATTGTCATATGAGTGTCATAGACTTTCTCATGTGACTATTGTATGAATAGTCCTTAGACCTGAAGTCACTACGGTTCCCTACATAAGGAGTTATGTACTTTGGTATCGTCAAACGTCACCCGTAACAGGGTAGACTATAAAGGCGATCACTGGGTATGTAATGAATTATGCGGAGGGATGTGAGTGATGTAGATGGGATCTATCCCTCCCATATGGCGGGAGTGATATCTGTGGGCCCCTTGATCGAGTAGGACTACTGAAACGCATGACCATGCTCAAATGAGTCAGTATGAGATATTGAGCTCATTTGTTTGAGTGAGTTTACTCGGGGATCAAGAAACACAAGATTGGTTGAGGATGACACGGTCTATGCCTCATTGGTCAATCTAGATATCAAGGATAGAAGGACAAGGTCATACATTATCATAGTCACGGAGGTTTAGTCGAATCTCGACTATTCTTGTTACTTGGGTAGCAATGATGCATTGCTAAATGCCGCTCATTGCTTATGTGTCTAAAGTGTTTAGGCGCATTGCCAACGTCACGAGAACCTATTGGGTCACTCACAAAGGACACAATGCTTCAGGAAAGTTGATCGGGAGATCTGAGCCCGAGTTGGGAACTCGGGAGACCTGAGCCCGAGTTGGTAACTCGGGAGGTCAGTTCGGGGGACTCGAGTTGGGAACTCGAGAGAGAGGCCGAGTCGGAGCTCGGCGGGCTGAGTCAGAACTCGGCGGACTGGGTCGGCACTCGGCAGACTGGGTCGGAGCTCGGCAAACTAGGTCAGGAGCTCGCCACTCGGGAGACTTGGTCGGGAGACCGAGTTGGAAGCCCAAGAGGCCCGGTCGGAGTTGCATGAAGGAAAGAGAAAAGTCTCTCTTTATTGGATGAAAAAGATTCTTTTCTTGCATGGGAAATGATAAAGAGTCATATAAAAAGATGTGCTCTTTATTGGGAAGCCAAAGAGACACAAACCTCTTCATATTCATGGGATGATTATAAAAGAGGGCCTTGTGACTTTGGAAGAGGTCTTCTTCTTGCCTTAGCTTTTCCCCTTCCCGTCCTCTCTTCTTCCTCTCCTCCCCTTTTGGCCGAAACCTTATTGTAAGGTTCTTGGTGTTCTGCGAGCTACCTCAAGTTGCTAGCACAACTAAGGTAGCTCTCTCGAAGTTGAGAGATTGTGTCCGTGTGGATACGAATAGAGGCACGGACGTTTGAACGTGCAAGAGATCCGGCGCATCTTGGACGAGCGGGATAACCAAAGGGCACGCTTCAAAGGTATAAATAGTAGACAAATCTATTAGATAGATAGCTTTGTACGAGTTTTCTTTCGCATGGATCGCTCGTGGGTTCTTGTTTCCACTGCGTTTTTATTATTTTGTGCCGGGAGATCCCAACAATGACATCATGTGCATTTTATGCATTGTGCATCTTGCTTGTGTTTGTTGCATTTGTTTGAGCTATGATTGTTGCATTTGATTGACATGCATATATGGTTATGATTTGCATTTTATATGATCTGGATATGATCAGCAGTATTAGGTGTTTATGGAGGTGTTAGAGGAGATTTCTAATTTTGCCCCTACTTGTTACATGGTTTTCAGGTATGTTTATTTGTATGGATGCATTTTGTTTATGTTCTTTATTCCGGAGACTGTATACCCTTTGGCTATCTTTATGCTTGCTTTACCCTTTTATATACCATGCATTTATCTGTTTGATACCTGCAGAGTTCCATCTGGAACTCACCACCCTTGTTCTTCTTTTTGTTTCAGGTAATCGATAGTCGCGTCTCGTGCCGCCATGAGAGGATCCAGCTACCAGTCCCTAGTCTTAAGTAGGTTGTTTTCGTTTTTGTTTTCTCATCATGTTGAGGTCGTGTTAATATTGTTTTGTTTCGGAGGGTATTTGTTTCTCTATAGATGTGTATTCATACTTTCGTGTTATTTTTATTGTATTGGTGTCGTTTTGGTTTTATTATCATATCGGATGGTGTTTGGCTTTTCGCTAGACATGTATTTATTTATTTCCGCTGGATTTCGGTTTGCTGCGCTTAGCTATTAGGATTTATTCATTATGTTTATTAATTGTCAGTTATAATATTTAACTGCATGGTTGTGATGGTGTAAATGTCAGCCGAGTATGGCTGAGCTTTATGTGTGTGGAGTGATGTATGTATGAGTTTCAGATTGTCCGCCGTACAGGGGAAGTGCTGCCCGATTTACGAGCGAGACCGGGCCTCTAGGGGCGTGACACTACGTAGCGTGACTACAATAGCAGGGAGAAAAGTGCCCAAAGTCGGCTCGGGAGAGAAGTGCCCGAGGTCGTCTGGGGGGGGGGGAGTTCCCGAGGCCATCTCGGGAAAGATGTGCCTAAGGTCATCTCGGGAGAAAAGGGCCCAAGGTCATCTCAAGAGAAAAGGGCTCGAGTCCATCTCAGGAGAGAAGCTCAGTTGAGTGCTAGGCTTGGTTGGCCTATCACTCGGGATCCCATTCATGAAGTCCCTAAGCACCTTTGGAGTATTGGCCAAGTATTAGTGATGAAAGGGAGAACAACCTGGATGGATAATGTTAACTTAATATGCACGGCGACAGTTAGCATCACACCTTGCGTATGATAGCTGGCAGGCGGTTATGCCCCGTAACCCATGATGATAATGGTAAACTTAATATGTACGGCGGCAATTACTAGCACCTCCCTGTGTATGACAGTTGGCAGGCGGTTGTGACTCATAACGCATGGAAGCAAGGGAGGTGGTTACAATAATGTCTGAGTGCTCGAAGGATAGGGACAATGACTATATAAGGTGCTGAGGCATCTAGGTAATTCTCTCTTAATTCTCTAGACTCTAGACACAACTTACTTTCTGGCTTTACTCCTATTTTGAAGGGCTTCTGACTTGACCGTCGGAGATGGCTCCGCCGGAACTCCTTCCGGTGTGTCCCTTTAACGCTTGTGTTAATCTCGTAAGCTATGGAGCCCCCTCATCGTTACCCAACTCTTGTGTTAATCTCGTAAGCTCCGTCGGATCTTGATGGCTTTCTACAATCAAAATGATAATATAAAAGCACCATCAGATCCATCTTTTTAATTTAGATAATTAAAAAGTCATTCAAGTATTTTCTGGTGGTCTTCTATTGGTTGAAACAGCAATATGAGATACATGGTGCTCCCAGGACCCATTTATTTTCTTCTTGAATTTTAACAAATGAAACCCTGAAGGATTATTTCAAAGAACCATTAAGTTTGTTTGAAGAACATTAATGATGTTGTAGTGGTCTCATTGGCAATATATAACAACTATTATAGTTAGTGAACTCTCCGGGCTTTCCCTAATATGCTATTTTTTGGGGTTAAAGGATTCCCTGAACTGTCAATTATCAATGCAGTCTGATATTAGAGTTTCAAAAATCATCTGAAATTTGATCGGTTGATAAGTACCATTTTGTTGATTATTTTAATTGCTAAAATCCATGTTTGACCCATGTTTTGCTTGCTTAATTGTGAATTTACCCTAGGTTTTAGGATTTCCTCTTATTTTGGACTTAATTGCAAATTTGCACATATTTGGATTATTTGGCCACTATTTTTTTGATCTATTTTTATAGGCATGAAAGGATCCTGGACCTAGGGCATACTGGGTCAAACTTGAGTCGGAAGAGGACCCAGATCGAGTTATCAAGTTTCGGATTAATCTGGGTCGTCTGATTCAAAAGCGGCTAGATCTAAGCCATCCGGGACCATCTGAAGCAATCCGAGCTAGGGTTAGGGTTGATCAAGCACTCTGATCATGATCTGAAGGTTTCATTCCAATCAGAGTTAAATCAACCGTTGGATCAAGCTCGGAGGGCTCTAGATCGTCCATTCAAAGATTAGGGTGATCTGGACCATCCATTACAAATCTGGAGGATCCGAGCTACCACGAGGCAGATCCTGACCCCTGATCATCATCATCAAAGTTTGGATTAAATCAGAACAAGATCAGCCGTTGGATTCATCCAAATCAATCAGGGTCGTCCATTCCTATGTATTTAATCAAATTTTTCCCACAGCGCACAGTGTCGCGTCTCCGCCGTTTCTTCGTCTTCTTCATTGTGTTCTTCACTTCTTCAGTAGAGTTCTTCTTCATCTAAGGGGCGCGACCCCTTAATTCTTTATCTGGATCAAGATTTGGATCACTGGAGGATAGTTTTGTTGGAGATTTCAGCTCGAATTCGCGCCGGACAGAGCTGTTTGAGGGTTTCGGCAGCTCTGTGGTTCGATCACTTGGATCTCATCCACAAGCCATTTTCGATCATTTGAGCTGCTTGTAGGGGTTCTCAGGTGAGCTCAGAGGATCTTCAAATCTTCATCGCCATCCCATCATTTGAGATCGAAGGGGTTCGGATTGGATTTCCCCAACTGATGCAGTTTGAGCAATGTTCATCAAGCGGAGCTGTTTTCCAGCGATTTGTGGAGCTGAAGGGGTTCTTGGCTTGCCCTTGCGTGACGAACAAGGAAATCTTGAGCCAGGAAGGATTGAGGATTAGTTCCATAGCTAATTTTCTTTGTTTCAGTCTGTAATTTCGAATTCTGCTCTGTTCTTTACTGTTTCTGAATTTTAGATTTGTTAAGCTTCGTTTTATGATTTGTTACTGCTTTGATTAGTTTCAATTATGCAGGTTAATGAGATAGATTGTTTGTTGGTGGAAAACTAGATTTAATTTCAGTTATTCTACACTTTAATTGCTGCGTATCAGTCTTTCTTCTCTGACTTTAGCTTGCGTATCAATTTGTTTGCTGCGTTTCAGTTGTTTCCTGATCTTTGGTATTAAGTTAGTTTAGTTTACTTATCTGAATTTACCTTTCAGTTTGTTTCATCTCCAAAGCCTTGGTATCCATTTCTGCAAATAGGACTCAGCCCTGTAGTTGCGTACCAAATTTCTGCTTCTGCAAAAATTGCAGTTTCAAATCTGCAAATCCATTTACAGTTTCGAATTCCTGAGTTGTGTCAAGTAATCTTTGGTTCTTCTCAGTCCTTTTCGAACTGTAGATTAGTGCATTGATTTCAATTTGTTGGTTTGCTTGTTCGGCATTCAATTAAGTGCTGAAATTCTGCATCCAACTCTGCATTTGCATCCATCCTACATCAGTTTCTGCACATTCGGCAGTTCAGTTGTGTTTCAGCCTCAGTTCCTGCATTTGCATCAATTGAAGTTGAGTTCTTATTCAATAAAAGCTTTGTTTTCCAAATTGATTTGGTCAGTCTAAATCCCTGAATTGCTAGTATCATCTTGGCACATAGTTTTCTACTATTTTCTCTCTTGTGTACCAAGTTGCTATTTTTCACTTCCTGAATTGCTAAATTTCTGCAAGCGTATCAAGATCAGCCTCCACACTGATTTGTATCCAGATCAAACACACTTGTAGTGTACTTTTGTGCCTGAATTAGTTTCCATCGCATCCAATCAAGTTATGAACTGCAAATCTCCCTTGCAGCATTTTCAATTCTGCATTTCTGCACTTGATGGCAAGTGAAGTGTGGCACTGATTTCATATCAGTTTGTTCATGGATTGCTTAACAATAGGTTGTTTCGAGTGGACAATCCGGAAGCCATTCTCTGCAGTTAATATTAGCTTTTGGCACATCAGCTCCTTCCTCTTTTCAGCAAGTTTACTTCACTTCTGAAATTCTGCATGTTGTATCAAGTTTAGTTTCGGCAGTGAAGTGTATCAAGTTTAAACATACCTTTCTGTGTGCTAGTGAGCTTGAAAACAGATTACTTTAAATCCAACTTGAATCTGAATTTCAAATTTAAATTCCGCATAGCAGTTTAGTTGAATGCATTTTGTAGCAAGTGAGTTTCGGTAATGACTTTGTATCAATTTGTCTATAGAATGCTCAACCTTTGGTTGTTTGGAATTGCAAACCCTGTCAGCATAAGGATCAATTTGATATCATCTTGATTTACCGAATTTCCAAAGTGCATTAGTTGATTTAATTGTCCATTGGTGGAGTTATTAAGGGCTATCACTTTGGTTAGTTCATGAGTTTAGTTTTCTTTATTCTCATTGTGTTTTCATTCTAAATTCATCCCCACACCATATTCTATTCGAAACCCCAAATTCGCAAACGACACATAAACACAAGCACGAATCAAACAAACTCTCAACTAGTCCCGAGGAAAAATATGACCTGTGGCCCCTTTACTACGTTTTCATTCTTGATTGCAAAAAGGGTTTCCAGCATTTTTATAAATATCTAAATTTGAGACCCACATTCGTGACAGTCTATTTTGGGTCTGTCATCGGTCCACAGACCGATCAGGCCTCATTCTGAATGGTCAAGGTGACCGATTAGAGCTCTCTCTGATCGGTCCACAGACCGATCAGGGCTATCTCTGATCGATTCTTGACATTTAATTAACATTGTCTTTGATTCCTTATTTGACATATAATGCATATACATTGTTGTCATGATACATTTGTGGTATATATCTCTCATATGCACTTCAAAAATTACCTTTCGTTATTTCGGGTTTGGGGAGAGACCCTCGTTTAAGGGGGAGTTGTTAAAACTTAATAACCATACCCTTTTTCGGTATTTAACAAAGGGGGAGAGAATGGTTGATTAAGTTTAGGTTTTATCGGGTTTGTTACAAATTTAATTATTGTAGGGGGAGGACTTTGATCCCTTGCGATAATGGAAATTTGACTTCAATTGATGGCTAATACCTAAACATAGAATCAGGTTGTCAAACAACAAAAAGGGGGAGATTGTTGATGCAGTCTGACCTGATTATTATTTTGGTGTTGACACCGATTTAAGTTTAGGTGAGTAAGATAAGTTCGGTTTAAGTCCTGGTCGAGGACTGAGCACGAATCCCGGTGAGTGAAGAAAGGTGATGGAAATCCCGGTGAGTGAAGCCGGGTCCTAGCGAGTGAAGCTAGGTGAAGGAAACCCGGGTGAGTGAAGTCGGATCCTGGTGAGTGAAGCCAGGTGAGGGAAATCCCAGTGAGTGAAGCCGGGTGACGGAAACCCCGGTGAGTGAAGCCGGGTGACAGAAACCCCAGTGAGTGAAGTCGGGTGATGGAAATCCCGGTGAGTGAAGCCAGGTCCTGGTGAGTGAAGCCGAGTGACTGAAATCCCGGTAAGTGAAGCCGGGTCCTAGCGAGTGAAGCTAGGTGGAAGAAATCCCGGTGAGTGAAGCCGGGTCCTAGCGAGTGAAGCTAGGTGCCTGAGCATGAGTCAGCCAAGTGACTGGATCGGTTTGGAGTCCAATCAGGAGTTAGCACGAGCTCCCTTGTTAATAGATCGGTCTGGTGATCGATCCAGGGAGTCTGATTGTTCTGGTGAATGATTAGGGAGAGAACAGAAACATTTTGTGTGGTTTCTGTTTGGTTTCTGATCGTTCTGGTGAACGGATCAGAGAGAGATCAGGAAAGGCTGGAGAAAACCTAATCGGTCACTTGGACCGATCAAGGTTTCTCATGGACCGATCAAGAGGGTCCCTGATTGGTCTAGAGGTGACTTGATCGGTCACCTTGACGGATCAGGACATAACCTGATCAGTCAGGTGACCAATCAGGGTAGTAAGCTTGCGGGTTGTGGCCTTGAAGTCTCAGTGAACTGGTGGATCGGTCTGGTGACCGATCCCAGTTCTCTAATCAGTCGAGGTGATCGATCAGAGCTTCCCTGGATCGATCAGGCAGGTCTGAACTTTAATTTGAAAACGTTGTCAAACTTCTGATAACGCTTTGATTCGCTTCTGATTTCTCTGATTTACTTTTGATTTGCTGTGCTAAGCCTCTGTTGAGTGTGCAGGTGAGACAGGGATGAGTCAAACCAAGAAGGAGGGTCAATTGGCGACTTTCGCTTCGGTCAGGTTTGTCCGTTTTCCCTTCGCAGGATTCAACAGCTTCTGGCGCGGGCTGGCAACTGTCTGGCGAGGCTGGCGATTGACCTGAGGCTTGGCTGAAGAGGTTTCAGTGGACTGAGCCCTGTAGAGGTCAGTGGGTCAGTGATGACGGGGCTAATCAGTGGTTGCAGACGCACCGGGTGAGCAGAGGCTTAAGAAGAAGCTGGGAAGCAGAGGAGCAAAGAGAACATACAGAAAACAAGCGAAGGGTTTTTACTGTGGGTTTTGCTGGGTTGTTTAGGTCTCTGTATAGGCTTCTTGCTTGAGCACTTCTGTTGCATCTGTGTGAGCTATCTTTCTTCTCGAGTCTCTGTGTGCTTAATCTGATATCATTCTTGAGATGGTTGTGGAGAGGTTACTCCACCGAGAAAGAGAAGATTTTTATCCGGAGTTTCGGGGCTTGATCTGCCGACGATCAAGGGATCGCCCACCTCACCGGCAAGCCAAGGAGTAGGGGCAATTTATCCCCGAACCTTATAAACCCTCCTTGTTAGCGACTGGTTTGTGTTCTGACTATTTCTGTTTATTTCTTTCTGTATTGTTTCCGCTGCTAACCTAATTGCAAAAAGAAAGAAAAGTTCAAAGTAGCAAAAGTTTTAGTGTCTGGCTATTCACACCCCCCTCTCTAGCCATCCAAGATCCAACAGTCATCACCCAAGGTTGTACCACTCGGACCTGTTGTCCATGTCGTTCGCTTTCAAAACAAATTTGGCGTTGTTTGTGGGAAAATCTGTCTAAGTACGAGAAGGAACACTGTGATGGTGGAACCAGAAGGACAACTAATCATTTTGACAAGGGAAGAACTAAATCGCCTAATTGCCAACGTCGTTCGTGGGGCACTAGAGCAGCACCAAATCGAACAATCTACCTCTCAAAGAGCAATCCCACTACAAGTAGATGCCCAACGAGCATCTATGTCATATGTCCGTAATCGGAGATCCATGTTACCTCCAGATATGCCCGTGAATATGGCCCAGGGGCACCGACGTGACTCCATTGGAGACTTGGAAAAGCGTAGATAGTCGCTTCCAGCACTCTGCGTAGAGAAGAAGGGAAGGGAAAGAATGAACCTGTAAAGGTTTCCCCAAAGTATACACATTCGCCATTCATCCGGGATATTGTAGAAGATCCCATGCCCAAGTAGTTTCGAGGCCCAGGAATTGTTGAATATGATGGAAAAACAGATCTCGAGGATCATGTTTGTAAGTTTGAGAACGCAACTCTATTGCACCAATATACAGATGGTGTGAAGTGCCGGGTGTTTTTGAACACTCTGTCAGGAGCGGCGTAGCGATGGGTTCAGAGGCTACCAATGGATTCCATAAACTCCATTTTAGAGTTTAAACCATCTTCTTACATTACTTTGCCAGTAGTTGGCGATATCAGAAAATGACACTCAACCTCTTCGCTTTGAAGCAGAAGAGCAAGGATCCCCTGAAGGGCTACATATAGCGGTTCAATCGGGTGGCTCAGGATGTGCCATGTGCCACCTCGGAAATTCTTGTCAGTGCCTTTATGCAAGGGCTTACTGAAGGGGACTTCTTCCAGTCTCTCATCAAAAAACCACCGACCAACTTTGATGATCTATTGGGGCGATCGGTCAAACACGTCAATGTGGAGGAAGTACAACATCTTGGTCGAAAGGATTTGAAGGGGGGGCCGCTGTTCAAATCTTGGTACAATCCGAGAGAAAGGAATCACCTGCTCTCGCCCGAGCGAAGGACTCCCGCTCAGGAAAAAGTCATTGGGACAACAGCAATAAGTAGGTGGAAACGCAGGACAAGTACCACCATGACCTGAAAAGTACTATGACTTTTATGGTAATACTACGCACTTCACAAAAGAGTGCTACACTTTGAAGAAGAGGGGAAGGAAGGATGCCGATGGTAGGCCACGCAAGAAGTGGAGCAACTCGGGATACCGGCGAAGTTCGGGATACCGGCAAAGGTCCCCTCACCGAAGCCAATCTCCTAGGCAAGGTCAATTGTGTTGATGCAGTCTGACCCTGATTGTTGTTTTGGTGTTGACACCGATTTTAGTTTAGGTTGATGATTATGATTGAGATTAAGTCCTGGTCATGGACTAGGCATACCTAGTGGGACTAGGTTTGATGAAATCCTAACTTGGAGGGTTAGGTGTGAGGAAATCCTAGCTTGGAAGGCTAGGTGTGGAAAAATCCTAGCTTGGAAGGCTAGGTGTGAAAAATCCTAACCTGGAGGGTTAGGTGTGGAAAAATCCTAGCTTGGAGGGCTAGGTGTGAAAAGTCCTAACTTGGAGGGTTAGGTGTGGAAAAATCCTAGCTTGGAGGGCTAGGTGTGAAAAGTCCTAACCTGGAGGGTTAGGTGTGGAAAAGTCATGGCTTGGAGGGTCAGGCCCTAGCCTGGAGGGCTAGGTGGATGAAATCCCAGCTTGGAGGGCCAAGTCCTGGTGAGTGAAGCCAGGTTGATTGGAAATCCCGGTGAGTGAAGCCGGGTCTTGGTGAGTGAAGTCAGGTTGACTGAAGTCCCGGTGAGTGAAGCTGGGCATGAAGTCTTGGTCTGAGGGATCAAGCACGAGTCAGAGAAGGGTTGGAGGCTTGTTCTCGTGACTTGGAGTGCATTTGGGCTTGCTTGGATCGGTCTGGTGACCGATCAGGGAAGTTGGCATGGTGCTCCTTTGTGGATCGGTCTGGTGACCGATCCAGCGATGACTGATCGGTCTGGTGACCGATCAGGGAGCACTCAGTGACCTTGTTGGGCTACTGATTGACTCCTGATCGGTCTGGTGACCGATCAGGGAGCTTAGAGTTCACTTCCTGCTCAGCTCCTGATCGTTCTGGTAACCGATCAGGGAGCATACAGTGGGTTTTTGGGAACCTTACTGCTTGGCTCCTGATCGGTCCAGTGACCGATCAGGGATACTGTTCAGATCGGTCTGGTGAACGATCAAGTGTCGTGAGTTCCTCACTATGACCGATCAGGACGGAGCCTGATCGGTCTGAGCATGCCCTGATCGGTCTGGTGACCGATCAGGAGGGTTGGACTGCGAAGCTATGAAATCACCCTACAAAGGGGTGGATCGATCTGGTGACCGATCCACAACCTGGGATCGGTCTGATGATCGGTCCCGGAGAAATCGCGATTTCTGATTGAGCATTGAGGACCGATTAGGATGGAGCCTGATCGGTCTGAACCCACCCTGATCGGTCTGGTGACCGATCAGGAGGCTCTCTGATCGGTCCGGTGACCGACCACTTTAATTCAAACGCGCTGTCAGGCATTCTGATCGCGCTCTGAACAATTCTGATCACCACTGATACTCCACTGATATGTTCTGATGCTTTGATCTTCTATTGATTTGTTGCCCTAATGTGCTGCTAAGTGTGCAGGTGACTCAGGGATCATCTAAGGGAAGTCAAAAGAAGGTTTTCGCTACAGCAGTTTTGGCTGTTTGTTTCAGCAGGTTGCAATGTTCTCTGGAGTGAGCCGCAACGGCTGAGGAGCTGATGACCTGGGGCTCGACTGGAAGGGATTCAGTGAGTTTAGAAGAGGTCAGGGATAGCTGGCTGTTGCAGGAGAGCAGCTGGGAGCTGCTGCAGAGGAACGGTTGACCTGGCGATAGAAGCTGGTTAAGCTGGGTAGCGGAGAAGAGCTGTGTAGTTTTTGCTGAACAGACTTCTTGCGAGAGTGTTGGTTGTGCTATCAGTTCTCCATCATCGAATGCTTTGCTCTACACTTGCGATTACTCTACTGTCTTGAGCAACCGTCTGTTACTTGGTCACTTGGAAGAAGAAACAAGGAGCTTGAGTCCATCAGTGAGAAGACACGAAGAAGGGAGTTCTTGCGTGAGATCTGCGCTGAGTGGAGCTCGGGAGAAGCTTGCTTGTGTTCTTGTGGTTCTAAGTGCTAAGTAAGATCCTTCTTGTGTTTCTTGTGTTTTATACTTGATCATTTTGAAACGCTGTGGAGAGGTTCCTCCACCGAGAAGGAGGTTGCATTCTATCAGGATTTTCCGGGGCTTGATCTGCCGACGATCAAGGGATCGCCCACCTTACGGGCACGCTAAGGAGTAGGGGCAAGTTATCCCCGAACCTTGTAAATCCTCTTTGTTAGCGTTTTGTGTTTGTGCTTAGTTTAGGGTTTAGTTTTCTGCAACTCTGTTTTTCTTGTACTTTTGCTGTGCTACTAATCCTTGAGGTGCAGAAAATTTGAAAAGTGCTAAAGTTCAAGTGTCTGGCTACATTCACCCCCCCCCCTCTCTAGCCATCCAAGTTCCAACAAATTGGAGGAGGGAGAGCCCAGGAGGCGGACTCGGTCGCCTTCCGAGAGGAGATCTAAGGACGCCTCATCCCGTCGATCTGCTTCTCCAAAACGAGACCTTGGGAAGGGTAAGGCTCCTACCCAGGGACCTCTGTCAGGTCACTTAGGGATGATCTCGGGAGGCGCAACTGACGGAGACTCCAATCGGGACAGGAAGTCTCGCACACGTAGGTTGGAAACTTACGCAGTCAGGACTATTCAGGAGAGACGCAAGGGACCTGTCATCTCCTTTGGCCCCAATGATCTGGAAGATGTTGAGGCACCTCATGAAGATGCACTAGTAATTCTCATGCGTATAGTTAATTATTAAGTTCAACGTATCTTTGTTGACACAGGAAGCTCAGTCAATATCCTGTACAAAGCTGTGATGGACCAGATGCAGGTAGATGAGGACGAGCTACGTCCTGTCTCATCACCGTTGTTTGGCTTAACTGGACATTGGATGCAGCCACTGGGATAAATCTCTCTCTCCCTGTCTCTGGGGGATGATACCTTGTAGAGAACAAGGAGGAATCTCTTTCTGGTGGTGGACACCCCATCATCGTACAATACCATTTTGGGGAGACCAACCTTCAGCCTATTCCAAAATGTGGTCTCGATCTATCACTAGGAGATCAAGTTCTTGATCGACAATTAGGTCGCTGAGGTCAGGAGGAGTCCGTTAATCTTTCGGCGATGCTATGGTGGAGATGTTAGAACAGAATCCTGCAAGAACCAAAAGACTCATGAGACCCTGCAAATTGACTTCTGGTGATAGATTGATCCTCATCAGTCGGGAGGAGTTGCAAGAATCGCTGTGAACCTGGGCCTTGAACTTAGATACAGATTGATCAACTGCTCGGTCAGTCATTACGATATTTTTGCATGGGTCATGGACGAAATTAGTGGAGTTCCTCTCGCTCTTGGTACACACAGACTGCATATCACTTTAGGAGCCCGACTAGTAAAACAAAGGCGAAGATACTTTGCTCCAGAACAAGACCAAATAAACAGGGAGGAGGTAGCAAAGTTGCTACAAGATGGACACATTAGGGAAGTGCAATTCCCAACTTGACTGACAAACATTGTACTGGTCCCTAAACCCGGGGGAAAATGGCGAGTTTGTATTGATTTCAGAGATTTAAATAAAGTGTGTCCTAAAGACGGCTACCCCTTGCCTCGTATTGATCAGTTGGTTGAATCAACCTCCGGTTGTGAATTTATTTCATTGCTAGATGCATATCAAGGATATCATCAGGTTCCTCTGGCCTAGGAAGATCATGAGAAAGGAAGTTTTGTGACTGCCGATAACACCTATTGTTACAATGTCATACCACAGATTAAGGAATGTTGGAGCAACCTATTAACGAATGATGGACAAGGTATTTAACATCAGATTGGCTGAAATATCGAGGTTTAAATTGATGATATCTTGATCAAGACTGAGAAAGGGAAGGACATAATTATCGACCTGGAGCAAATATTCGCTACCCTCATAGCTAACAAACTAAAGCTGAATCTAGCTAAGTGTCTATTCGGGGTGAAAAATGGGCGTTTCCTGGGGTACATGATGACAGAATGAGGAATTGAGGTAAATACGGAGAAGGTGCAAGCTATTTTGAACATGCCATCTCCAAGCAACTTCACAGAAGTTCAACGACTTAATGGAAGGATCACAACTTTGTCCAGGTTTATATCTCGATTAGCAAATCGGACTTTACCTTTCTTCAAAATTTTAAGGAAAGTAGTTAAATTTGAATGGGACTGCTAGTGTGAGAAAACCTTCATGGAGTAGTAGACATACTTATCTGGTCTTCCTATATTATACAAGTCGCTGGAAGCGGAGACTCTTTTTGTCTACCTATCCGTAGTCGAACAGGCTGTGGGCTCGGTGCTTATTCGGGAAGAAGGTAACATTCAGTACCCCAATTATTTTTTTAGTCATCTTCTTAAAGATGCAGAGACTCAGAACACCATCCTTGAGAAGCTAGCGTATGCGCTGGTCTTAACCGTGCGGAGGTTGAGGCCTTATTTCCTGGTACATCTCATTGTGGTATTCACCAATAGTTTGCTCGGGCGTGTCCTCACAAATCCTGAGGTATCAAGGCGGTTGATCAAATGGACCACAGAGTTGAGCGAATATGAAATCCAGTATCAACCCCCGAATGACTATCAAAGCTTAGGCTTAACTGGCTTCATGCTAGAGACAGTTCCTGTTCCCGACTCCGGGGAAGTCTGGAAGATTTATGTCGATGGCTTGTCTAATCAGCGGTCAAGTGGGGTCAGAGTGTTAATGATATCCCCTCGCGAAGATGTCCTACAATTATCAATACGACTCAGCTTCTGAGCTACCAATAATGAAGCCGAATATGAAGCAATACTAGTTGGACTGCAAGCTGCTAGGCAAGTCGGTGCCACCCAGGTTATATTATATTCAGATTCTCAGCTAGTAGCAGAACAACTCAAAGGAGATTTTGAAGTTTGGAATGAGAGGTTGCAGAGGTATGTAACAACATATAATCAATTGAAAGCTACTTTTGTTGAGGTAACTTTGCAGAAAATCTCCCGAGCGGATAATGTCAAGGCTGATAAACTAGTCAAGCTAGCAAGTTCTTTAGTGTCATGGACCTTGGATGAGCCTATCATTCAAGAGGAAGTTGTGGCTCAAATTGACGGAGAACTTGCAGATGTCATATTACCTGACTAGAGAGAACTTTATATAACGTACCTCCGCAAAGGGATAGTACCTGGAGATCGTGATCAGGTCGGATCCTTTAAGAGCAGGGTTGCTCGATTCACGTTGGTCGGAGAACAACTCTACAAAAGAGCGTTCGCCAGACCCTTACTCAAGTGTGTCGGCCCGGGTGATGTTGAGTATATTATGCAAGAAGTCCATGAAGGCATATGTGGGAGTTATATCGGTGGCCGATCAATGACCAGGAAGATTATTCTAGCTGGATACTTCTGGCCCACACTGTAAGCAGATGCGAACAAGTTTGTCACCGGATGTGAGTCTTGCCAAAAGCATCAACATATCCCTCATCGCCCGACTGAACTACTTCGAGCTTCTATAGTCCCTTGTCCCTTTAACCAGTGGGGGATGGATATAGTAGGCCCCTTTCCGACCGAGCTACAACAGAAAATGTTTTTGCTAATTCTAGTAGATTACTTCTCCAAATGGGTTGAAGCTGATCCACTTGCTCAAATCTCGGAGGTAGCTATGATGAAAATTTTGTGGAAGGATATTATCTACAGGTACGAGATTCCTCATAAACTGATATCCGTCAATGGTAGATAATTTTCAAGTCACAAGCTCAAGGAATGGTGTGAAAGACTAGGTATTCAGCAAGCCTTCACCTCAGTAGCTGATCCCCAGAGCAATGGCCAGGCCGAAGTTGTTAATCGAGAAATAATCAAAAGGCTCAAGATAAAGCTGGAATATGTGGGTGGTAGTTGGGTAGAGGAGCTCCCGAGCATCTTATGGTCTTATCATACTACCCACAAAGAGGGAATTGGGAAGAGTCATTTCCATCTTGTCTACGGTGCGGAGGCGGTGATTCTAGTTGAGATAGGCGAAGAATCAACTTGGCATCAGCTTTACAACAAGGAGAACAATGATCAAGAGCGACTGTTTGACCTGAACCTAGTTACGGAGGTGCATGATAAGGCTGCTATCCGGCTAGCTACATATCGACGACGCATGGAGAAGGTCTACAACCGTCGAGTGATCCCCAGGGCTTTCCAAGTCGGGGATCGGGTATGGAAAAGAATCAAGTATGTGGGCGATGTTGGTAAGCTCGAGCCACAATGAAATGGGTCGTACATGGTCGTTGAAAAACTCATAAGTGGTAGTTATTATTTATAAGATGCCAATGCCAAAAGGTTGGATCAACCATGGAATGCAAATCATCTTGGGCCATATCGAACACAGTAGTTTCTGTCATGAAGTACTTCTACATGTACAAATATTTGTATTCCCTTGGTTCTTTGTCAATTAAATTAACAGGACAAGTTTCTTTCGCGAGTTCGTGTACATAGGAATGTGCCCATCGAGGCGTGTTGCAAGCCAAAGTTCCTACCAACTTGTGGTGTCGAGGATGCCCAAGCTATGTAGACCTGGCCGTGGTGCTGAGGATGCCCGGCTGGGAGCAGCCGAAGTTCCTACCAGCTAGTGGTGTCGAGGATGCCCAAGCTGTGTAGACTTGGCCGTGGTGCTGGGGATGTCCGGCTGCGAGTAGCCAATGTGCCTACTCGCTTGTGGTGCCAAGGTTGCCCAAGCTGTGTAGACCTGGCTGCGGGGCTAAGGATGCCCAGCCAGGAGCAGCCAAAGTGTTGGTGCAATCAACCCAAGTTTGATCGGATAGATCATGAGTTTTGATGTGTGTGTCAATATGATTAAGTTAGGTTTTCATGTTGATTTGATGTGTGTGTTTGAGTCTTGCTAAACTTAGTGAACCACACATGAGGAATAACGGAGTGAAGTATCCGAGGGGCGAGAGTCAAAGGAAGAGAACTTCAACGAGCTAGCCTAGGAAGTAAACTTCAAAGGCATACGTGAAGGATGGCATGGCGACAAGCCGCGGGCTTGTGTACGCATCCGAGGGACGAGAGCTGAAGGAAGAGAACTTCAAGGGGCAAGCCAAGGATGTGGACTTCAAAGCATACGTGAAGGGTGAACTATGGAGAGGTTGAGAGTTAACTTGTAAGTAGGGCAGAAGATTGGCAAGGGAATCAGTTGACTGACACTACTGAGAGCGCACTATAGCAGTCGACTGATATGGTAACCAGTCGACTGATCTTTCTGTAAGATCAAACAGCCAAAAGTAGTCGACTGACCCTAGGGGTAGTCGACTGGTCTGTTCGAAATCCAACCGTTAGACTAGCCGTTGGCTGGACACCAGTCGGCTGGCCCTGGGGGCAGTCGATTGGTGTCGGGGCTGAGCTGTTTGTTAACAACTCTCTTCTCTATTTAAGAGGAAGCTTTGGGACATGAAGAGGTGACGAATTGTGATTGTTAAATCCTCTTCTAAGTGCCCAAAGCTTCCATAGCCTATTCTCTTCCTCATACTCTAAGTCTCATCTTGTAAAAGAGGAAGAGAGCATCTTGTGAGGGCTTCTCCACCTTCAAGCTTGGTTGAAAAGGTGAAGAGCATAGTGAAGCTTTATTGTGTGGGTGTGGATCCTTGGATTAGTCACCTCAAGGAGGTGGAGACCAAGTAAATCAAGGGAGTTAGCATTGCTTTCATTGCTAATTGATTTTATCTATCTTGTTTTTGTGCTTTAGACAAAATCAAAGAGAAGCTATTCACCCCCCCTCTAGCCAAACTCAAAGGTCCTAACACAAAGTTCCTACCAGCTTGCGATGCTGAGGATGCCTAAGCTGTGTAGACCTGGCCGAGACCGTGACTATACTTAACTGGTCTTACACTGGTTTATTATATATTGTCTCGTCCGCAACTCATTTACCCAAGTTTGGCTCCAGACCTTATTTATTGCCCTTTTTGGACTAAACTTTCCTTGTATAGAGACAAGTTACTCGACGTAGAGTTGGTATCGCAATTCATCCAACGTGGAGTCGGTATTGTCACCTTCTCGAGAGGGAGTAGGGTTTGTAGTTTGCCAAACATGGGTGTGGGAAATTAGTGATATGATTCAAAAGACAAATTACAATAAGAAAGATGTGGATGCCAAGCAAATACAAATATGAGATTGAATCAGAAAGTACATGCAAATTACAATAAGGAAGATAAATACTTTACAAAAGAGCAAAATGAGTGCTAAATTACAATAAACGTATTAAGAGCATCTTGGCTCGGCAAAACAAAAGGTATGAAATTACATCATAGCTTTTTTTCCTAAGCAAACAACTCCTCCCAGGCTTGACCCACATTAAGAAACTTCAGATTGGCATCTGGCTTCAGCACATTGGCTCATTTTATTTGCTGGACAGCACCGTTGAAGCCTTGCTTTAGCCGCTTTAAGACTTGGCCCGCCATGATGCCATCAAACTCCTCAGACTGGAAGAACTTAGCCTTGAAGGTCGCTTCTATCTCAGATTGACGGACTTCTTCTCTTGCTTTGTAGCTTTCTAGTTCTTTGAGGGCCCGATCCCAATTGGTCTTCATCTTCTCCGCCTCGGCCACTATTTGGTCTCGGGCGGCGAGAGCTTCATCGCATTGTTCCCGGGCCATTACCAGTCGAGACTCAGCTTGGGTGATGGTCTCGTGTTGATCATTTATATATTCGGCGGTGGTTTGCAGATCCGTCTCCTGCTTAGCGAGCTGCTCCTTTTACTCTTTGACTTATCTGCTCAGCTCCTCCTTGGAAGTTATAAGGAGGTGAATATCCTCTATTAGTTGGGACTCCTGGGTCTGTAGTTGAGCCTTATCAAGGAAAAGTTGAGTGCACTCGGTCGAGAGAGATTTGACTCTCTCCGCTAGAAGACCTTCCTTGAGTCGGATGCTATTAAGAGTCGACTCCAATACTCTAGAGTTGTCCAGGGTATGTTCAAGCTTGGTTCGCTGGTCTTTTGTGACCTCGACCTGCATTTAACCTTCTCGTTGAACCCACCAGACCTCGACCTCGACCACTTTTTACTTCAAGGATGCCATCTCATGCTCTAGAGGCATTCAACGCCCAAGAGTCAAGCACTCGGGCATGGCCTAGCACGGGGAATAGTAAGATCTTGCAAAAATAGTAAGTGTAAGTAAGAAACATGTGCAGAATTGTACCTTCAAGAGAGACTTGTATAGCCGAGAAGTCACCTCAGTCAAGCCCACCTCTTTGAGAGAGATGATATGCTCCTCATTGCATTTCTTCATGGTCTCCTGGCTGCTGGGAGAAGGACTGCCCGAGGTAGGTGCAGCGGGGCAGGTGGAGGGGCCCACCTAGTAGATAGCCTCGATGGGTACAACTGATGGCCCAGAAAAACTATCACTTGAGCNACGCGGGGCGCCCGACATGCGGGGCGCCCGACACACGCGGGGCGCCCCCAATTGCGCTGCTGTCGGGGCGTTTACCTCTCTGCTGACTTTGGGTTGACTCTGGGGCGCCCGACACATCCGGGGCGCCCTACTCAGCTACGGCCTCACTCTTTTGAGGCTCTCTGAGCTGCAGAAACACAGTCCTTCGGTCCTGCATCCAGGGTTAGTCCAAAACAGCAAATAATAAGTTAGTTAAAACAGCCTTAGCTGTCTTGGTTCTGACTTTGGATCTCTAAAATGGAGCTCTAGGTCGAACCGACGCCTAATGTTCCCTCGAGGGGAACGCGTCCTCACCTACTCCTCTCGGGAGAGTTTTACCTGGTGCCAACCGGATCCTCCAGTTGGACTTTTGCCCAGCAGTCCTTCGCCAGGTCTTGAGGTACCAAGCTGCCCTTCGCTTGGTGCCTAGCAGCCCTTTGCTAGGTCTTTTCTTCTGGCAGTCCTTCGCCAGTGCCTAGCATTCCTTCGCTAGGGCTTTTCCATTCTGGCAGTCCTTCGCCAGTGCCTAGTATTCCTTCGCTAGGGCTTTGTCCATTCTGGCAGTCCTTCGCCAGTGCCTAGCATTCCTTCGCTAGGGCTTTTCCTGTCTGGCAGTCCTTCGCCAGTGCCTAGCATTCCTTTGCTAGGGCTTCTTTCCTGGCATTCCTTTACCATGCCTAGCAGTCCTTCGCTAGGGCTTTTTCTGCACACTCAGTGAACAACGTTAGATCACAAATAAACTTAACTTTGAATCCTTTGCCAATATCAAAACCAGGTTCGATATGGTGCTTCCTGCACCAATAATCTCCCCCTTTTTGATTATGGCAACACAATTCAAAGTTAAGTAAAAAACTTTATAACTGTTAAGAACATAATGTAAAAATGAAGTATAGCAATTTTACACAATTCAATGTTAAGTAAAAACTTTATAACATTTACTAACACAAGGTAACCTTTATCTCTCATAAAAAACCTTTACTCCCCCTAAAACCCTGAGTACTTGTGTTATAATACTTAACTTTGACCTTTCCTCCCCCTTTGACATATATCAAAAATAAACATGGGTGAACAAGGTATCTAATAGGGAGGTTTGAGTTTTACCAAAAGAAATTTAAGTAAAGGAGTTCAAAAGCATAGTTTTCAAAAGAAGCTTTAAGTAATGAATTTCATAATTTTCAAGGTAATGGATGTTTTGAGGCTCCCCCTTAATGTGATAACTCTTCTACTTGTAACATAGTTTTCAAGAAAAACTTAACCGATATTTTAGAAAAAGCTTGCCAAAAACTTGTAACATAGTTTTCAAGAAAAACTTAAGCGTAACTTACTTAGCCAACATTTTGAAAACAAGTTTTCTTTAAAAAGTTTCAACTTTTGCACTCATAGAGAATTTTCCTTAGAACATATATCAATAAGGAATTTTTTTAAAAAATTATATATGTTTTAAAAAATTTTAAAATTTGTGTATCAGAGCCTATGAGTTTTGAAAACATAAAAATACTTAGCATAATTTTTGAAAGCATAGCAAAAGCTTAACACGCACCAAAACTCCACTTTGAAAGGCATTTTTTTTTTAAAAAAAAATTATTTTTGTAGGCAAGTCTTGTAGAAAATTCACTTAGAACATTATTGCCTTGAAAATATTAGTACTTTTGAAACATTATATTTTGAAAAGTAGAAGTATTTTGAAAGATATTGTGCATTTTTGAAGATATAAGAAGATTATGCATTAAAAACTATAAGTGCTTTTATAATATTAGAGAAAATTATCCTTTGAAAGCACTTACAAAAATATTATTTTTAACGCATAACATTTTACTTGCTTTGGTTACTTTTCCAGTCTGACACAATCCTAGGAAACCTTATTAACTACAAGGATAGTTTCCTAAGTGTCCTGGAAATTCTCCAACTCAAGTAAATACTATTTCCAAAAGAATTTTGAAAAAAATAATAGTATTTTAAAAAAAATTATTTAAGTTTTCAAAAGGATTTTAAACGTGCAGTGCATGAAAACATATAATTTAATAATTCTTTTAATTTAATCTCCCTCTAAACTTGACCCAGTCCTAGGAAGCTTGTTGACTACAGGCGATCTTCCTCTGAGTCTTAAGGTTTGATTTAAATTAAAAAATAATTAATAAACACATTTCAGAAATTCTTCTCTTGACTCAAACTCCCCCTAAATTTGACACATCCTAGGAGTCCTTATCGATCATGAAGTGGACCTTCCTCTGTGTCTTTAGGGTTTATTAAAATCAAAAGAATAGTTTTGAATATCAGTACGGTAATAAAATTTTAGGAAATTCAATTTGAATTGAAGATAATTTTCAAACATAAGCCTCTTTTTCGAAAAACAATTTAAAATGATTTTTGTAAAGCATAATTTTGAAAAATATAGTGATTATTTGAAGGCATAAAACTTCTTCTTTTAATTTGAACTTCCCTTAAATCTGACACAGTCCTGGGAGGCTTGTTGACCACAAGTTAATCCTCCTCTTAGTCTTAGGGTTTGTCAAAATTAAAGGAACAATTTTGAACATGCCTTTTGAGTATGATAATTTTTTAGGAGATAGATTTTTGAAAACATAATTTGGTATGATAACACAGTTTTCGAAAACCATTTTGAAATGATAATAATTTTTCAAAGATATTTTGAAAGAAAATTAAAAAGAATAAACCATTCTCCCTTACTATTTAACTCAATCTAATGTCCTAGGGGACTTCAGTGTTATCTATGTTTGACTATGTTTGACTCAGTTGACTAAGGTTTAACCATGTTAATCATGGTTTGACTATGTTGAAATTATTCTCTGACTGAAAACACAACATAAAAGAAATTTTAATTTGAACTTAATTTTCCTGTCTCACCCTATCTAGGGTTTTCAAACAGTTAGCCTTAAAAGTTCTTGTGAGACAGGTTTGAAGGTAAAAATAATTTTAAAAAGGAATTTTCATTTATTTTGAAAAAAGTTATTTAATTTTGAAAACAGATTTGATAAAAAAAATAAGTTTAGAAAGCAGAAATTTTGAACACTGATTAAGTGATTTTTGAAACAGAATAAGTTTGAAAAATAGAAATTTTGAAAACAGATTAGAATCTATAATTATTTAAAATTTGTGTTAGATTCGAATTTGACAAAAGATAATTTGAATTTGAATTTCAGAAATTGGCTTCCAGGTCTTGGCGAGGCACTAGGCCTTCTTTGGCCGTAGCCTTATGGGATCATCCACCCTTTCCTTGACAAAGCCTTTTAATGAAATTTCATTTTCAAATTAAATTAGGTCATTTTCTGGTCTAACTAGCTTGGGTCTTGGATCGGTAGCTTCGGCTGGTTTCACCAGTCTAAAGAGACCAAGTAGACTTGATCTTATTAGAGTTGGTTTCCCCAACGTACTATCATCTCACCTCCTCCCAATACTATGTTGTCAAATTTCAATTAATTAGTTGAGTCCTTAAACTAATCAATCCTAATTTTAAGCAAAAAAAAATAAAATAAAATAAAAGGAACCTACAATTAAAGCCAAAAAAAATGATCTACGTTACATCATAATCATAATAATATTCTGGATTATCAACAACAGCAATATTATGAATTAAATTATCTAACAAATTAACCTTAACTAATTTGTATGAATTAATCATATTATTCAGGGTAAATAATGGATTTTCGAAAACTGTAAATTTACCTTTTGATTCCCGGTTGGGAATCTCCCCCTTGATACTTGCCGTCTTCCCTTTGCTTGATTGTTTCCTCAGTATTTTGTAGTGGTCGCGAGTTAACCGGACAAGTTTCCGAGGATACCTTTCTTTGTCGTCAGATTCTGAGTCTGAGTTGGACTCAGGTTCTAGTTGAGTCCTCTTTTACAGTTCTCTTGGAGTTTTCCCTGCAATAAAACTTATACCTTTCTCGACCATTATAGTATCTATTTGATTATTCAATTCTAATTTAGAAAAAGATTCAAAATTAGTTACCATCTTAGTCAATTCGTCGTCTGATTCTACTGGTTCGATTTCGATTCTGGATTCGAGTTCAGACTCTGATTCGGCTATTTGTGCTTGGACATCAAGTACCTCAATGTCGGAGCTCTCTTCGTGTAGGTTGATTAGTTTCTCCCACATTTCTTTAGCACAGTTGAAGGATCCAACTAGCTTGAGTTGCTCGTTGGTTAGACCACATTGTATGATTGCAGTCGCCTTTGCATCTGCCTCGATCTTCCTCAAAGTTGGTTCGTCCAATTTCTCCCAAGCGATCGACATTCCATCTTCTACGGGAAAAGAAAATCCCGTTTGGATGATTAGCCATAGGTCCATGTGGCCTTTTAGAAGCGACTCCATTTGACTTCTCCAAGAGTTGAAGTTCTTGCCGGAGAAGAGTGGTGGACGGGTACTGTTCCATTCTTGGTTGGCCATTTAGTTTAACCTCGTATAGAAAAGAATTAACAGAATGTACCAAGACTTGGTCTTGGATTAGTAGTGCGGAAAAAAATAACCAAACAAAATTGCACGAATTTCGAGGCGAAATAATAATAAAATAATAAAGAGAATTTATGATAAATTTATGAAAATGTTGATTTTGTCAATTCTGGTTAATGATAAAAAAGTAGGAATTTAATGTTTAAAAAAAAAATTTCTCAAACTAAAGTAGCACGAATTTCGAGAAAAATATTAAAATAATAATGACAAAATTTCAAAAATTGTTTGTTTTATCAATTCAGACTTATGGTGAAAATATAAAAATTCAAAATTGAAAAAGGCGTAAGGATTTTTTAAATCCACCTACAGATATTATTTATATAAAATAAAAAGCGAACGAGATTGAGTTGCGTTGATTAACAAAAAGAAATAAAAAAATTCGTAAATCTGAAAAAATTTTCAAATTGGTGGTTGCACCAAGTTTGAACTACCCCGCTCTGATACCACTTGTTGGATCGAGAATTGCGAGAGAGGGGGGGTGAATGTCGCAATTCGTTCGGATTTAAAAGAGCAAGTGCACAGCGGAATAAAATAGAGTAAAACAACGCTAACACGATCGTCTTACTTGGTTCGGAGCCTAGGTCGACTCCTACTCCAAGGCCCACGGTCGTTGACCGTTTACTATGGGCAGTACTATAATCGCGCAAAACAATTTTACAAAGATTGATTACAGTAAATTGCAGTAAGGAAAAAGACAGCTTTTCTTTGTTACCGACGTCCGGTGTAAATCGAAGTTCCAGTGCAGTTGGACGTCGCCGGCGCTTGTATCTCGAGTCTGGAGGGTTCTGGAGCAGAGCGCGGGAGCAGAAGAGCGTGATTGCGTTCAATGGAATTGATGCTTTAAACCTGGGGTCGAGGGCCCTTTATATAGGGCTAGGGGCGCCCGGGATGCTCGGGGCGCCCCCCACGTGGCTTCTGATCCGGCATGCTCTCGGTCGTGACTGATCGCTTCGACTTCGGGATAACAGTTGACTGGGGCGCCCGACGCGCGCGGGGCGCCCGGTTGACCGGTCAAAGCTTCATCCATTTGGTTTCGCGAGGGTGAGCTGCAGCTGCCAGTGGCGTGGCACAGTGGGCGCCCGAGACACGCGGGGCGCCCGACATGCGGGGCGCCCGACACGCGCGGGGCGCCCCCAATTGCGCTGCTGTCGGGGCGTTTACCTCTCTGCTGACTTTGGGTTGACTCTGGGGCGCCCGACACATCCGGGGCGCCCTACTCAGCTACGGCCTCACTCTTTTGAGGCTCTCTGAGCTGCAGAAACACAGTCCTTCGGTCCTGCATCCAGGGTTAGTCCAAAACAGCAAATAATAAGTTAGTTAAAACAGCCTTAGCTGTCTTGGTTCTGACTTTGGATCTCCAAAATGGAGCCCTAGGTCGAACCGACGCCTAATGTTCCCTCGAGGGGAACGCGTCCTCACCTACTCCTCTCGGGAGAGTTTTACCTGGTGCCAACCGGATCCTCCAGTTGGACTTTTGCCCAGCAGTCCTTCGCCAGGTCTTGAGGTACCAAGCTGCCCTTCGCTTGGTGCCTAGCAGCCCTTTGCTAGGTCTTTTCTTCTGGCAGTCCTTCGCCAGTGCCTAGCATTCCTTCGCTAGGGCTTTTCCATTCTGGCAGTCCTTCGCCAGTGCCTAGTATTCCTTCGCTAGGGCTTTGTCCATTCTGGCAGTCCTTCGCCAGTGCCTAGCATTCCTTCGCTAGGGCTTTTCCTGTCTGGCAGTCCTTCGCCAGTGCCTAGCATTCCTTTGCTAGGGCTTTCTTTCCTGGCATTCCTTTACCAGTGCCTAGCAGTCCTTCGCTAGGGCTTTTTCTGCACACTCAGTGAACAACGTTAGATCACAAATAAACTTAACTTTGAATCCTTTGCCAATATCAAAACCAGGTTCGATATGGTGCTTCCTGCACCAACAGACACATGGCTCACGAAGGCTACATGGCGTGACTACAATAGCAAGGAGAGAAGTGCCCGAGGCTGACTCGGGAGAGAAGTACCCGAGGTCGTCTCGGGGGGAAGTGCTAGAGGCCAACTCAGAAGAGAAGTGCCCGAGGCCATCTCGAGAGAAGAGGGCTCGAGTTCATCTCAGGAGAGAAGCTCAGCCGAGTGCTAGGCTCGGTTGGCCTATCACTCGAGATCCCATTCATGAAGTCCCTAAGCACCTTTAGAGTACTGGCCGAGCATTAGTGATGAAAAGGAAGAACAAGCTGGAAGGATAATGGTAAACTTAATATGCGTGGCGGTAGTTACCAGCACCCCCCTGTGTATGACAGTTGGCAGGCGGTTATGACCCGTAACACATGATGATAATGGTAAACTTAATATGTATGACGACGGTTACCAACACCCTCCTGTGTATGACAGCTAGCAGGCAGTTGCGACTCATAATGCATGGAAGCAGGGGACGTGGTTACAATAACGTTTGAGTGCTTGATGAAGAGGGACAACGACTCTATAAGGTGCTGAGGCACGTAGGTAAGTGATAACTAGCATTTTATGTCATTATATTTGCTCATTTACTTAGCATTTTTTATCCTCTCGTACGTTTAAATCATGTTTATATCATATTTTATGATTAGGGTCTATTTTTGGAGCTCATTATAATTTCCTCTAAATTTTGGCATTATTTCATGATTTTTGTAGGGAATTAAAGATTGGACCTAGGACCAAGGCTTGGATCAATGAAATTGGACCCAATGCTAGTGTTGAGGGGTTGATTCAATTTAAGCATGGTCTAACTTGAAGGCTTGGGTCAATTCAAATGAAGATGGTTCAATTCAGCCAACCCAATTTGGACCCAAGAAGAGGCTGGGTTGTACAAAAGGGGCTTGGCCTGAAGAGATAGGGGCTGAGCTGGGTCGAACGGGCTGAACAAAGGGCTGTGAAAGGGTTGGATCAAACCCAAGTGAAGGGTTGGGCTCAAAGGGGATCCCGATTGAACCCTAGACGCCCACTGAACCTTACCTCCTCTCGATGGGGAACACTCGAGGAGGGGGCTCCAAGACGCGACTTCTTTTCCCCACCCTCTTCAACTTCACGATCTCCTCCACCAAGGCCGGCGGCTTCTCTCCATCTTCCCGCCGCCGGCCGGCCTTTCTCTCTTCTTCCCCTTCTCTTCTTCTCAAGGGTCGTGCACGCTAGGGCAGAACGAGCCGGACGCAAGCTTGATTGGCAAGAATCCCTATCCGAGAACCCTAGCACCCGATCTACCTCTTCCACCTTTCTTTTTCTTCTTCACAGCAGCTCTTCACAGCCGCGTTTGGCAGCAGCTCTGCTTCCCAGCCGCATTCCGCAGCTCTTTCCATCACAGCCAGCAGCTTCTTCATCAGATTTGGGTGTTGGTTGTGTTGATAGTTGAATGTTGGTGTTAATTGATGAATGTTTGTGATTGATTGTTGAATGCTTGTATTTGATGGATCTTTCCCATTTCAAATTGCACATACGTGAAGCAATTTCGAGCATGCCTATCTTGTGTTTGGTCAAATGCCTTTTCAAATAATTACTTTCAATTGTGATGTTTCTTAGTTGCTTAACTTTTGTTTTGTATTGATCTTCCCATTGCTTTAAGTTGCATGTCTTTATTTAAATGCAATTAAGTTAGGTTAGATTAGATTTCTTTACTGCTGTAGGTTTTCCTCCATGTTTAGTTCGTCAATGCTTTATTTCAATTTGCCCCATTTCTTTTCTGCAATTGTAGTTAGGTTAAATTAAATTTCCTTACTTGCATTGTCTTTCATTAATTAGGATTAGATTTCATAATTATTTTTCTATTTCATCTCTTAGCCATAGCTCTCAAATCTAAACCCCCAGTTAATATCCAAAATCCAAAAGCAATAACTTGGAATCCTAAGATTATTAACCTGCCATTACATTCCTTGAGAGAGACGACTCGAGTTACTCTATACTACATTAGTTTAGAGGAGTTCGATACTTTAATTGTATTTGATACTCGTGGTACGACACGCGTGGTCATTAGTAAGGCTCTCTGAATTCTCTAGATTCTAGACGCAACTTAATTTCTGGATTTTCTCCTATTTTGAAGGGCTTCGACTTGACCGTCAGAGAGGGCTCTGCCAAAACTCCTTCCGTATGTCCCTTTAACGCTTGTGTTAACCTCATAGGCTTTGACACCTCTTGTCATCACCCAAGGCTATACCACCGGGACCTATTGTCCACGTCGTTCGCTTCCGGAACAAATTTGGCTTTGGCGCCCGTCATCGTCACCCAAGGCCGTACCACCGGGATCTGTTGTCCACGTCATTCGCTTCCGGAACATCCTGCATTACCTATAAAACAATGTGTGTTGTTCAAATATTCATGGTATGATCTGACCCCAAGAACAGGTATAAGAATATATCCAAACTATAAATTAGTGGAGGTTAATAAAAATAGAAGGTTCAACAAGTTTGAACCTTTCATTTTTGGGGTACAAGTGAGTCAGATTTTTTATCTTGAATACCCTACGAAAAGAAGAGGATCTAGTGAATGGTTGTCTGTTTGTCGAATGAAGCCTCGCTCGATTATAGAAATGTCGAACACCATCACTGCTCAAAATCATGATGCATTTCAAAATGACGAAGTAGAGAAACATTTAGTTGATTCATAACTCCCATCCACATCTGATTTGCTTTTAGATGTTAATGTAATTTATGAGGATATAGATGATGGAGAGATATCCAGCAGTGAGGATCTTATTGAACTATCAGAGTCAGTGAGGAGGACATAGATGTTAATGATATTTAAATATTAACATTATTGTTCATCAAGTAAATTATGCTTTTATATTATTTTGTTTTTTTATTATCCTGTTAGTCACCTTGATTATGATGTATTGCAATATATTATTTTGTGACATTTCTATGTTAGAGCAACAGAAAATAGTTCCTCATGGCCATCGTGTTTTGTGAGTTGTCGAAGAAGTGTAAGTATTTATTGTTATTAGTAATTAATGTTCATATATTATTTTTTAATATCTTATTAATATGTTTATTTTTTATACAATTTTACTCCATATGGTCATCATGTTTCTAATTATATCACCAGTAAATTTAAAGAACAAGCATGCAAATCTACAATATGAAAGTGTGCAGATCACGAAATGAAGACATTTTATTATTACGAATTTGTGGTAAGTAAAATCAATATATATTTGATTTTTATAATAAATTCACTCATTACTATGCTAAATTTTTAATTTATAATTGCAGAAAAGATATACATGAGAGGAGGGTCAGGAGGAGATATTTAAAGCAATATGGAATATTTATTACGCTAAGTTTTACAAAGACTACCTCTATTATGTTAGACAAAAGGGTATAAAATCGACGTATGTTTCTAAGGAGATATGGAGTGCATGGACGACCACCTAGGATGAATAAAGGTGGAAAGAAAATGCCGATAAGGCTCGAGCTAATAGAAACACCGAGCTAGGCGGCCCGAGTACCGGAACTGCTTGACATATGTCTGATTCCAAATCTATGGTTGAGTATGCTGTTGATTTGGTGAGTTTAATTTAAAGTTGATACAAAGTATAATTTTTATTTATTACCATACTTGTATAATGTTTGCCTAATATATTTGTGTATACAGGAACGAGAGTTAGCTAGGCCGCCCACCAGTATGGAGGTCTTTGTGAAGATCCACAAAAAAAAAAGATGACACATTCGTTGATTCTTGTTCTGTGGCCATCCACGTAAGAACATAACTTACTTTTTATTTTTCTTACCTTTAGTACTTTTCATCGTATTAATTATTAATCATGTTATATTTTACAATACAGGCGGAAATCACAGAGATGGTCGCTTAGGCTTCTCAGCTTGCAGTAGAGGGGAGAGAGTCACAATCTCTATCCACCGACACACTTAATGACATATATTATGATGTTGTCGGTGGGCAGACAAAGAACTCCATCCTTTACGGCCTTGGCTCTCATGCCAAAGTTGCATTTGATGATCGTTTGAGGACTCCGAGGGGTTGTGCTAGTTACTGATCATCTTATTCTAGTGAGATGTACAAGATATTAGAAGCAATAGACCTGCACACTCAAATTCAATCAATGCAGGAGAGATGATGGAATGAATGACAACTGAGAAAGAGAGGAGGGTCACTGATGAAGAGGAGGGTCGTTGATAATGCAAGGAGAAATGAGGCGCATCAGAAGCTTATGGTAGAAAATAGAGAACTCATGAGTCATATGCGATCTCTCCTAGCTTCTTTGCCTCATCCGCCATCACAGGACACTCTAGGGTCCTCTGACTCGGATGATTAACTTTTTTTAAGGTATGTTTAATTACATATTAATTTTTTTTTATTTATGAATAATGTATCGTTGGATGTGTGTTTTTTTATTTTTCATATATTAAATCTTGCAAAATATATTTATTCTGTTTATGTAGACTAATATGTTGAATTGATTTTTGTTTCAGGACTCCTCTGTGATATTTTGTTTATCTCCAACCTTATCTAATATTTTATTCAGGTATTTTTTTATTATAGTTAAAAATAGTCATACAGTCCATGTAAAATCCTTGTAAAATATATAATTATATATCATTCTGATCATAATAATGATATTTTAACTTTTTACAGGTTTTTTGTATAGATCTTATTATGGTCGGATAGTGTTAGACATCTATATTCATTTGTAAGTTTTTTTTGTATGGTTGAATTCATATTTAGATATTTTAGTACTTTAGTTTGTGTTTAGATATTTTAATTTATATATTTAGATACTTTAGTTTGTGTTTAGATAGTTTAGTTTATTTTTTCTTTAAATTCTGATTTGAGTTTATCAGTTTATGTGATATGTGTGTGGATGTTTGAATGTGTTTGACTATGTTTGGATGTGTTTGGATATTTTTGAATATGTTTGGATATGTTTTGGATATGTTTGGATATGTTTTGGATATAATTGGATATGTTTGTATATGTGTGGATGATTGAATTGTTTAGATATATAAATTGTATATATGGTATTTGTAAATACAAATAAAACCATGCAATTTTTTTTTAAATTCTGACGAAAATGTGTTTTTGTCGGAAAATATTGAAATAGAATTTTCGACGGAAAGAGCTATTTCCGTCGAAATTTCCGACGGAAAAAGCTATTTCCGTCGAAATTTCCGACGAAAAGAGCTATTTCTGTCGAAATTTCCGACGGAAAATTAGTTCCGTCTAAATTTTCCGACGGAATTAGCTATTTCCGTCGGAATTTTACGATGAAACTGTTGATTCCGTCGAAAATTTCCGATCGAAATATCTAATTCCGTCGGAAATTTTCGACGGAAAAGCTGGTTCCGTCGAAAATTTCCGTCAAAAAGAGTTCTTTCTATCGGCGATATCTTCCGATGGAATTTTATTTCCATCGAAATATTATTCTGACGGATCAATATTCCATCGGTAAATGTACCTATAGTACAAAATTTTCATTGGTAAATACAGTTATCGACGAGAAATTATATCGATAAGTTGATGATTTTTGTAGTGATGATAGAGGGAAATTATCTTGAGTCACCTTCTAGATTCAAAAGATTAGCCTTAGTTGTGTGATTCAAGCCTTTCAGCAAGATGTCAAACTACTATAGGATTAGATGGGTGCTTTCTCAAGATCTTCATTGGAGGACAATTATTATATGTTATTGGTAGGATGAAAATAATTAAATGTTCCCTATTGCCTGGACAATAGTTCAAGGAGAGAATCATGAATGTAGACATGGTTTCTACAAAGACCTTTTGATAAATTAAGCATTGGCATGGGTTTGGGATGAACCTTTGTCAACAATAAACAAAAGGCAATACACATTACTAATCATATAAATATCCTTATTTTGGTCAATAATTTGATACTCATTTGAGTTTTTTTTATTTAGGGTCTCAATCATGCATTTAGGCAATTAGTTCCTCTGATCGAGCACCGAAATTGTGAGACACCTATGTGTGTTCAGGAAGAAAAAGAACAATGGCCATGTTTTTGAAGATGTGCTTCTCAAAAGTCATTAGAAGTACCACATTGCTGAAATTGTGCTAACAATCTATATGTAAACTGAAATAGAAAGCACAAAGACTATATGTTTTAAAGATGAAGTCTCATATTGATAAAGTTCCATCAAGCTATGAAGCTAATGAAATTTATTTCAAAGGAGGGCCATGGTTACTTCTTGAAAATTGGTTTGAATAAGTTTCATAAATTACACATTAGAGTTGGATTATTGAGTGGCTAGAGGGGGCTAGGAGTGAATAGCTTTTCGTTCATTCACTTGCTTAATTCTCCCATTCAAGTTAGGGGAGCGGAAATACAAAAATAAATGAGAAATATAAAACAGGCAAACTAAACACAAGTGATTTATATGGTTTGGAATGTCTGATTTTTACTCCATAGCCTATGACCCATTGATAAGTTACCCTTTTGTAATCCACTATCTTTTCTCGTTCTCAAAAAATTTTCAAAGGTGGAGAAACGTCTTACACTCTCCTTATCATAGGTGTGAAATAAGTATAAGAAGAAGAGTAATGAAAATGAGAGCAAGAAACATTGAGCTTAAAAATGACAAAATGAGAATTTTTAATAGACATCCTGTTGCTCCCCTGCCCATAATATAGGCCAAACCTTCATCTCCTTTCAACCTTCAAACAACTTTCTAGCCTTAAATTAGTTGGAAAAAAAAATCGTACTTGTAGTTATTTATCGCCTTAATTTTGCTAGCTTGTTGCACTGCAATATCTAGCTCAGTTGACTAAAGTAAGACATTAATAGCTCATAGGTCATTTGGCTGTTGTAGTTTATTGATGTCGGAACAACAACTCTCTTTCAAGTTTTATGTTGTCGATCAATCAAATGACCTAGATCACTAATCGACTAATTCGACATTAGTCGACTGAACCTTGAATAGAAATATTCTATGATATCATGTTTAAGGTTGAGTCAAATGCTTAGTCAACTCAAGTACCAACCCATTGCAATTTTAGTCGACTCTACTTCTGACTCCATCCACTTCTAAGATTGGGTCCTTCCTAAGTCTAGTCCCACTTATGCTCTATTGTACAAATGTACTCAATCATTACTAGCATGCCAAGATGTTTCTCCTCTGTGACCTTCACCACGCCAATAAATCTCACTTATAGATCTTCTATTCCTTATAATCCTTACCTTTGAGACTTTATTATCTTGCCTAGCGGCCGATCCGCCTTGACTTGTTAGGACTTTAATTTGCCAAGTATATGATCCTCAACCTATTTGACCTGCTATTTTCTAAGTATTCGATCCTTGATCTATTTGAATTTTTCACTATTACAATTGTAATACATGTCAACTTATTTTGCACTTGCACACTTAAGACACATATAAGAAATCATATTATATGCAAATAGAATTCAAACAGTTCGATTGTTACATTCGACTGATTGAGATCAGTCAATTGATGGATGGACCAGTGTTCAAATTATCGACAAAATCAGCCAAGTCTTAAAAGGTTAAGAGGTCGTTCAACGTATAAAATAATCAGCAAAGACTAAATCAGACAAGTCTTGAAAGGTTAAGTAGTCGTTCAACATATACAATAATTATCAAAGACTAAATCAGTCGACTGAGGTGTGGATCAATCAATTGATGCCTAAAGAAAGATTTGCAAAACTGTTCAAGTTGAGCATCCATATAACAAGGCAAAAGATCACTGTTTTGGGCAGAGTTCTCGTATCAAGCCAAATATTTTTGTGCTAATTCTTGCTGAGATCGCTTGAGCTCAACATCCAATCTCAGTGCAAGCATTTGAAGAAGAAGAAGCTAAATTCCTCAAGTAAACTCTTTGTAATTCTCCTTGGTTCAAATTTTCTGTTCTTGCTGAACTACTTGCTGTAAGAGATTTTTCCATCTTCGAATTTGGTTCGTGAATGAGGAAATTCATTAGTGGTGGCAAAACACTAGATCTAGTCTTAGACGTAGCAACTCTGGGTGTTGTGAACCAAGTAAATCACTTGTGTTAGCATTATGTGTGGCTATTTCTGCATGTCGAAGTCTTCCACTATGCAAAGTCTTTCAATCAACACAATCAGAGTTATTCACTCCCTTTGCTCACTCATGTCCTAATAATAGATACCTTTGGTGTTGGTTAGCACTCCTACCTTGCTCTACTGCACCGCTTCCCACAAGTTCGAGTCCGATAGAGCTCAAATCTTCTATGTCCGGGCAGAACCTGAGCCTATACGTTAACACCCACTAACAGGCACCAACGTGGTCGATGTGACACCTTTGATGGTCATGTCAATGTTGAGCTAAAAGAAAAGAGGAAAATGATTGGGAACATGAAAAATTCAACGTGAATCTAACATGAAACCCAATTGCATCGATCCTCGACGGGTTCACCCGTCCCCCCAGGTTATAGTTTTGTTCGGGGCGGCGGCCGGAGGCCGCCGCCACTGTCCGAGCGACAATCGGACGTGTATACAAAAAGTGCCACGTCATTCACGTTGAGTTTCACGTTAAAATTTCACGTTCTCTATCATTGCCCAAGAAAAGAGAATAAAAAGTTATGTCTTGTCGAGAGAAAAGCTTGATGGTGTCAAAGAACTTGACTATAGCCCTCAGCGCTTGCCTTTTATACTATCGAGCCTGGACATCCATGTGGGTTGCAACCGCTTTTTATTGTCAAAGGCATGGATCTGCATGGGTGACATAGTCTGGTAGGGGTGTAGCATTGACATCATATGCCTTTTGTCGTGCGAAAGTCACCGCAGGTTGCATACACTGCGGTCAGTGTTGTTCGTGGTACATGTTAGAGTCACAACCGTCAGGAATGCTTGACATTGTAGCTTAGAGGGGTTCGGCTCAGCAGGGATATTCCTGATCAAGGATGTTCTCATGGCCTGAGTATGGCATGTTGAGGACGTTCTAAGTCGGGAATGATCCTATAGCATGCCTAGTCAATTAGGGATGTTCTCGAGACGAGCGCAAGGTTGAAGGCTCTTACAGTCTTTTTGGGAATGTTCCTAAATGAAGATGTTTTCAAAGCGAAGTGCATGACTACAATCCTGTATTCTTTCAGGGGATGTTCTCGTATGTGAATGCTCCCAAAGTGAAGTTCATGTATGAAGTCTTGTATGTTTTTTCCGGGGATGTTCTCAAATGCAGATGTTCCTAAAACCTAAAATGAAGCGCACGGCTAAAGTCATCTATTTTTTTATGGGGATATTCCCACATGTGAATGTACCAAAGTAAAGTGTACGCCTAAAGGCCTGTGTGACCTTTCCGAGGATGTTCTCAAACATGGATATTCCAAAAGTAAAGTGTATGACTGAAGTGTCGTATGTTATTTTTAGGATGCTCCTAAAATCAAGTGCATGACTGAAGTCCTATGTGACCTTTCATAAAGCCTTTTCACATTTGCTCGTGCCCATGCAGGCGCTCAGGCATTTGCCTGTTCCAGTGTAAACTCAGTCAATCTCAGGCGTGTGCCTGCTCGAACATGTGCCCGATCAATCTCAAGAGTGTACCTAAGCGGATCAACCTGTATTTTTCCATATGAATCTATTTTGCTACTTGCTCAAGTGCATGTACTTAACCTATATCTTTCCATATGAATCCATTTTGCTATTGCCCAAGTGTATAATGGACACATTAATTATCGATATGAAAACGTCAATTATTAATGGTGAATTTGTTATCGCCTAAGTGAAATAGTCAACCATTGATGGTTGGTTTTTTTTTAAACGTTCAAAAAGAGTGATACCTTACCACTTAAAATCAGTTCATAAAACATGATAATTAAGTAGGGGATGAAAATCCCGAAAACAAAAACAGAATAAACTCATTACAAGCATATTCAAATATATCCATTGCTCCATTCTTCGCGGGGTCCATGGCATAGTGCCAGAAATGCCCGGACGTTTATGCTGGGTGGAGCTTCTCGGACGAGCGTGCCATAATCTTCACCAGCAATATTCCATTGAATAATATCAGCGCATTCAGCTGAATTCTCCTTGGTTGCAAGAAAAAGAAGTCGCAGTGAGAGACCTAAATCTGAGTATAGTGTTGGAGGGAGTGGCGCAACAAGGTCGGAAGTTCCGTGAGCATTGTTGATTTTCAACGTCCACCAAGCGGAGCCTTTAGGTTCTCTGGGATCTACTGATTTACAGGGGATGCCCAAATCCTTGAAGGTGGGTATGTAGGCTTGATAGTCAGCGATATTGAATCGATCTTGACTTCGACCTTCATACAGTGTGGCCTCTGGGTAGGTAGGAGCAGCAGTCAAATTTTGCACCAAACTTTCGGTGGTAAAGATACCGATTTCCTGGATCGCTGCAGCGAACGGAAGGGGCAGTTCAATTCCTTTATGATAACGAGGAGCTTGAGTATACCTGTTTGCTAGTGTGCCGTATGAGCGATGGATGTTCCGCAGTCTAGCATAGATTGCACACATACATGCATCAACAGTGAGGGGTACAATCGTTGCAATTTCAGCTTGGACTTCAGATTCACGGTATGTTGATCTGTCGTAGTAGCGAACTTTCAATGCGCCAGTTAAAGTAGCGGTGAAGCAGCGTCGAATTTCATTGACACGCATTCTGAAAGTAGTGAAGGGTAGGCGTTTGGCAGTGATGTGACGTCCGTATCCAAGTTCACCTCGCAGTTCCAATCTTCTGATATATACAGGATTGATGTCCAATTCGATGAGTAACCAATTCAGCTATAGCCTCGGCGTTATCGACATTCATATTGGAAGTAGCATGGTCAGGATGCACTATCAGCGACATTTCGGTAACATCGAGTTTACGCTTCTTTGATTCCATGCCTAGAGGTTAACGGAGTAAGTTCCTCGCCAGCCATCGTTACGGTCCTACGATTCTTAAAACACAGATAAACGTATTAGATTTCTAATATATTGCTTAGCATAGAAGTCACTACGAGGAAAGATACAAGTGAAAATTACTTTGAAGCAAAGACTTTAGAAAATTTACACTTAAGTTTAAATAATGATCTTTCCCTGGATCATTATCACCATTGATGTTGGTTGTTGCCTTGTTGGCATTACGACTCGGCGGCTGGGAGGCAATGAAATACTGCCAAGGAACGGATCCCTATACAAGTTGGCTCCTCTTTGGACAGCAAGAATACCAACGAGAGATGATAAGCAGAAGCTTCCATCCACCTTCATTCCCCATTCTCCTCCCTCTTGCTGAGCAGCCCCCTTGGCGGTTCTTCCAGTGATAGTGTTCGAATATATACTCGGTTTCACCACAAACAATCAATGTTTGATTGTGTACATGGTTGTGTCGTTGTATCTTGAGGAAATAAGCATCCAGCGTGGCCTCACAGCATCGTCAAATATGACTGATCTATTTCAAAGAA
>JAGFNQ010002482.1:0-24995 GCA_024364735.1 Boesenbergia rotunda
TAATCGAATTGGAGCTAAACTGAAAACTCTTAGAAACGAAGCTGAAAATTCTGCAAAACAGGCTGATACAAACTGAAAATCTGATACGCAACGATTTAAACCAAAAACAACTGAAATTAAAAGTAATTATCCACTAGACTAATTCCTAAACTACTCAACTTGAAGGATTAAAGCTAGATTACAGCTAGAACTATGCAATAAATGAAACTTAACCAGACTGAAATGAAGACAGAAACAGAACAAGTGAAGAAACTAAATTACAGCCAAGAAAACAGGAAAATTAGCTAGATAAACTACTCCTCAATCTTCCCTAAGCTCAAATTCTTCTTGGTCGTCAAGCAAGAGCCGGCTTCGAACCCCTAAGCACAGCAAATCAGTGGAAATCAGATTGGATTAGTGAACTCTGCTCAAACTGCGCAAGCTGGGAATTTCCAATCCAAACGCTTCGATCTCATTTTGTTAAGCTTCGATGATGATCTGGAGAAGACCTGAGCTCACCTGAGAACCCCTACAAGTGGCTCAGGTCGTCGGAAATGGGTTGTGCTGAGATTCCAACGCTCGGACCACAAAGCCACCGAAACCCTCAAATAGCTCTGTCCGGCGCGAATTCGAGCTAAATTCTCTAACCAAACTGACTTCCAAAGATCCAGAAGATGATCTTGATGAAGAATTGATGGGTCGCGCCCCTTGAATTGAAGAAAACCGGCTAAGAATACTGAAGAACAAAACGAAGAAGGAGCTGCGGCGGAGACGCGACGGGGAGGAGCTACTGCGCATTTCTGATTAAATAGAAACAAATGGACGGCTCAGATTGCTTTAATGAAATCCAACGGTAGATATTGATCTGATTTGAGCCAAACTTTTATGATGATGATCCGGGGTCAGGATCTGCCTTGTGGTAGCTCGGATCCTCCAGATATGCAACGGATGGTCCAGATCAACTCTATCTGTGAATGGACGCTCTAGAGCCCTCCTTGCTTGATCCAACGGTTGATCTAGCTCTGATTGGGATGAAACCTTCAGATCTTGATCATAGAGCTTGATCAACCCTAACCCTAGCTCGGATTGCTTCAGATCGTCCCGGATGGCTCAGATCTAGCCGCTTTTGAATCGGACGGCCCGGATTAATCGTAGGCTTGATAATTCAATCCGGTTCACATCCGACTCAGGTTTGACCCAGTATGCCCTAAGTCCAGGATCCTTTCATGCCTACAAAAATATATCAGAAAATTGGTGGCCAATTAATCCAAAAATATGTAATTTTGTAATTAAGTCCAAAATAAGAGGAAATACTAAAACCTAGGGTAAAATCACAATTAAGAAATAAAAACATGGGTCAAACATGGATTTTAGCAATTAAAATAATCAATAAAATGGTGCTTATCAGCGCCCCCTGCGCTGCGGGCGCCCCCATGCGCACACCTCGAACCGAAACACCGCGAAGCCAAGGAGATAGAACTTTGACCCGGTCAATCCGGGCGCCCCGAGCGCTCCGGGCGCCCCGGTCAAACCGGATCCAGAGGATCAGACGCGACCGAGAGCCCTGCGGATCAGAGGCCACGTGGGGGGCGCCCCGGACGTCCCGGGCGCCCCCAGGCCCTATATAAAGGGCCCTCGACCCCATGCTTCGGACTACACTGCTCAACGCTTCAAAGTTCTTCTACGCTCGCGCCTTGCTCCGGAAACGCTTCACTTCGAGCCGACGACGTCCTGCTGCCCCGAAAGAGTCGACCTACTCCGGACGTCGGTAAAAAGAAGAACTTAATTTTTTAATATATATTTTATTGCATTTAATTACTTGAAAGTGTGGGGTTGTCACACTTTCAATTCTTGTGTACTCGCCTACTCTATCGGGGTTTACCGGTAGAGAGTTTTAGTGGATTACCCAACGGAAAGGTCCGAGGGACCTGGGCCTTCGAGTAGGAGTCGCCGAAGGCTCCGAACGAAGTAAAACTACCTGTGTCGTTTGTATTGGTTTTTCGTTCGTGTTTTATTCTTTCCGCTGTGCACGCTTTTTAAAGCACTCTGATTTTTTAAAAGTCACGTGATTCACCCCCCCTCTCACGTGCATCGATCCTACAATAATTACTCATACACACCATATTTAACATCGTTGATCTCTGCTCATTATTAGGGTATGAAATTTTAAATTTTTTAATTTATTAGGTCATCAGTCGATTTTGACAAAGACAAGCTAGTGGACTTCCAAATTTGGTTGATGGGCCAATCGACATCGGATTGACGTGGGATCAGGTCCTATCCGCTTGGACTAGTGTCCTGAATGTACCCATGTCCTCAAAAATTGTTATGATACACCACACCAAGAGCAGCAATTTTTTTTATATGATTCGGGCATGAGAAAAAATGTCGAAAGCTTAATAAATTTTGTAACAATGTGATAATCACTCATACACACTATATTTGACATCGTTGATCACTCCTCATTATTGTTGGATCTGTTGGTGCCGAAAGCACCAAGATCGAACCTGAGTTTTGATAATGGCAAAGGGTTCATAAGTTAAGATTATATTATGATCTAATAAATTTGTTTAAGTGCGCAGGAGAAGTCCTAGGTAAGCTAGGCATAAAGTCCTGGTTCGTAGAATTGGGAAATAAGTCCTGGCCGAGGGCTAGGCACCGAAGACCTGACTGAGGGTTGGGCAATAAGTCCTGGTCGTGGACTGGGCACGAAGTCCTGATTTGAGGAATTGGGCAATAAGTCCTGGCCGAGGGCTGGGCACCGAATACCTGACCGAGGGTTGGGTAATAAGTCCTGGTCGTGGACTGGGCACGAAGTCCTGATCCGGAAGATCGGGCAAAAGTCTAATCAGATGAGCCGGTTGGCAAAAGGTAAATTCTCCTGAGAGGAGTAGGCGAGGACGCGTTCCCTGTAGGAGGGAACATTAGGCGTCGGTTCGACTTAGGGTTCCATTTTGGAACTAACCCTGGTTGCAGGAACAAATGATGGAGTTCTCTGCTTCCCAGGCGCCTGATCATACAGGCGCCTGTATGGATACAGGCGCCCCAGAAGGGTGTTTTCTAGCAGTCTGCGAAGTTGAGCCTCCACGTCAGCAAGGGAGGCACCCGTGACCATACAGACACCCCAGTCGTCCCAAGCGCCCTGGTTGAAGGGATAAGCGCTGGCCAAGTCTGCAAATAAAAATGCGCGCAGATAGGCACACGTGTCAGGCGCCCCAGACGACTGTATATAAAGGGGTTCACCCCCTTGCTTCCAGACAACACTGCTTCCAACGTAAATACTCAAGTGCTCTGCTCTAATCTCTCCGTGCTCAAGTTTCAAGTGCCAATGACGACCCGCTGCTCCGATCTTCGAGTCCTTCTCCGGTCGTCGATATTTTTAATTTAATTGCTTAAATTCAATTCTGTATTTGTACTTCAAATTTGTAACCTTTTTTGCGAAATATAGAATTGCCCAACGTAAACGGTCAAGGACCGTGAGCCTTGGAGTAGGAGCCGATCTAGAATCCGAACCAAGTAAAAGAAAGTGTGTTAGCGTTGTTTTAAATTTCCACCGCGTAATATTCTTTTTATATCTGAAAAGTTTTATCGATATTCATCCCCCTCTATCAATTCTAAACGATCCCACAGGATCATGCAGGTCGGCAAAAGGGGGGGTGAATTGCCCCTGAAAAATAAAATCGATCTTTTGTTTTACTTAACAAAGATAGAGATTAGTTTATAAGCAAAGACAATAGCATAAAATAAATAATAATAAAAATGAAAAGAGACACAACTATTACTTGGTTTGCAACCAGGAAGGTTGCTAATTCAAGATAAATAAATGCTTGTTCTCCTAATGTACTCTTTGGGGTGGAAAAGTCTCTTACACATATTAGAACTCAGAGGAAAAACTAAAGAACAATTTACAAAAGTCATGTACAATAGGAATGATGAAATGAAATGAGTTGAGGGATCTATTTATAACCCCTGTGAAAGTCTATCGAGATGCTGACGTGGCGCTTCTCAGGCACCCGAGTGCATACAGGCGCCTGACACGTGGTTCAAACATCATCCATGTTGCAACGGCCACGAAACAACTACTTTTGGATAACTCTTCAGTTCTTGGGCACTCAAGTCAATTCGAGTGCTCGGGAATATGGGCGCCCGAGTCAATGGGGGCGTCTACATAGTCAAGCACCCTGGTTGACTTGGGGGCCCATGTTGACTGGTCAACATCCTATTGACTAGTCTTTCGATGGATCTTCTTGGGTGATCTCAGGCCTTCCAAAGTTGGGCTCACCCAATCCCTTCTCTGGCATTCTCCTTGAGTGGGCTTCCTCCTAGCTTCTCATCCCTCGGACATCGCACACGTCCTTCTAGCTCCACCGACGTACTCTTTTGCAGACCTCCATATCCCTCGGATACACTAAGCCCGTTGGCTTTCTTCCCATGCTATCATTCTCGTCCACTGTGTCTTTCGCTCGACTTCCTATACTTCTAAGCTCCTGCACACTTAGATATAAGAATTAGATACCAACCGGACCTAACTTGACCCTGTTGACCACATCAAAACTAACCCGGGGTATTTACAATTATTAGGGTATAAAATTTTTAAATTTTTAGAGTTTATTAAGTCCATCAGTTGATTTTAACCAAAATTGGCTGATGGACTGCCAAATCCGGCTGATGGGCCAATCAACATCAGATTGACGTGGGGCTGAGTCCTATGCGCTCGGGCTGATATTTTGAATGTGTAGGGATCTCTATGCGAAAACATCACATATACGTAGCGAAAAATAGGATCCCTTAAACGATCCATGCGAAAAACTCGTACAAAATTCTATCTAAGAGTTCTATACATTTGGTGCATACTCTTCTCTTATCCTGCTAGTCCTTGATCCGCTAGATCTCTTACACGTTCAGAATGTCTCTTTGCCTATGACTATAAAAAGTCATTTGCCTCTTTGTCTTCCAATAGTTTAATGCTTATAAACCTCAATGAAGACAATTGGCTCTTGGTATTTCTTTTGGCTTTTCAACTTCTATTCATCTGGTGAATATAAAGTCTCTTGATATTCCTCTTTAATAATATTCACTAAACCTTTTAATGAAAATTATTCATTCTCGAATGGTTGAGTCTAATCTAAATAAGTCTAACTAGAATTAGACTCAATCCCTCAATCCATCAGTCGAGTATAACTAAATTAATCCAATTTCGGATCATATTTTAGTCAAACTAAAATCATTTTATCTCCGAGTGATAGTGTTCTTTGTGTGTGACTCAATAGGTTCCTGTAATATTGGCAATGTATCTAAACCTTCTTAGATACATAACTAATGAGTGACATCTAACAATGCATCATTGCTATCCAAGTGACAAGAATGTCGAGATTCAACATAACCTTTCCGTGACTATTATAATGTATGACTTTGACCTTCTATCCTCGATATCTAGATTAATCAATGAGACATAGACTGTATCATGCTTTAATTAATCTTGGTGTTTCTTAATCCCTAAGTAGGCTCACTTAAACAAATGAGCTTAATATCTCATATTGACTCATTTGAGTATGACCATGCATTTTAGTAGTCCTACTCGATCAAGGGGCTCATAGATATCACTCCTGTCATATGGGAGAGATAGATCCCATCTACATTAGTCACATCTATCCGCATAATTTGTTGCATACCCAGTGATCGCCTTTATAGTCTACCATATTACGGGTGACGTTTGACAATACCAAAGTACATAACTCCTTATATAGAGAACCGTAGTGACTTTAGGTCTAAGGACTATTCATATCAATAGTCACTATGAGAAAGTTTATAACACTCATATAATAGTCCATGAAACTTTCTCATAGCGGGTTAGTTCAGTATATATTCTCTAATATATACCCATGTGTTAACGTGATATCTCATATCCATGACTTGTGAGATCAAGTCATCAATTGACCTACATGATAGTCTCAACGCATTAATATTGTCCTTGAATATTAATGCTTGACTAGGAATAGTTAAAAGTAGTGTTGTCTATATCATTTCACTATCAATTTAACTAATTGATATAATATAGATTAGAACATACTACTTAAGAATATTATTATACTTATTTATTTGACACACATATAAAGTAAATATAATAACCAAAATTATGATAAAAAAAGTTTTATATTTAATCATCACATAATTGACTCTAGGGCTAACACTAACAGAACATACCCATGCCCTTAAAAATTATTACAATATTCCATGCCGAGAGTAATGATTTTTTTTACACGATTCAAGCACAAGAAAAAATGTTGAAAGCTCAATAAATTTTGTAACAATGTGATAATCACTCATACATACCATATCTAACATTGTTGATCTCTTCTCATTATTAGGATATGATATTTTTATTTTTTTTAGTTTATTAGGTCTATTAGCCAATTTTGACCAAAATCGGCTGATGAACTTCCAAATCCGGTTAATAGGCCAATCGACATCAGATTAAGGTGGGACCGAGTTCTATGCGCTCGGGCTGGTGTCCTGAACGTACCCATACCTTCAAAATTTGTTACGATACACCATACCGAGACCAACGATTTTTTTGACATGATTCGGGCATAAGAAAAATAATCGAAAGCTCAATAAATTTTGTAACAATATGATAATCACTCATAGACACCATATTTGAATTCATTGATCTCTCCTCATTATTAGGGTATGAAATTTTTAATTTTTTGAGTTTATTAGGTCCATCAACAAGTTTTGACCAAAACTGGTTGATAGATTTCCAAATCCATCTGATGGGACAATCAACATCGGATTAATGTAGGATCAGATCCTATACACTCGATTTGGTGCCCTGAAGGTACCCATGCCCTTAAAAATTGTTATGATACACCATGCCAAGAGCAACGATTTTTTACATGATTTGGGCATGAAGCAAATCCCAGATCAGTTGATTGGTAATTTTACACTAATCGAATCGATTAACTATTTTCATTACACCAGTCACTAGTAATTTACACCGATTGGATCGATCATTAATGATTCTACTATACCAAATTTTTGAGCACATCAATCGACTGGAATTCAATTCTAGTCGAATAAATTTGCTACTGGACCTAATTTTGCCTTGCTCCAATTGATTGGGATTGAATTTCAGTCGAATCGATTAGCTACTAGACCATTTTTTATTTCACCAGTCGACTGGTAATTTACACCAGTCGAATTGATCAGGAATGATACTTCTTTATCGAATTTTTGATTCCTTCAATCGACTGGAATTCAATTCCAGTCAATTGATTGGCTACTGGACCTAATTTTTTCCTTACACCACTTGACTGGGATTGAAATGCAGTTGAATAGATTAGGTTCTGTGACTTATCATTTCTAAAGCTAAATTTAAATTGGATAAGAAGATAATGATCACTCAAATACACCATATTTGAGATACTTGAGAACTCCAAATTATGAGGATATGAAATTTTAATTTTTAGTGTTAATTAGATCCATCAACCGATTTTGACTAAAATCGATTGATGTACTTCCAAATCCGACTGATGGTCCAATCGACATTGGATTAACGTGGGACCGGGTCCTATGCGCTCAGGCTGGTATCCTGAACATTTGCATGCCCTAAAAACTTGTTACTATATACCACGCCGAGAGCATTGATTTTTTTACATGATTCGAGCACTAGAAAAAATGTCGAACACTCAATAAATTTTGTAACAATGTAATAATCACTCATACACACCATATTTGACATTGTTGATCTCTCCTCTTTATTAGGTATGAAATTTTTAATTTTTTGAGTTTATTAGGTCCATCAGCTAGTTTCAATCAAAACCGATTGATGGACTTTCAAAATCGGCTAAGAGACCAATCAACATCGGATTGACGTGGGACCAGGTCTTATGCACTCGGGCTGGTGTCTTGAATGTGCCAATGCCCTCAAAAATTATTATGATACACCACACTGAGAGCAGCTATTTTTTTTACACGATTCGAGCATGAGAAAAGATGCAGGAAACTCAATAAAAATGATTGGTCGATGATGATAACTCAAACTCCCATATTTGAAATCATTGATCTCTCTTTTTTATTAGAATGTTAAATATTCAAATTTTTTTAGTTGATTAGGTCCTTCAGCCAGTTTTGACAAAAATCGACTGATGGACCAAACGATATTGAATTGACTTGGCACCATGTCCTATGCACTCGGGATAATGTCATGAATATATTGATGTCCTTAAACAACATTGCGATACACCATATTAAGACTTGCAATGTTTAAATTAAAACACTACTTTTCATATTACACATTCCAATACGAACAAAATTTAGAAAATATTTGAATACACATCTGAAAATATTTTTAGCAAAATACACTAAATGTTGAGCACTATCACAAATGATAAGGTTGTATCCCAAATACATACAAAAGTTAAGTACTATCACAAATGATAAGCGTGTGTCACAAATACATACAAAAGTTGAGCACTATCACAAAAGAACACCAATACATGTATCAACTTGCTGGAGGCAATCTACATGATCTTTTATTATGATCCAATTGTTCGCACCTACTACACTTGTTTTTAACCTTTGTTGTGTGCTTCGACGGGATCCTCACCTTCTTCATTCTTCCAGGTTGCACAAGGCTACTAGGTAGTAAAACAATACATTCATTTTCATCTATTGGTCAATATTGTTTACTTCTATAAGGATAAATATGATACATGAATATACTTTCTAGTTTCAAATAAAAAATAATGCTCACAATAGTAATACAAGTCCATGTTCTTGTATAGATACACTGCAAGAGCGTGTGAGTAAGGAATGCTCGAAATCTAAAACTCACCACAATCACATTTACAAAACTCCATGTCAACTATATAGGATGATGATGAAGTTTGACCTCCATTTCTGTTTTGCTATGTGGATGAACCTATAGTTCCCAATTTCTATCTCCTAGTCTCAATCTCCTTCAAAACTAATGACGTTATTACTCTTGCATAATTTGATTGTAACGACCCGGCCCGTCGACCCGATCCCTCGGCCCCTTGGGCGGCCAAATTCTATTTTTGGCGGCCCAACAACCTGGCCCCTTTGGTCGTCGACCATCGGCCGTGCCGTTACTCACTAGGTCTTCCCACCCCTGGCCAGTGGATTTTTACCTTCCCCAGGATTCGAACTCTAGACCTCCAGGCTAAGTACTAAAGTTTATGAATCCGCAGCTCACTTGGCTACCAGGATTCATAAACTTTAGTACTTAGCCTGGAGGTCTAGAGTTCGAATCCTGGGGAAGGCAAAAATCCACTGGCCAGGGGTGGGAAGACCTAGTGAGTAACGGCACGACCGACGGTCGACGATCAAAGGGGCCAGGTTGTTAGGCCGCTAAAAAATGGAATTTGGCCGCCCAAGGGGTCGACGGGCTGGGTCGTTACAATAAAAAGGCACCTTTTTATTGTAACGACACGCCTCTCTAGCCCCATTCAGGCGGCTTTCTAGGTCATGCCCTATAGATCTTCCCACCCCTGACAGTGGGTTTTTGTCTTCCCCAGATTCGAACCCTAGACCTCTAGGACAAGTACTAAAGTTTCTTGAATCTGGTAGCCAAGTGAGCGAGTACTTGTCCTAGAGGTCTAGGGTTCGAATCTGGGAAAGGCAAAAACCCACTGCCAGGGGTGGGAAGATCTGTAAGGCATGGCCTAGAGAGCCGCCTGAATGAGGCTAGAGAGGCGTGTCGCTACAATAAAAAAGGCGCCTTTTTATGTAGCGATCTCGGCCTCTCTGGTCCCCACAGGCAACCCTCTAGGCCGGAGACCCTACGGGTTTTCCCACACCTGACGGTGGGTTTTTGCGTTCCCCAGATTCGAACCTTCGACCTCCGGGACAAGTACAAAGGTTCCTTGAATCTGGTAGCCAAGTGAGCGACTCACTTGGCTACCAGATTCAAGGAACCTTTGTACTTGTCCCGGAGGTCGAAGGTTCGAATCTGGGGAACGCAAAAACCCACCGTCAGGTGTGGGAAGACCCGTAGGGTCTCCGGCCTAGAGGGTTGCCTCGGGGACCAAGAGCCGAGTTCACTACATTGACACTTGCTCCCTACAGTTATAAAACCATTGAGCAATTTTTCTCCTTGTGTTTTTTATTAGTCCGGTAATTGAGAGTTCTCGAGTTTTCTTGAACAATGCATTCATGCTTTCAGAACAATTCGTTGCCAACATTGAATACCTTCTACCAAGGAAATATGCATTTGCTCATTTTGAAGGATATATATTTTAAAATCATTTATAAGCACTAAATGTGTCTCTAATATAGTCTGCATGATTCGATCAAATTATAGAATTGTATTCGCTTTAGCTGCAGTCCAAAATAGTCCTAATGCAGGTCTGTCATGAGTATCTATAACCATATTATAAGACAAGTGATAACAACATAATCCATGGTAAGTAATAGGGTAAACCTTACTCATTGCAAATAATATTTCATGATGTCTATCAGATATAATTGTCATATTTGATAGATCAACTGTAAGAAATATCTTTTTCCAATCTCGATCGATATAACTCTTTTCCTTGCAAAAATATCAATTTTCAAAACCAACTTTTGAATTCATTTTTACATGTATGCCTCTATCTGGGATTCCGAGAATAATGCTACGTCTTTGCATGTGAAGGTCACACCTACATTGTGAAATGTAAAGATATTAACTAGTAATCCTTTAAGTGAAATTTCTGATATGTTAAGGAAAGATACAAAAGGGCTACAATTTAAATTGCTAATGTATTTTTTTATGGAGTTTCACCCCTGATACTCTTTTCCATGCCTCTTACTCTTTGGGGAAGTTTAACAAAAGAAATCTATAAAATTACCCAATTTATTCATTCAATTATAACTTATGCTCGATATGTACATTTTTTTCAATGGTTGATGTAGATATTTGAATTTCCTATAGTATACAAATAAAACATTCAACCTTTGTAAATGAACAAATAAATAACAGTCAAACTAAGTAACACTTTTTAACCAATTCATTTGGATAAATTTAACAAATTTAAATACAAACTAAATATGACAACTAGTAGTCCTAGTAATTGATTGTGCACATCAAAATATTTATAAATATCATTCCTAGTAGATGATGGTACTGAGATACTGTAATTTTTTCACTAAGATCATTTACCTTCAATTCAATCATATAAATTTTATAAAACTAACTTACACTAAGTGTGTGTGTATATATATATATATATATATATATATTATTATATTTTGTTAATTAATAAAATTTATTGGCCACTTCTGAAAATTGCAGATGATTAGTTTTTTTTGACATTTCAGAGATTGAAGATTGAAGATGAAGAATCCTTTTGGCCAATGGGGATGACGTGGCCGTCGATGAAGCACTGAGAGTTATCGTTCAAGATTGTACACGCCAATGAGGCCAGAGCTCATCTAGTGAAAGCATCGGTGAACACTAAATGGAGTCAGTCCAATGAAGTATAAGTTACTGTTCCGAAAGTAAACGATGGAGATGATGAATTATTAAATTGTAACCCACGATGACGATGATGGAGAGAAGATGTCGGCGTCTGCAAAATTAACATGAGCGTAAAGGGGATGCACTGGAAAAAGTTCTGGTAGAACCCTCTCCGACGCTCAAGTCATAACTCCTTTTTGGGAGGAAAATAAGGAACCAAAGTATTCGAGTTCTCAAAACTTATCCCCTTTACTTGGATGACGAAGTATCTTATATATCTGATGTCTTCTTCCCACGTATCTCCACCTCTTCCTCCATGTTTCTTGGTTATCGGTTATTTGACAGTTCTCCCCTCAATAATGACTGGTAACGACCACCATGACTATTAAGGTCATCATTACCATACGTTACAAGCAATAATTATCTGTTGAATTTCCTATTCTAAAAGGAGGGGAGGATACTTGAAGATTTGCTTTCTTATCCCTACGTTGCTCTTTGGGCTCCACTCTCCCGAGTCAGTCTCAGAATTTTATCTCCCGGACTGAGTTCGGGGGCCTTCCTCCATTCTCCCGAAATAGTTTCGGGAGCTCGATCCCCTAGTCTGACATCAGGGGCCTTCCTCATCCTTTCGAGATAGTATCGAGAGCTCCGGCTCTTGGTCTGATCTCGGGTTATTAACTTGGTGATCATACTATGTAATTTTTTTTGGTGTCACATGTCCCATTACTCATCCCTATCAGTTACCTCTTACCTTGTTTTCACCGGTGGAAATTTGGATTTTTAGTTTTTTTTTTTTAATGAAGTAGGAGCAAAGAGGTGACGAGATTTTAAAACAAGCCAGTAGTTCGATGACATGCCTTAGAAACCCCTTTAATCCTTGCTTGGGACGAACCTCAGATTTTTACGGTTTTTGTCAAGGGTAAAATGGGAATTTAATAGGGGAGGCTATGTGATTTGGACATGCATTTCCAAAATGCCATGCGATTCAAGGGAAAAAACAAATTAAAACTAGTAAATCACCGACATTATAGTATTTATCAAACTCTTAAAAAGTAAGAAGAAGAAAATAATTAAAGACAAAATAAAAGAAATAATAAAATAATAAAATTAAATAATTTATCCCAACAGCATTATCCTATTAAAAAAAATTTACCATCATCTTACTATTTAATAATTTTTTTCATTCCATCCAATTAATACCATATTAAAAGTGCCATCAAATGACAAAAATATTATAATTCAATAAAAACATATTATACATTTAAATGGTTTTGAATTTTGTTTGGAATTTTAGAAAAAAATCTTTCTTAAATATGTATAATAATAATTTAATTAAATATTCGGATAGAATTTTAAATTTTATTTGGAATTTCAGACAAAAATCTTTCTTTAGATATATAATAATAATTTAAACAAATATTCAAGTTGAATATGATAGAATTTTATCAAGACTCCATTTCATATCCATACTTGAAAATATGATGGGGGTTGCCATTATGAAATTTAAGCATCAAAATTTCCCACATATTAACTATAATATCTGGGTTATTAGTTCCCATGATTCATTTTCTCCGTCTTAATTCTGAGATGGATTGACGGAGATGTCGTCTTTTGTCACCTTAAAAATTTATGTATTTGATTATTTAATTATTTAATCAAATTTTTCAAAAAATTTCTTCATGTCCTCTCCATTCGGATAATACATTGTATCCTCTTTCCGAAGTAAAGTAAATTATCATCTCTACTTTTGACGCCTTCTCTTTACCGAATTTATGATGATTAATCTCAATGTTCATGCTTCGGCACACACACCAACAAATTAATTCACAAGGAACAAATTGGTAGATAGTGCTAAGCTGTTTCAGTAATTGATCTGCCGGTGAATGATTGCCTGATTGATTGAAGATGATGCATTTATTAACAAAGAAAAGACTAAAAGATCAGCACAATCCACTCAACTCCCACCTTGCCAGTCACATACTTTGAACCCTTTTTAAAAAATTTTTTGTTTCAGTATAAAAGACATTGGTTAACAAAAGGATGCAAAGACAGAAAGAACATGGCGGGCCTAAAAGTCTAGAATCAAACAATAGTTTAAGAGGGCCATTGGCATTATTTGTTGTCTATATCCCTGAAAAACACTGGAATCGAATCCTTAAAGACTTAACAGGTGCATCGTCATTCTTATCTGATGGGGTTGAGCATCCTAACACGTAGATTGAAAAACTATGTATTAAGATTTATCGAGTCTAAACGACTCTCTCAGACTCTCGAGATCACTTCGGGAAAGTGGACTCCCAAGACCACCTCGGGCAGGTTTACTCTTGAGACCTCCTCGGGAGGATAGATCCCCTAGGTCACCCTCGGAAGACAGACGTCCGAAATCACCTCGGAAGGATAGGTCTCCGAGATCACCTCGGGAAGACAAACGCCCGAGACCCTCCCGGACCAAAGGACCCCGAGATCACCTCGGGAAGACAAACGCCCGAGACCCTCCCGGACCAAAGGACCCCGAGATCACCTCGAGGGAGCGGAGCCCGAGGATCATCCTATCCGATGGCCCAACCTCAAATAATCGTCCCCCTTTTTGCGGATTTCCGGATAATTATCACTGATAATTATTGGATAATCATGACACATAATATGCGGCCATTAAAGTCTTAATTATCATAACGGTCTGGGTTTAATTACTGTAAGGACCATTACAAAGGTTATCCAGTAACTGACAACTGAGGGGACGTAGAGAAGAACGTGGGGACACGTGTGACCGCCGCCTCAGGTATATAAGGTACTCCAACCCCTCAGGTAAAGGGGTTACGCTCATCTTACTCATACTTCTCCTTAGTTCTTTTCCTTCTATATACTCGAGTGCTGACTTGAGCGTCGAAGTGAGCTCCGCCGGAAAATCTCCGGCGTGTTCCCATTAACGCTCGTGTTAATCTCGCAGGGTGAGAGCTCCTTCCTTTTCGTCATCATCCACGTGGACTGGACTCTGGTGACTGGTCGTGCACGTTGATTCCTTCCGGAACAAGTTTAGCGCCGTCTGTGGAAAACCATCAATCAAAGCACTAGAAGGAGCATCGATGGTAGAGCTAGAGGGACAACCCATCATTATGACGAAAGGGGAATTGGATTGCCTGGTGACCAATGTTGTCAAAGGTGCGCTCGAACAACACCAAATTGAGCAGGCCGCCTCACGACGAGTGGCTTCTGGGCAAGGAGAGATCCCCAAGATCTCTACCTTGCATCCTCAACAACGGAGGTCTGTCTCACCACCGGTGGGACACGCTGGAGTAGATCCTGTACACCGACTGGATTCTCTGGGAGATTTGGAGAAGGTCAACTCAGTAGCCTCCAGCGCATTGAGACAGGAAGAACGACTAGGGAAGAGAGAGGAACCTAAGGCCTTCCAAAAGGCACCCTCCACCCCTTTCTCACTGGAGATCGTGGAAGATCCCATGCCGAAACAGTTCCACAGGCCTGGAATTGCCGACTACGATGGAAAGACGGATCCTGAGGATCACGTTTACAAATTCGAGAATGTGGCCATTTTGCACCAGTATGCATACACTGTTAAGTGCCGAGTGTTCTTGAACACACTGTCGGGAGCCGCTCAGAGATGATTCCAAAAACTGTCGCAAGGTTCTATAAACTCTTTTCTGGAGTTTAGAACCGCGTTCTTGCATCACTTTGCAAGCAGCCGTCGATACCAGAAGACGACGTTGAATCGCTTCACCCTTAAGCAGAAGGCGAAAGAACCTCTGAAGGATTACGTAGAGAGGTTCAATCGAGTGGCGTAGGATGTGTCAACTGCGACATCAGAGATCGTGGTCAGCACCTTCACTCGGGGTCTCTCCGAGGGAGACTTTTACCGATCATTGGTGAAGAAGCCGCCAACTAACTTTGATGACTTACTGGGGCGCTCAATTAAGCATGTCAATGTTGAAAAAGTGCAGCAGACCTGCCGTAAAGAACCAGCCGAAGCTCCCGCGCCGATCCCGATATGGTCGGAGAGAAAGGAACCACCAGCACCGATCCGGGTGAAAGAGTCTCGGTCAGAGAGAGACCACTGGGCAAATAAGAAAAGGTTCGTAGAGATGGTGGACACTCAAGAACCAGATCCGTCGAAGAAGTACTGTGATTTTCATGGCAGTACCACTCACTCCACAGAAGAGTGCCACGCTTTGAAGAAGAGGATGGTGGAGGAAGCACATAGCAAGCCCCGGAAATGATGGAGGAAGATGGGGTATCGCCGGAGATCCCCGAGAAGGAGTCTTTCTCCTCGTGAGCGGCCATCAGGAGGTGAAGGACCCCGGCGACCATCCCGATCACGTTCCAGGGGGAGAAGCCGGGAGGTGGCACCTCGTCGATCCCCCTCTCCTGAGAGAGACCCCAGGAAGGGCAAAGCCCCTGTGCGAGTCCCTCCTTCGGGCCACGTAGGAGTGATCTCCGGAGGTCCTACCGGAGGAGACTCAAACTGGGCAAGGAAAGCTCATACCCGACGACTAGAGAATTACTCCATCGGGATGAGCAGTAGCCAGCGCAGAGACCCTATCATCTCATTCAGTCCAGATGACGTGGAGGACGTGGAGACGCCTCACGAGGGCGCCTTGGTAATTCTCGCAGGCATAGCTAACTATGAAGTTAAGCGTATCTTCGTGGATACAGGTAGTTTTGTAAACATCCTGTACAAGGTGGCCCTGGACCAGATGCAGATCGACGAGGATGAGCTGCGGCCGGTATCCACTCCACTCTTCAGCTTCATGGGGTACCGGGTGCACCTAATAGGCCAGATCTTCCTATCATTGTCATCGGGAGATGACATGCTGGAGCGGACGAGGAGGACTCCCTTCTTGATCGTGGATGCACCCTCATCCTACAACGCTATCCTCGGACGTCCCGCGCTCAGTGTGTTCCAGGCGGTGGTCTCAGTCTACCACCAAAAGATCAAGTTCTCGGTGGGTGATCAAGTAGCCGAGGTCAAGGGAGACCAGCTGGCTTCCCAACAATGTTACAGTGGGGAGATCAGGTCGGAAGCCCACAAGAACCTAAAGGCTGAAGAAGCTCTGCAAGTTGACCTTGCCAACCCTCGAGAGGAGGAAGGATCTAGAGAATAATGGAGGAAGGTCAAGAGTGAAGAAGTCCAAATACACCCTTACCAAATGGGGGGAGTTACAAAGATTGTTGTTGACCTCCCACCGGAGCAGACAATGTCAAGGCAGATGAACTAGCCAAGTTGGCTAGCTCCATCTCGGCCTGGCAGCTAGACGAGCCTAGTGCCCCTGAAGAGACTGTAGCTCAGATTAGAGAAGAGGTGGAAGGTAATACCATAGTCGATTGGAGAGATCCATATGTGGAGTTCCAACGCAGCGGGAACACTCCCAGCATAGATCAAGGAGTTTGATTATTCCACCGCCGGGCTGCCAGATTCATATTAGTCGGAGATCAACTATACAGGAGAGACTTTACCCAACCACTCCTCAAATGTGTCAGGCCAGAGGAAACTGACTATGTAATGTAAGAAGTACATGAAGGTATTTGCGGAACCCACATTAGGGGAAGATCTTTGTCTAGGAAGATTATCCTGGCAGGGTACTTTTAGCCTACTCTGCAGCCCGACGCTCTCAAGTTCGTGACCAGCTGCGAGGCCTGCCAGAGACATCAACATGTGACTCATCGACCGACCGAGCCCCTGTGAGTCTCCATAGTATCCTACCCATTCGATCAGTGGGGAATGGACATTGTAGGCCCATTTCCCATCGGACCTCAACAAAAGAAGTTCCTGCTAGTTTTTGTGGACTATTTTTCCAAATGAGTGGAAGTTGAGCCTCTGGCACACATCACAGAGGTCGCTGTGATAAAGATCCTATGGAAGGATATTGTTGTAGGATTGTTTCCGTACGCTAGAGGGGGGGGGGTGAATAGCGTTTCTTCAAATTCATTCTTCCTTCACGGTTAGTTGCACAAGCAGAATATACAATAAAAACAATAAAACAATACTAACCAATGCTAACAAGGAAGATTTACTTGGTCTCCACCCCGGACGGGTGACTAATCCAAGAATCCATCGGTGGATCAATCTCCGGATAACCTCCGGCTAGCTCTCGTCGCTCCTTGTGGGTGGAGAAACCTCGCCACAACACCTTAGACACTATCTGGTCACAAAAAACTACTAACTCACTTTATCCAAGCGAGTTTCGTCAAGGATCTCAGCCACCACGAAGTTCTCTTTAAATAGGACTCGGGCTGAAACCCTCGCCACCAGTCGACTGCCCCCAGGGCAGTCGACTGGTGCCACTGAAATTCGACCGTTGCACCCCAACGTTCGAATTCTCAGCCAACTCACCAGCCACCTAGGCAATCGACTGGTCCCAGGGCTGAGACCTTTCTGTGAGTTTCATCAGTCGGCTGCCCCCAGGCCAGTCGACTGGTTTACTCACACATCTAAGGTTACCCTTCCTGAGTATATTCCACTCCACACTCAAACCCTAGGATTTCTCGAGTACAATCACATAACACTCGTACCCTCACGACTCGACTGACTCCTCATCCGCAGCCTCGACTATCGCCTTCACGCCCTCTTCATCTTCGGCTCCCGTCCCTCGGATGCACGCAAGCCTCCTTCTTGCCTCCATGCCATCCTTCACGCATGCCTCGAAGTCCATGCCCCTCAGCTCATCATCCCTGCTCTCCAAGGTCCCTCGGATACACACAAGCCTCCAGCTTGTCTCCATGCCACCCTTCACCGTACCGAGGTTGTTCAGCCAAGTCAATATGTGTAAACCTGCACATCCTGCATACTCAACATACACATATTAGAACACAAGGGAAACCTAACTTAAACCCTTTGCCCAAATATCAAAACACTTGGTCAGTCTGGAATACAAATTGCCTCAACAATCTCCTCCTTTTTGATGTTTGGCAATACGTTTAAGTTAGGAAAAACAAATAGTAAAGAATAGCAAAAACAATGCTAAACAAATGCATAAGTAATGTATACATGGATCCTATCCCAAGGCATCCCACACCTAACCTTCCAAGCTAGGAATTTTTCGAAACGGGCTTTTTATAGCTTCTTCCAAGCTCCCCCTACACTGGACTTACAAAGGCTTTTTAAGAACCTCTCCAAGGTTCCCCTTACGCCAAGAATGGAACAATCATGCTCCTCCTTAATCTTAGCTCCCCCTAACGTAGGGTTTCTAGCAAAGGTGTGTTTGGTTTTCCAACTTAAACCCAACACTTCTCCCCCTTTGCTTAACATCATAAAGAACCCAACAATATCCCAATTATTGATTCATTTAATCCCTAATGATCATAAACAATGTGTACTAGTCCCCCATACACTTGTTTTGCATCATTTGGACACATACCCAGCTGCTGAAACTTAATTCAGCCTTGACCAGTTGACTGCCCAGGTGACTGGTGAGTTGGCTGAGAATTCGAACGTTGGGGTGCAACGGTCGAATTTCAGTGGCACCAGTCGACTGCCCTGGGGGCAGTCGACTGGTGGCGAGGGTTTCAGCCCGAGTCCTATTTAAAGAGGACTTCGTGGTGGCTGAGATCCTTGACGAAACTCGCTTGGGTAAAGTGAGTTAGTAGTCTTTTGTGCCCAGATAGTGTCCAAGGTGTTGTGGCGAGGTTTCTCCACCCACAAGGAGCGACGAGGGCTAGCCGGAGGTTATCCGGGGATTGATCCACCGATAGATTCTTGGATTAGTCACCCATCCGGGGTGGATACCAAGTAAATCTTCCTTGTTAGCATTGGTTAGTATTGTTTTATTATTTTTATTGTATATTCCGCTTGCACAACTAACTGTGTACGAAGAACGAATTCGAAGAAACGCTATTCACCCCTTCTAGCGTATGGAAATGATCCTACAATGTTAACCCTATTCCTATCATTATATCTAAATCCAAAATTGTGTACCATCAAACATTTTTCATTTATTCTAGCATGCATGGATGGATAATTGATACGATTCTTAACATACATAAAGGAACTTGAATTCGAATTATATTTTACCTCAAGATCAGGAATTATCTCCCTTACCTTTGTAGTTCCCCTTTGATGTGAGCTTCTTCTCTTTTCTTCTTTCTCCCACCTTCGTAAATGCTGTTGGTGCAGAAAGCACCCAAGTCAAACCTGTGTTTTGATAATGGCAATAGGGTTCAAAAGTTAAGTCTTACTTGTTATGTAACATGTCACTCTAGTGTGCAAGGTAAAAAGTTCTAGCGAAGGACTGCTAGGCACTGGCGAAGGAATGCCAGGGTACAAATCCCTAGCGAAGGACTGCTAGGCACTGGCGAAGGAATGCCGGGGTAAAAAGCCCTAGCGAAGGACTGCTAGGCGCCAGGCGAAGGACAGCTTGGGACTGAAGCCCTAGCGAAGGAATCCTAGGCACCGGGCGAAGGACAGCTCGGTATCCAAGACCTGGCGAAGGACCGCCAGGCAAAAGTCCAACCAGAGGAGCGGTTGGCATCAGGTACATTCTCCTGAGAGGAGTAGGTGAGGACGCGTTCCCCGTCGAGGGAACAGTAGGCATCGGTTCAACCTAGGGCTCCATTTTGGAGGCCCAAAGTCAGAACCAAGACAGCTAAGGCTGTATAAACTAATATCTTATTGTTGTATGGTGTTTTGGACTAACCCTGGATGCAGGACCGAAGGAACGAGTGTCTACAGCTCAGAAAGCCTCAAAGGAAAGAGACAACAGCTGACCAGGGCGCCCGGAGTGTCCTGGGCGCCCCCAAGGTGAACACAAAACACACAAAACAAAGGCAGGCTTCGACAGCTCATCTCCCGGGCGCCCCCGCTACTCCCGGGCGCCCCCAGCGCTCCAGGCGCCCCCAGGCAAGCTTGCGAAGAGAAGCCTCAGCGAAGCCAAGGGATGAGGTTTGACCCGGTCAATCCGAGCGCCCCCAGCGTCCTGGGCGCCCCGGTGAAAGCTTGATCCTGAGTTTTAAGGGATCAGAGCTGACCGAGACCGAGGCGGATCGGATGACACGTGGGGGGGGGGGCACCCCCGACGTTCCGGGCGCCCCCAGGCCCTATAAAAGGACCCTCGAACCAAGGCTTCAAAGCAACAATTCATTCAACGCTTCGACGCTCTTTTGCTCCCGCACTCTGCTCCGGAAACCTCCCAACTCGAGCCGACGACGTCCCTTCGCTCCGAAAAGTCAATCTACCTCGGACGTCGGTAACAAAAGAGCGATCTTTTTATTTTTGTTTACGATACTGCAATTGTAATATTAATTTGTAAACCATTTTGCGAACTTATAGAATTGCCCGCAGAAAATGGTCAACGACCGTGGGCCTTGGAGTAGGAGTCGACCTAGGCTCCGAACCAAGTAAAAATAATTGTGTTTGCGTGTTTTGCTTTTAATCTTCCGCTGTGCAAATTCTCTATCTCAAATCCGAACGCTTTCCGATATTCACCCCCCCTCTATCGGTTCTCTCGATCCAACAAGTGGTATCAGAGCGGGGAAATTCAAATTTGGTGCAACCACCAGTTTGAAAATTTTTCGGATTTTTTTTCTTTTTCTCGTTCGAATTGCTTCTAAATTTTTCGTTTGAATTTTTTTTTCGTTAATCGAGGTTGGTGCAACACCCCTCGATATTTTATTTTCCTTATCCCGCACTACTAATCCAAGACCAAGTCTTGGAAATTTTTTTTGTTAGTTATTTTTTTTCAAATTAAATGGCCATGCTAGAAGGATTCAGCACCGCCAGACCTCCACTTTTCAGTGGAGAAGACTTTTCCTACTGGAAAAGTCGAATGGAGGTCCACCTGAAAACTCAGGTGGACATGTGGATAATCATCCAGTCCGGACTGGAGATTCCCACAAATACTGAAGGAGTTCCTCAAAGCTACACAGAGTGGGACACCGCTCTGAAACGAAGAATCGAAGCAGATGCAAAGGCGACTCAGACCCTCTAATGCGGCTTAACAAATGAGGAGCTGAACCGGGTGGGTCCCTTCAACAGTGCCAAGGAGCTGTGGGCAAAATTGATCAAGCTGCACGAAGGAACATCAGACACTCGGATCAGCAAGAGAGATCTGCTCCTGAACAAATTGTATACCATCAAGATGGCCGACAACGAAATAGCAGCCCAGCTTCACGCACGAATCCAAGAATTAATGAACGGTCTTCACACTATAGGTCACAAGGTCGAAAACCGTGACCTAATAAGGTACGCTTTAAATGTTTTCCCTAGAAACACCTTGTGGGCATCCATGGTAGATGCATACAAGGTCTCAAGGGATCTTTCAAAAATAAAATTAGATGAATTGTTTTCCGAATTAGAACTGCATAAACAAACTAACTGCAATTTGGCCGAGAAAGGTATTGCCTTTGTTGCAGGAAAAACTGGAAGGTCAACAAAGATGAAACCTCAACCTGAACCCGAGTCTAACTCAGACTCAGACTCAGAAGACGAAGAAGGAGATCGACCTAAGCTGGTCCGATTGGCCCGAAGCTACTATAAAGAATTGAAGAACCAAACCAACAGAAGGAAGGCCAACCGAAGAAAGGACGAACCAGCTGAACCCACAAATAACAAAAACAAGCCCAACGTAACTTGCTACGAGTGCAAGAAGAAGGGCCACTACAAGACAGAGTGTCCAAACCTAAAGGAGACCAAGAAACCAAGAAGAAAGAAAACACTCCAAGCAACCTGGGATGAATCTTCCTCAGAAGAAGAAGAAGAAGCACCTCAGTCAAACCTACTAGCCTTGACCGCCTCAGAAGAAGTCGGGACCGAGTCAGAGTCAGAACAGGACGACGGCAGACTAACCTTTTCAGAAGACGGCGAAATCAAGGTAAGTGGTTTCAATAGAAGTCAATTAAATGAACTTATTTCGTATCTTTCTCGAGACTTGGCGAAAGCCAAACTCTGAGTCGAATCCCTCCGACAGGAAGTAAAACTCCTGAAAGAGGGAGCTGATTCTAAACCCTTAACCGAGAAGGTTCAAGAAGGAACTCCTACTCAAGTTGAAAAACTTGAGAAAGAGAACTCCTCCCTGAAAACTCAGGTTAAGGATCTTAGATCAGCTTTAGAACGATTCACTTTTGGTTCCAAGGGTCTTGACATGATTCTTGGAAAACAGAAGTCCGTTCTAAATCGATCAGGACTTGGCTATAGAACCAAATCCCGACAAAGATCTTACCTTGCTGTACTGAATCAGTCCAGAAGTAAAGTTCAGGCATGGGTACCAAAACTATGCCTGAACCAACAAACTGGATCAAATCAGTATTGGATCCCCAAGGACAAGATTCACATCTTGCCTAATCATTATCGTGGCTATAGTCCAGGGGGAGCCAAATTAAAAACTATATTTATTGTTAAATAGAATTTAATTCTTGCAATTTGCTTGATTGAATGTTTATTTAAATTTCTGCAATTTATCATGCTTAGACTTAGGAATGGTTAGCATAAGGACTGAACAAACTTAACTGAAATTTGAACAACATAGTATTGGGTGGAGGTGAGATGATAGTACGTTAGGGAAACCAATTCTAATAAGGTCAAGTCTACTTGATCTCTTTAGACTGGTGAAACTAGCCGAAGCTACCGATCCAAAATCCAAACTAGTTAGACCAGAACTTTTCAAGGATTAAATTTGAAAATGAAATTTCATTGAAAGGCTTTGTCAAGGAAAGGGTTGATGATCCAATAAGGCTATGACCAAAGAAGGCCTGGTGCCTCGCCAAGACCTGGAAGCCAATCTCTGAAATTCAAATTCAGATTAGTCTTTATAAAATTCAAATCTAACACAAATTTTCAGTTACTTGTAGACTTAAATATTTTTTTTTAAATTAATTCAATGGTTTTCAAAATTAATTAAGATTTTCAAAATCAATCATGTTTTTCAAAAATTCTTTTATCAAAACTTGTCTCACAAAACCTATAAGGTTAACGTGATTGAAAACCCTAGATTTGGGTGAGACAAACTAGGCAGTGAAAATCAATTTAAGCTATTCCTGACTCTAATTGGATCCAAATCAACAAAACTCTTTATGTGTAGGAACATAAAGATTTGGACCAATGGATGTTGGATAGCGGTTGCTCCAGACACATGACTGGAGATAAATTGAAATTCACCAAACTCAAGTTCAAGAACCTAGGCTCAGTGGCATTTGGCAACAATGCTACCCTAAAAATAATTGGGTTAGGTAATATTGAACTTAAATCTGACTTTGTTATTAAGAAAGTTCTTTTGGTTGAAAACTTTAATTTTAACTTGCTTAGCATAAGTCAGTTATGTGATTCTGGTTATATAGTCACCTTCAACAATTCTAACTGCCTGATTAGAAATGTACAAGACTCAGAAATCATGCTTAAGGGCACTAGGAAAAATAATGTATATACTATAAACCTTCCCCTAGTACCCAAATGTATGTTAACTCAGTTAGAACAACCAAACCTCTGGCATAGGAGACTAGGTCATACTAACTTAAGAACTATTTCAAAAATCACCCAACTTGGACTAATTAAAGGTATACCTAAAATTAAAAATCATGAAAACCTAATATGTGAATCATGTAATCAAGGTAAACAAACCAAATCTAATCACAAACTAATCCAATCTGACCTAACTCAATCCACACTTGAGCTCTTGCACCTTGACCTATTTGATTCACATGGAGCCAAGTCACTAAGCGGAAATCGATACTGCTTAGTAATAGTTGATGATTATTCTAGATTCACCTGGGTTAGGTTTCTAAAAACCAAAGATGAAACCCTAAACCTATTTAATGAATTCTGTAAATTAATTGAAAATCAAAACGATACCAAAATTAAAAGACTTAGGAGTGACCACGGGGGAGAATTTGAAAATCAACGGTTCGAGAAATTCTATAAGGTCAATGGGTATTTACATGAATTTTCATGTCCTAGAACCCCCAACAAAATGGGATAGTCGAAAGAAGAAATAGAACCTTACAGGAAGCCGCTAGGGCTATGCTCAACGAATTTATCTTAGCAAACTAATATTGGACAGAAGCGATTAGTACGACTTGTTACATCCAAAATAGGGTTCTAATTAACAAGCGACACAACAAAACACCCTATGAACTGTACTACCATAGACTCCCAAATCTACACTACCTAAGGGTCTTTGGATGCAAAGTCCATATCCTTAACACCAAAGACTATTTAGGAAAATTTCAGTCCAAGTCAACCCCAGGTATCTTCCTAGGATACTCAACCACAAGCAGAGCTTATAGGGTTTACAATACACAAACTAAGAAAATTGAAGAAACAACAAACTTAATATTTGATGAAGAAATCAACTCAACATCTGATAATCCAAACCTAAACTCATCAAATTCTGATCAAGAGAATAATGAACAAACTGTTGAACTTTTAATTGAACCATTAAACGAACTAACTATTGAACCAACTACTGAGTCAAATCAACCAACGATTAACCCAATAATTGAACCAGCTCAAAGAGTCGAATCAAATAGTGAACCAAACTGACCAGCTGGACCTGAGGCTGAACCAAGTTCCAGAAGAACCAAGAAACCCAGACTCAGTCACCCAACCGATCAAATT
>JAGFNQ010002482.1:28313-39434 GCA_024364735.1 Boesenbergia rotunda
CCGATCAGGTAGTGACCAGACCGATCAGGCTCCGTCCTGATCGATCATAGTGAGGAACCTGCGATGCTGGATCGTTCTCCAAAACGATCTGCACAGTGATCCTGATCGGTCACCAGACCGATCAGGAGCAGTTCAGTAAGGGAACTCAACCTCACTGTTTGCTCCCTGATCGGTCACCAGACCGATTAGGAGCAAAGCAATGGGTGAAATGCGTACTCCCTCATCGGTCACCAGACCGATCAGTCGTCGCTGGATCGGCCACCAGACCGATCCACGAAGGACCACCGTGCCAACTCCCTGATCGATCACCAGACCGATCCAGGGGCTCCAACCTAGCTCTCCAAGCTAGGATTTCATCCACCTTAGCCCTCCAACCTAAGGATTTTTCACCTAACCTTCCAAGTTGGGAATTTGTACCTAACCCTCCAAGTTAGGACTTTTCACCTAGCCCTCCAAGCTAGGACTTTTCACCCAACTCTTCCGGATTAGGACTTTCCAAACCTAGCCCTCCAAGCTAGGACCTGACCCTCCAAGCCAGGACTTTTTCACCTAATTCTCCAAGATGGGAATTTGCACCTAACCCTCCAAGTTAGGACTTTTCACCTAACCCTCCAAGCTAGGACTTTTCACCCACCTCTTCCGAATTAGGACTTTTCACACACCTAGCCCTCCAAGCTAGGATTTTCAACACCTAACCCTCCAGGTTAGGATTTTCCAACACCTAGCCCTCCAAGCTAGGATTTTCCATACCATGCCTGATCCCCGATCAGGACTTAATCATCATCAATAATCATCCACCTAAATTAAAATCGGTGTTAACACCAAAACAACAATCAGTGCCAGACTGCATCAACAATATTTACCAAAATACTAATTACCTTTTCGTTGGCTTTTGCTTGATCTTGTTGTTCTTGACTCCAATATCTAGGCCTAAGCCTCTTCCCGTGCTTATCCTTTGGAATCTTATATGGCTCTTCAAGCGCAATTCGAAGGTCCCACTCCATCTCGAACCATGTCTCTATCCTTGCCCTCCAAATGCGAAATCATCATGGTCGTAGGGCGGTGGAGTGTAGATATCATCTCCAAATTTGTCTTCCATGATACTTTTCCTCTAGCGTGTGCTCCCTCGGCGGTTAGTCTGATCAAGAGCGGTCCTTGCTCTGATACCAATTGATAGATCGAATGTGGTACGCTAGAGGGGGTGAATAGCATTTCTCGAATCTCTTCTACCTACATGGTTTGTTTGCGCAGCGGAATATACAAAAAACAATAAGACAAAAACTAACCAATGCTAACAATGAAGATTTACTTGGTATCCACCCCGGACGGGTGACTAATCCAAGAATCCGTCGGTGGAGAAATTTCCGGATAGCCTCCCTGGATAACCTCCGGCTAGCCCTCGTCGCTCCTTGTGGGTGGAGAAACCTCACCACAACACCTTGGACACTATCTGGGCACAAAAGACTACTAACTCACTTTACCCAAGCGAGTTTCGTCAAGAATCTCAGCCACCACGAAGTTCGCTTTAAATAAGACTCGGGCTGAAACCCTCGCCACCAGTCGACTGCTCCCAGGGCAGTTGACTGGTGCCACTGAAATTTGACCGTTGCACCCCAACGTTCGAATTCTCAGCCAACTCACCAGCCACCTACCAGTCGACTGCTCCCAGAGCAGTCAACTGGTTCCCAGCTGAACCCTTCCCGAGTACAATCACACAACACTCGTACCCTCACGACTCGACTGACTCCTCATCCACAGCCTCGACTATTGCCTTCGCGCGCTCTTCATCTTCGGCCCTCGTCCCTCGGATGCGCACGCAAACCTCCAGCTTGCCTCCATGCCACCCTTCACGTATGCCTCGAAGTCCGCGCCCATCAGCTCATCGTCCCTGCTCTCCAAGGTCCCTCGGGTGCACACAAGCCTCCAGCTTGTCTCCATGCCACCCTTCACCGTACCGAGGTCGTCCAACCAAGTTCATATGTGTAACCTGTACAACCTGCACACTCAACATACATATATAAGATAACAAGGGTAAACCTAACTTAAACCCATTGTCCAAACATCAAAACACTTGGTCACTCCGGACCACAGATTGCCTCAACACTAACTTCCCAAGTTAGGAATTTTCCGAACCGGGCTTTTTAAAACCTCTCCAAAGCTCCCCCTACATTGGACTTACAATGACTTTTTAAGAACCTCTCCAAGGTTCCCCTTACGCCAAGAATGAAGCAACCATGCTCCCCCTTAATCTCAGCTCCCCCTAAACCTAGGGTTTCCCGCAAAGGCGTGTTTGGTTTTCCCAAATTAATCCCAACACTTCTCCCCCATTGCCATTCATCAAAAAGACCCAATAATATCCCAATTATTGGTTCTTTTAATCCCTAATGATCATAAACAACGTGTACTAACCCCCATACACTCGTTTTCCATCATTTGGACCACTTCCCAGCTGCTGATACAAAAATCAGCCTTGACCACTGATACTCTGAAAATCAATTTTTCAGGCCACATTCAGAAATGCATCAGAAATTCCACACTTCTCCAAAAATTTCTAAATTTTGTGGAGAAGTTTGTGGTACCCATACCTACTTGGGAAAAATATATTCACCCATGTATCTATTACCATTCCTATGTTTGACATAAAACCCAAAATTTCCTATGAAAATTAAGGCAAACAAGAGGCAACCTCTCCCTTTACCTATGTCTTCTCCCAATTTTCAATTTACCTAGGTGAAGTTCTACCCAACTTAACACCATAACACCAAGTCAAGTTCTACCCAACTCAACTTCCAAGTTTTTTTCCCCCTTGGACACCATTAAGGATTGCCCCAAGCAACCTTATCCCTAGTGCCAAAAAGAACTTAACAAAACCTTAAACAATCTAAGAGTTTGCAAGCACATTTGCCAGGATATACCCTATCCTAGAAAAATATGATTCCATGAAAAATACAAATGTGCTTGACTTTTGGTACATCCTTTATTTTCTTTAAAAATAGTCATTTTGTATCAACTTGAAAATTTATCCATAATTCCATGTGTTTGTCAAGGCTAACCATTATAATTTGACACATGGAATTGTCCTCAACTTTTCCCCTTTTTATTTCTTAATCCTAGATTCATATGGGAAACTTATCAATCTTCCTTGATTTTCAAAATATCAATAAATCCTTATTAAATCATGGGATAACACTTTATTCAAGGAATATGAAATCATAATCAAGAATTTTAATTCAAAGCCATATTCTATAATCCAATTTTGCAATTTCTTACCATCCAATATGTCTTTTATTTTGAAACCTATGGATCAGTCGACTGCCCTCAGGACAGTCGACTGGCAAATTGAACAGAATGGTCCCAGGGTTGAATTCACTCGGATCAGTCGATTGCCCCCTAGGGCAGTCGACTGATACCTGAATTTCAGGTTTTCAACCCAATTTCAGAAATGCCTAGTTAATTCCACAAATCTCCAAAAAATCTGAAATTTCGTTGGGAGATATGTGGAACCTATGTCTACTTGGGAAAAATATATTTCCAAACAAATATACTCCAAATCCCAAGATTGGAATGAAACTCAACTTCTCCTAAATTATATCATTTTAGCTTCCTCTAAAAGTCTTAATTGTGGTATTTCCTCAATGTATCTTCTTATACTTGATCATAATTCATTTTTAGCACTGAATTATATGGTATTTACCCATTAAACCTTAATTTAATCGAATATAACCCTATTTTCATCTTTTTCTCCCTAAAACTCCTTTTAATGTGCCAATTCTCTAGGATTAAGACTTACCCTAGTCTTCCAATCCCTTTGGCACATTTCATCTAATTTTCTAGGAGAAAATTTCCCGAGATCCATTTACCATAGACCCCAAAGGCTCCTAGAGCTCCCCCTTGAGCTCTTAGCATTAGCCACCTCCCTAAGTGACTCAATCCACACTAGACCACACCGGTGAGCCCCCGGTGATTCTTGGCTTATAAATATAACCTTCTTAACCTTGGACACCTTGTCATTGGTTAAGCCATTTTCTTTTCGTTTAAATGGCACCCGCTTGCCATTTTTGGACTTCTCCTTCTTGCCATAATGATATGCTTCCCTAGCATACTTCTTTTCCTTGGCATTGGAGACCTTAGACCGGCATCCAAACCCCGATCTATCATAGTTGGGTTTTAAACTACCCAACACCATATCCAAACTCTTAGATCCAACCTTGAATCTTTCTAGAGTCTTTTCTAATGTATCAAGCCTTGCCCTCAAGGCTTGATTTTCCATTTCCAAGTTTCTAATCTTAGTGTCCGTATGTCCACTTTGGACATCCCTAGACCTACCCGTCTTCCTAGGCATGTGTCTCCCCTTCTTGAGGTTAATGCCTTGATCCTTAGGTACAAAAGTCTTAGGTCTATCATGATGCATGTTTTTCCTAGGGTTTTGATCTACCTTGTTACTCCTATTCCTATCATTATATTTAAAACCATGATTGTGCACAAGTAAGCAATTTTCATTAATCCTAGTATGCATGGAGTAACTCAAATTTGAATTATATTTTAACTTAAGGTTAGGAATTATCTCCCTTACCTTTGGAGCTCCTTCTTGTTGTAAACTTCTTTTCTTTCTCTCCTCCTTCTCCCATCTTCTTAGATGCTCCATTTTCTTGAGCTTTCCACTCCTTGGGGATTTCGTGTGGTAGTGTCCTAGCTCACCACACATGAAGCATCGAATCTTCTTTCTTTTCTCTTGGGTTTCTTCATTCCTACACCCCATGTTAGATTTAAAAAGAATTGAAGTGGGTTTAGGGACTAATTCCTTTTTCTTACCATTTGGACACTTGTCTTTATAGTGCCCCTTTTCATTGCACCCAAAGCATATAATGTGGTCCTTTTTATTTGCTTTGGTGGAGGTGGAGGCTAGGTTGACTTCTTCTTAAACCTTGGATGAAGTGGATGCTTCCTCTTGTTCCGGCATTGAAGTGGGTCTCTCCTCCCCCTTAATCCTTGAGGTGGTGACCTCTTCCTCTTCCCTTGATGAGGTTGATGATCTCTCACTCACTTCTTCCTCCTCTTGGGTTATCGAGCTCACTTCCTCAGGTTCTTCCACTAATTGAACTCGTGTAGGGTTTTCATGGAATTCTCCTACCTTTCTCCATAGATCATGTTCATTTTAATATTCCCCTACACCATTTAACACATTAGTAGGCAAAATGTTAAGCAATATATCAATTACCTTCTTATTTGCCCTAAATTGTTATTGTTTCTTTTTGTCCCAATATCTAGGACGAAGCTGTTGGTGCAGAATGCACCCAAGTCAAACCTGGGTTTTGATATTGGCAAAAGGCTTCAAAAGTTAAGGGTTAGTTGTTGTCTAACAAGCTTCCTGAGTGTACAGGAAAAGCCCTAGCGAAGGAATGCTAGGCACTGGCGAAGGACTGCCAGACAGGAAAAAGCCCTAGCGAAGGAATGCTAGGCACTGGCGAAGGACTGCCAGACAGGAGAAGCCCTAGCAAAGGACTGCTAGGCTGGCGAAGGACTGCCAGAAGCTAAGCACCAAGCGAAGGGCAGCTTGGTACCTCAAGACCTGGCGAAGGACTGCCGGGCAAAAGTCCAACTGGAGGATCCGGTTGGCACCAGGTAAACTCTCCCGAGAGGAGTAGGTGAGGACGCGTTCCCCTTGAGGGAACATTAGGCGTCGGTTCGACCTAGGGCTCCATTTTGGAGACCAAAGTCAGAACCAAGACAGCTAAGGCTGTATAAAATAATTATTGTTTTATTGTGTTTTGGACTAACCCTTGATGCAGGACCGAAGGAACGTGTGTCTGCAACTCAGAGAGCCTCAAAGGAGTGAGGCAACAGCTGAGTAAGGCGCCCTGAGTGTCCAGGGCGCCCTCAAGGTGAACCAGAACCAATTGAAGCAAAAGGCCTTCGGCTGCTTACTGGGCAGGGCGCCCTCAGCAGCCAAGGCGCCCTCTCAGCCAGGGCGCCCTCAGCGCCGAAGGCGCCTTCAGGAGCCAAGGCGCTTCGCGCCTAAGCTAGCGAGGCCGATCAACTTTATCCAGCCGAGAAGACCGGGTCAACCAAGGCGCCCTCAGCGACCAGGGCGCCCCAGAGGTCAAACCTCATCCCTATTCCGGTGCGATAAGGCTTGACCGAGCAAAGCACGGATCGGGTGACACGTGGCAGGGCGCCCTCGACGACCAGGGCGCCCCTAGGTGCTATAAATAGCACCCCTCGACCCCTAGCTTCAACACAGCTTTCATTCAACGCATCCAAACGCTTTGACGACCGCGCTCTGCTCCGGAAACTTCCTGACTCAAGAACGAAGCGCCGTCAACCTCCCACTGCACCGAAACTCGATCTACACCGGGAGTTGGTAAAACAAAGTGTATATTTCTATTTACAGTAATTTTGTAATCTCACTTTGTAACCGTTTTACGCACTATAAAATTGCCCAAAGTAAACGGTCAACGACCGTGGGCCTTGGAGTAGGAGTCGACCCAGGCTCCGAACCAAGTAAAATCTTGGTGTTTGCGTTGTTTGTCTTTATTCCGCCGCGCACTTACTCTTTCTTTTAAATCCGAACATTTTCCGATATTCACCCCCCTCTATCGGTCTTTCTCGATCCAACAAGTGGTATCAGAGCGGGGTATTCAAACTTGGTGCAACCACCAGTTTGAAAATTTCGGATTTTTTAATTTTTCTCTCTCAATTTTTTTCCGTTAAAATTTTTTTTTCGTTCGAATTTTTCTTTCAAGGTTGGTGCAACACCCCTTGAAATCTGTTTTTATTTATTCTTCCCACACTACTAATCCATGACCAAGTCTTGGAATATTTTTTGTTGCTTTTTTTCTATTTCAGAACAAATGGCCATCCAAGAAGGCTTTAGCACCGCTAGACCTCCACTTTTCAGTGGAGAAGACTTTCCTTACTGGAAAAGTCGAATGGAGGTCCACCTGAAAACTCAGGTGGATATGTGGATAATCATCCAGTCTGGACTGATGATTCCCACAAATGCTGAAGGCGTACCGCAAAACTACTCAGAGTGGGACACTGCCCTTAAACGCAAAATCGAAGCTGACGCCAAAGCAACTCAGACCCTCCAATGCGGACTAACGAAAGAGGAGCTGAACCGCGTAGGCCCTTTCAACAGTGCCAAGGAGCTCTGGGCTAAACTGATCGAGCTCCACGAAGGAACTTCAGATACGAGGATCAGCAAACGTGATCTGCTACTGAACAAGCTCTTCACCATCAGAATGGCAGATAACGAGACAGCAGCTCAGCTCCATGCCAGAATCCAGGAATTGATGAACGGTCTTCATGCAATAGGTCACCAGGTTCAAAACCGTGATCTTATAAGGTATGCCCTAAACGCGTTCCCTAGGACCACCTTGTGGGCATCTATGGTAGATGCATACAAGGTCTCTAGGGATCTTTCAAAAATTAAGCTAGATGAGTTATTTTCTGAACTTGAACTTCATGAACAGACTAACTGCAATTTGGCCGAGAAAAGTATAGCTTTCTTTGCAGGGAAAACAGGAAGGACGACTAAACAGAAAACACAAGTTGAACCCGAGTCTACCTCAGACTCAGAAACAGAAGATCAAGAAGGAGATCAGTCTGAACTGGTCCGGCTAGCTCGAAGCTACTACAAAAAGTTGAAGAACCAAGCTAACACACGGAGAACAAAGCGAAGAAAGGATGAACCAGCTGAACCAGCAACTGACAAACACAAGCCCAACGTAACCTGCTACGAATGCAAGAAGAAGGGCCACTACAAGACTGAATGTCCAAGCCTAAAGGAGTCCAAAAAGACCAGGAAGAAGAAGGCACTCCAAGCAACCTGGGACGAGTCTTCCTCAGAAGAAGAAGAAGAAGCACCCCAGTCCAATCTTCTAGCCCTGACCGCTTCGGATCAAATCGGGACTGACTCAGACTCGGACCAGGACGACGGCAAGCTGACCTTCTCCGACGACGGCGAAATAAGGGTAACGGGTTTTTCAAAATTGCAATTAAATTCTCTTATTTCCTATCTATCCCGAGATTTGGCGAAAGCCAAACTCCGAATCGAGTCCCTCCGACAGGAAGTAAAACTCCTGAAAGAGGGAGCTGAGTCTGAATCCTTAATTGAGAAAATTCAGGAAGGAACCCCTGATCAAGTTGAAAAACTTGAATCAGATAACTCCTCCCTAAAAACTCAAGTCAAGGACTTAAGAACAGCTTTAGAACGATTCACTTCTGGTTCCAAGAACCTTGATATGATTCTTGGAAAACAGAAGTTTGTTCTAAACCGATCCGGACTTGGTTATAGAACCAAATCTCGGCAAAGATCTTACTTTGCTGTACTGAATCAGTCAAGACCTAAGGTTCAGGCATGGGTGCCAAAACTGTGTCTGACCAAACCAACTAGTTCAAATCAATTTTGGATCCCCAAGGACAAGATTCACATCTTGCCTAACCCATACAGAGGCTTTAGTCCAGGGGGAGCCAAAATCAAAATAATTTTCATTATTAGATAATTTTGTTTCGTGATTGCTTGTTTATTTAAATTTCTGCAAGTTGCCATGCTTAGAATTAGGAAAGGTTAGACTTAAGGACTAATTTACTTGAAATTTGAAAACATAGTATTGGGAGGAGGTGAGATGATAGTACGTTGGGGAAACCAACTCTAATAAGATCAAGTCTACTTGGTCTCTTTAGACTGGTGAAACCAGCCGAAGCTACCGATCCAAGACCCAAGCTAGTTAGACCAGAAAATGACCTAATTTAATTTGAAAATGAAATTTCATTAAAAGGCTTTGTCAAGGAAAGGGTGGATGATCCCATAAGGCTACGGCCAAAGAAGGCCTAGTGCCTCGCCAAGACCTGGAAGCCAATTTCTGAAATTCAAATTCAAATTATTTTTTGTCAAATTCGAATCTAACTTAAATTTCAAATAATTATAGATTCTAATCTATTTTCAAAATTTCTATCTTTCAAACTTATTCTCTTTTTGAAAAACACTTAATCTGTTTTCAAAAATTCTGTTTTTGTTTTCAAAAATAAAGAACTTTTTCCAAATTAAAACTTCTTTTCAAAACTAATTTCTACCCTCAAACCTGTCTCACAAAACCTATAAGGTTAACGTGATTGAAAACCCTAGATCTGGGTGAGACAGTAAAATTAAAACTAAATTATGATTCCCTTAATATCAGTGTTGTGGTTAAATCTCAAACTAGTCAAACTACGGTCAATATAGTCAAACCAGGTCAAATCCGATCAAAAACATTCAAATTTGGTCAAAACCGGATTTTAGGGCGCCCAACCGCTTTAGGGCGCCCCGAGGGTGGTCAAAAGCTGCCAAAAGGCAGCTGCAGCCTTGATTAGGGCGCCCTTGTCATGAAGGGCGCCCTCCCACAGTTAGTCAACGGCAGAAAGCTGCACAATCTGAACCACTGACTTGGTAAAGGCGCCCTCGACCGGAGAGGCGCCCTTACCAGTGTCCTTCGGTGGTCAAAAGCTGCCAAAAAGGGAAGCTCAGGCCTGATGAAGGCGCCCTCACTGCTAAGGGCGCCCTCGCCAGTCAAGGCGCCCTCACGGGGAAGGGCGCCCAAGCTGCCTATAAAAAGGGGCTCCCCTCCCTTTCTACTCCTCACAACAAAACACTTCTCCTCCTCAACCTTCTACCTTTCAAGAGATCTTGCAACCCTCTCAAGCTCTCAAGCCCTCAACAATGCCTCCCCGAGCAAACCGGTATATTTTCTTTGTTTGTGTCAATTTCGTTTCAATCTTTCATTAGTGCACATTTCCTTAAGTATACATGTTTTCCTTTCTTAGAAGACGTCGACCTAATCCGGCAGAACCCGGTACTCAACCTAGTCCTGATCCTAGGTTTCCCAATTTAGAGTTGTGTAACAAGTTCTCCCGTACCACCTTTAAACCCATTAAGACAAGCTACTTGAATAGACTATTTTTTACTCAATCCTGTCCCCTAGCTATGAACGTCATAAACTACTACCAACTGGACAATCTGGTATTCTGCGCCCACCCAATCAATACTTCCTTATGCGCAGAATTTTACAATAATATTATTAGACAGGATAATCTTGTGTTCTCCACCATGGTTCAAGGTATTCCCCTAACAATCACTCCAACTTTACTTAACCGATTTCTAGGACTACGACCCTCGCAGTCCACTTTCTGTTGTTACCCTTCTAGGGAGCCTCCCTTTGATGCTCCCTACTCTGAGATTACCTTAGATACATTGCACTCATATTTCTTTAGGCAACCTGTAGCCAGACGATTTCAGTCTGTCGAATTAGAAGTGGCAGGACTACGCCCTATATAGGGTCATAGTCCGATGTATCCTACCATTATCTACCAGGGACGTCACCACTATGCGTCCATTCCATGCCTTTCTACTGTATGCCATGATTCACCAGCTTGACATAGACATAGGACTTCATATATTTCAGACTATCCTACACGCATCTAGTGTTACCACACAAGGGCAGGTCCGCACACCTTACTGCCACATTATTACATCCATATTACATCACCACGGTAGAAATATTACCGAGGGAGAGATGGTCGCCCTAACTGACTACGATGAAATAGGCTATAGAAACTTTGCCCTAGCTGGTATAGAGGTGTCCGGTACCGGGGTCCTGTCCTGGAGACGTCAGAGAGCAGCTCATCAGATCGATTCAGATGAGGAGGTCGAGGTCGACGTCGGAAATATAGCAGCAGCAGCCCGAGCGCACATAGATGAGCCCGCTCCACCGACACTTTAACGACCGAGTGACTCAGCTAGAGACCCACGTACAGAGCCTCCGAGAGGAAGTAGAGGCCAATCACGCTGAAGAGATGGAGACAAATCTGGGCTACTACAACAGTTACATGAGCGCACTTCGAGCCGAGAGGGAGGCCAGAGAGGCAGAGTATCATGAGATGATGACCCTATTTCGATCCTGGCAGCCAGGCTCCTCCGATCATCCCGGTCCTTCGTCTTAGATTCACTTAGTATTGTACCTATTTGACTATCCCTACTCCAGTAGGGTTGACTAGTGGTTGACTATATGACTATGTTGAACCTTGAATACCTACTTTACTTTATGATGACTAGCTTATGCTCACTAGTGATAAGATTATGCTTAG
>JAGFNQ010002482.1:41916-203076 GCA_024364735.1 Boesenbergia rotunda
CAGTAAAATTAAAACTAAATTATGATTTCCTTAATATCAGTGTTGTGGTTAAATCTCAAACCATGGTCAACATAGTCAAACCACGGTCAACATAGTCAAACCACGGTCAAACCAAGGTCAACATAGTCCAACTACGGTCAATATAGTTCAACCAGGTCAAATCCGGTCAAAAACATTCAAATTTGGTCAAAACCGGATTTTAGGGCGCCCAACCGCTTTAGGGCGCCCCGAGGGTGGTCAAAAGCTGCCAAAAGGCAGCTGCTGCCTTGATTAGGGCGCCCTTGTTATGAAGGGCGCCCTCCCAAAGTTAGTCAACGGCAGAAAGCTGCACAAACTGAACCACTGACCTGGTAAAGGCGCCCTCGACCGGAGAGGCGCCCTTACCAGTGTCCTTCGGTGGTCAAAAGCTGACAAAAAGGGAAGCTCAGGCCTGATGAAGGCGCCCTCACTGCTAAGGGCGCCCACACCAGTCAAGGCGCCCTCACGGGGAAGGGCGCCCAAGCTGCCTATAAAAAGGGGCTCCCCTCCCCTTCTACTCCTCACACCAAAACACTTCTCCTCCTCAACCTTCTATCTTTCAAGAGATCTTGCAACCCTCTCAAGCTCTCAAGCCCTCAACAATGCCTCCCCGAGCAAACCGGTATATTTTCTTTGTTTTTGTCAATTTCGTTTCAATCTTTCATTAGTGCACATTTCCTTAAATATACATGTTTTTCTTTTCTTAGAAGACGTCGACCTAATCCGACAGAACCCGGTACTCAACCTAGTCCTGATCCTAGGTTTTCCAATTTAGAGTTGTGTAACAAGTTCTCCCGTACCACCTATAAACCCATTAAGACAAGCTACTTGAATAGACTATTTTTTACTCAATCCTGTCCCCTAGCTATGAACGTCATAAACTACTACCAACTGGACAATCTGGTATTCTGCGCCCACCCAATCAATACTTCCTTATGCGCAGAATTTTACAATAATATTATTAGACAGGATAATCTTGTGTTCTCCACCATGGTTCAAGTTATTCCCCTAACAATCACTCCAACTTTACTTAACTGATTTCTAGGACTACGACCCTCGCAGTCCACTTTCTGTTGTTACCATTCTAGGGAGCCTCCCTTTGATGCTCCCTACTCTGAGATTACCTTAGATACATTGCACTCATATTTCTTTAGGCAACCTGTAGCCAGACGATTTCAGTCTGTCGAATTAGAAGTGCAGGACTACGCCCTATATAGGGTAATAGTCCGATGTATCCTACCATTATCTACCAGGGACGTCACCACTATACGTCCATTCCATGCCTTTCTACTGTATGCCATGATTCACCAGCTTGACATAGACATAGGACTTCATATATTTCAGACTATCCTACACGCATCTAGTGTTACCACACAAGGGCAGGTCCGCACACCTTACTGCCACATTATTACATCCATATTACATCACCACGGTAGAAATATTACCGAGGGAGAGATGGCCGCCCTAACTGACTACGATGAAATAGGCTATAGAAACTTTGCCCTAGCTGGTATAGAGGTGTCCGGTACCGGGGTCCTGTCCTGGAGACGTCAGAGAGCAGCTCATCAGATCGATTCGGTCGAGGAGGTCGAGGTCGACATCGGAAATATAGCAGCAGCAGCCCGAGCGCACATAGATGAGCCCGCTCCACCGACACTTTACGACCGAGTGACTCAGCTAGAGACCCACGTACAGAGCCTCCGAGAGGAAGTAGAGGCCAATCACGCTGAAGAGATGGAGACAAATCTGGGCTACTACAACAGTTACATGAGCGCACTTCGAGCCGAGAGGGAGGCCAGAGAGGCAGAGTATCATGAGATGATGACCCTATTTCGATCCTGGCAGCCAGGCTCCTCCGATCATCCCGGTCCTTCGTCTTAGATTCACTTAGTATTGTACCTATTTGACTATCCCTACTCAGTAGGGTTGACTAGTGGTTGACAATATGACTATGTTGAACCTTGAATACCTACTTTACTTTATGATGACCAGCTTATGCTCACTAGTGATAAGATTATGCTTAGTAGAATAGAATCATTTGGTTTTGCCTCAATTTTAAAATATTTTAAATTTTAAAATGATGTTTATTTTAAAGTTTTTCTAATTTAAAAAGTTTTATTTTGGCTTTAAAATTTTTTTTCGTGACTTAGTTTTATTTCTAAAACTACCCTCTTCAAAACTAGGGTTTTCTTCGAAATGGACTTAGCCTAGGCTCTAACCCTAGAATTGCATGCACCTATAGATCTAGAAGCCAGCATCTCACAAGCACCGTAGGGTACTTTGAGTGATAACCTAGAAAGGGTTGAGATGCTTAGGTCTTTGCCTTAACTCAAGATGCTTTAAGTCAGTGCATCTGCAGTAGTTGGGGCACTAAATACAAACTGAACAGCAATCAAGTTAAGTATCAAGTTTAGACTAACCCTAACTTGAACAATGCACTTAACTTGACTAACCCTAGCAAAAACTACTGTTTATAACAGTTGGTAAGTAGCTAATTGGGTTAGACACGTCCCTAAAGATGTAACCAGACTTAGGTCCCAGTTTGATTCAGTACAGCAAATGCTTTATTATTGCAAATATTTCTTCTGCACTTTTTTGATATATGTCAAAGGGGGAGAGTTAGAAAGAAAGAGGGATACTAAAAATTTTCTAAAAATTTTGTCAAATTTTCTCCTATTTCCTTCTTCAAAAAGTTCAACTGAAAAATCAAATCTGGTTATTTAAAGTTAGAAATTCAAAGCATAATTCATTTTGAAATTTTATTGTTTTCATACTTAAAATTTTCCTTAAAAAGTTTTTCTTACTCTTAATTGTTTTCAAGCTAAACTGTTTTAGCTTAAAATTTTCTTAAAAATTTCTAACTATGAATTGTTTTTAAGCCTAAGTTTTTTTTCTTTTACTTAAAACTTCCCTTGAAAAGTTTCTAACACTGAGACTCTTACTTAAGCTGAAAAAGTGTTATTAAAATTTCTGGTTGGCTTAAAGTTTTTTTTGCTTGAAATTTTTTCAGAATATTTTTTGCTTGAAAATTCTTCAAACTCAAAACATGAAGTGTTGAAAATCACACCATCTACTTTTGAAAAACCTAGGGGGAGATTTCTTCCAGGGGGAGGGAATCTAACTTAGGATTTCATTTTAGCATCTTCTTTACTTAACTTTTTGAACTTGGTTGCCATATATCAAAAAGGGGGAGATTGTTGGTGCAGAATGCACCCAAGTCAAACCTAGGTTTTGATACTGGCAAAAGGGTTCAAAAGTTAAGGGTTAGTTGTTGTCTAACAATCTACTTGAGTGTACAGGAAAAGCCCTAGCAAAGGACTGCTAGGCTGGCGAAGGACTGCCAGAAGAAAAGACCTAGCGAAGGGCAGCTAGGCACCAAGCGAAGGGCAGCTTGGTAACTCAAGACCTGGCGAAGGACTGCCGGGCAAAAATCCAACTGGAGGATCCGGTTGGCACCAGGTAAACTCTCCCGAGAGGAGTAGGTGAGGACGCGTTCCCCTTGAGGGAACATTAGGCGTCGGTTCGACCTAGGGCTCCATTTTGGAGACCAAAGTCAGAACCAAGACAGCTAAAGGCTGTATAAAATAATTATTAATTGTTTTGTTGTGTTTTGCACTAACCCTTGATGCAGGACCAAAGGGACGTGTCTCTGCAACTCAGAGAGCCTCAAAGGAGTGAGGCAACAGCTGAGTGTCCAGGGCGCCCTCAAGGTGAACCAGAACCAAGCGAAGCAAAATAGGTTTCAGCTGCTTACTGGGCAAGGCGCCCTCAGCAGTGAAGGCGCCTTCGTCAGTGAAGGCGCCTTCAGCAGCCAAGGCGCCTTCAGCAGCCAAGGCGCCTCCAGCAGCCAAGGCGCCTCCAGCTCTCTCTGCGAAGCTTCAAGTCAATCCAGCCGAGAAGACCGGGTCAACCAAGGCGCCCTCAGCGACCAGGGCGCCCCAGAGGTCAAACCTCATCCCTATTCCGGTGCGATAACTCTTGACCGAGCGAAGCACGAATCGGGTGACACGTGGCAGGGCGCCCTCGACGACCAGGGCGCCCCTAGGTGCTATAAATAGCACCCCTCGACCCCTAGCTTCATCACTGCTTTCATTCGACGCTTCTACGCTCTTCTGCTTCCGCGACACGCTCCAGAAATCTTCCAACTCAAGCTGACGACGTCCTGCTACTCTGAAACTCCGATCTACACCGGACGTCGGTAACGAAGAGCTTTGTATTTAAAGTTTACTATTCTGCCTTCTTGTAAAATCCATTTGTAAACTTTGCGAACTTATAGAATTGCCCGCAGAAAACGGTCAACGACCGTGGGCCTTGGAGTAGGAGTCGACCCAGGCTCCGAACCAAGTAAACCGACTGTGTTTGCATTGTTCTGTTTTTCTTTTATTTCCGCCGCGCACTTACTCTTTTGTTTTAAATCCGAACATTTTCCGATATTCACCCCCCCTCTATCGGTCTTTCTCGATCCAACATGCCCTACTAGTTGTTGAATATCCTAAGAAGACTTCTGGAGTTGACTTAAACTGGAACTTACCTAGGTAGTCTTTGGTGTTCAAGATGTGGACTTTGCACCCCAAAGATCCTTAGATAATGTAGGTTGGGCAGCCTATGGTAATATAGTTCATAAGGAGTTTTATTGTGTCTTTTGTTAATTAGGATCCTATTTTGGATATAGCAAGCCGTACTAATTGCTTCTGCCCAAAATTAGTTAGCTAGGTTGAATTCATTGAGCATGGTCGTAGCGGCTTCCTAAAGGGTTCTATTCTTTCTTACTTATGGATCGATCTGGCGTGCTAGAGGGAGGGTGAATAACACTTTTTCGGTCGTTTCTCTATAGATTTGTTAGCGCAACGGAAACAATAATATGTAAAAGAAAATAATGACAATGCTAACAACCTGATTTACTTGGTATCCACCCCGGACGGATGACTAATCCAAGAATCCGTCGGTGGATCAACTCCCGGATAACCTCCGGCTAGATCTATCACTCCTTGTGGGTGGAGAAACCTCGCCACAACACTTCGGACACTATCTGATCACAAAAGACTACTAACTCACTTTACCCAAGCGAGTTTCGTCAAGAAAGATAGTAGGAAATGAGCCCTTTTAAATAGGGCTCGAATCTAAAACAACCGCTACCAGTCGACTGCCAAAATGGCAATCACCTGGTCCTACTCAGATTCGACCGTTACAACACAACGTTCGAATCTGCCAGCCTGTTCCAGCCTATACCAGTCGACTGCCAATGGGCCAGTCGACTGGGATACACCTAAGCCTAGGGTTTCACTCCTGAGTACAAATTTCTCCCCACTCAAACCCTCCCGGCTTAGCCCCTGAGTACAAACACTCATACTCAGACCCTCACAACCCAGTTGACTCTTCACCAGCAGTCTTGATTGTTGCCTTCACGTCCTCTTCATCTTCGGCCCTCATCCCTCGGATGTGCACGCAAGCCTTCAGCTTGCCTCCATGCCACCCTTCATGTATGCCTCGAAGTCCACGTCCTTCGCCTCACCATCCCTGCTATCCAATAGTCCCTCAGATGCGCACGCAAGCCTCCAGCTCGCCTCCATGTCATCCTTAACCTGAAGACATCAACCAAGTCCATGTGTACCTGTACACCTGCACGCTCATGTACACATATTAGTTCAACACAAATCCTAACATAACCATATTGCCCACACATCAAAATATCATGATCCTCCAGATCATCTCAGGGTCGATTGCCCCAACAATCTCCCCCTTTTTGATGTGTGGCAATATGTTAAGTTAGGTAAACATATAGCAATGATAATAGCAAAAATAATTGAAAATTAAAGCATAACACATAAGAGACAACCTCCCCCTTAACATATGCTTTCTCCCATATTTCAATTCTTATTGTTAATCCCAAGTTAAGTTTTCCCAACTTAACTCTAAAGTTTCACAACACAAACTAAGTTAGATTTTGACCTAACCTGACTTAACACACACATTTCTCTCCCTTTGACACCATCAAAAAGATTGCCCCAAGCAACCCATGCCCTGGTGCCATGTGGAACCAACCAGATTTCTGAAAAGCCCCTCAGAAATCACAAAACCACAAATTGCCCACACTCCCAGTCGACTGCGAGCCTGCCAGTCGACTGATAGGCCAATTTCAGAATTTCCAGTCGAAATTCAGAAATGCATAAAAAATTCCAAAAAATTCAGAAAAATATGAAACTTTGCAAACACGATTGTTAAGGTATTCCCTACCCTAGAAAAATTTGGTTCATGAGAAACATCAACCGTGCTTGACTTTTTCGTACAAACTCAAACATTCTCAAATATCGTCATTTTGTATCAACTCTCAAACCAATATATGATATCTTATGTTTGCCACTTCCATTGATCTTAGGGTTTCATATAAAATGGTGCTCAACTTTCCCCTTTTTCATATAGAAATCTTTATTTTGACAAAACTTCCCTTCTTTACCTCTTAACCCTAGATAATCATGACAACTCTCTTTATGCTTGTATTTAAAAACATATGATCATCCAATACCAATCAATATACCATTTCAAGATAGAGAATGAAAATATAAAGACTACCAACTCGAAAATCATAGCATAACATGTATCATCAACAATAACAAACTCATGTATCGAGGAGTAGAACAAGTTATGATCAAAGCATGGCATAGCATAGTCATAGATTGTATTATACATCAGAATAAGAAAAATAAAAAAGCTGTCATGAAACAAACATATGAAAGAGTAGCATGGGCTAGAGCCCAAAGTCATCCAAACAGTACATCATCAGAATGAGGAGTGTTTGATAGGTATATATAAAAACATCAAATGGTAATAATCCTCTCAACACTGAACAACTCTCAAAAACTGCATCATCTAGTCAGAAGAACATATGATCGTCACCGCCTGGAGGTGGAGGAGGAGGAGGAGGAGGACCCTGAAAAGCGAGATGCCACTGTTGCATCATCTTATACATGTCATCCTGGCGGCTAGTAATCCTATCAACTGCCATCTCAATCCTCTGCTCCGTCTGTCGAAGTCCGTGGATATCCTCACGGATGACGTGAACATCCTCTGAAGCCTGTGGACATCGGATCGATGTTGGGTGTACTCTGCACGTGTAACCGCCTCGCCAGGCTCCTCATCCGAACTCGATGACTCTGGACGCTCCTTCCAGACAAATATGCCCTGCCTACTCTCAATACCTGCCAAGGACAATTGGCGAGTGCCAATCTGATCATAGTCCTTGGACAGGTGCCTGACCTGACCACTACCCACACGGATGCCAAAACGTAAATGGAAAAACTCGGTTAGGATATGGCAGAAAGGCATATATATCTTCCCATTCACACTATGAGAAGAATGACAAATGACACTAAAGACCTGTAAGGAGACATCGATGTCTAACCTCTTCTCCAAAGCGTACATCATAACCAAATGTGGGAGTCTGATCTTGGACCTCCCCTTGGTGACAATAGGCAAAATGCACTCGATGACGATCTTATATAATACATGGCTAAACGGTCTCATGGGTTTAGCATCAAAAAGATGCTCCGACTCATTCTTGAGTCTTCTAAAATAATGCATATGTATCTGATCAATGGTGACTCTAGGAAACTCTAATGGTTCGACAACAGTGGGAAAGTAAGTGGATGCATTGTTTGACGCTCTACACTGTAGGAACCCAACTAGACCCATGACTGAGAAAGGAATAGGAATACCAGCAACTCGAGACTCATACAAATTACTATCTGAGTCAATGCAAGTCAAATTTGCGTAAAACTCTGTACATAAGTCAATATCTATGTCATGCTGGCAGTAGACCAGCTGATCCAGTTGAAAATGAGTGATCATTTCAACTAGTTGAGGTGACTTCTCTTGAAAGAAGGCCTTGTTTAGGTATCGGCAATTCATCACCACGAATTCATTTTTCTTCAAACCGTTTCTTACATTCCTGGGACCTAAATCTTGACCCTCCCTGACTTGGTTGGGATGATCCTTCACCCCTAGGTTTCTTAGAGGCCATCCTAAAACACCACACACACCCATGCATGTCAAGACACCCCCAAAAGAAAAACATCAAAGAACATGCACAAAAACATCATGTTAGTGCCAAAACATGGTTTAAATGAGAAAAAGAACCTTAAACAATGATACCTTTTCATTCTCTGCATGATTACTTGATTTTGAGAGCACGACTTGAAGAGAAGAGGTTATAACAAACCCTAGAAGTAGATCGGGGTTACCGGTGGACTTAAAGAGAGATTTTAGGGCTTGGAAGGGCCTAAGGATGAAGAAGGATCTTGGGAGAGTAGAGGATCGCCGGAGAAATCGCCAAAACCCTAGAGTTTGGCTCCCCCTGGCGCGCCTTTTCCTTTTATAAAACCCGCGTCCCAGTCAACTGGGCAGGAGGCCAGTTGACTGGGAAAACCCACATAATGTAATTACACTCTGACCTAGTCGACTGCGGTTGAGGCAGGTGACTGATAAACCATACAGAATGTTTGTGTTCCGAAATTTTCTTGTCCCAGTCGACTGCCAAATACCAGTCGGCTGGTATCTGATTTTCAGATTTCCAATCCAAACTTCAAAAATGTCTAACAATTTCCATAAATTCCCAAAAAAATATGAATTCTTGTGGGGAGATTTGTGGATCCTATATCTACCTGGGAAAAATATAATTTCAACCAAAACTATCCTAAATCCCAAGCTTGGTACAAACTCCGAGTTTCTCTAAAATGTATCATGAAACCTTTCTCAGAAGTTCTAATTTTGACCTCACCTTGATGGTCCTTCCCATACTCATTCATAATCAATTCATACCATCATGTTATATGGTATTTAGGTATTAAAACCAATTTGTCTCAATTAAGATCCCAATTTCACCTTTTACTCTATAATTCTCCCTTTAGTGTGTCAATTCTCTAAGATTAAAACTAACCTTAGCCTTTTAAACCTTTTGGCACACCCTATAGTCCTCTTCAATCTCCCAGAAGGAAACCACCTGAGATCCATTGGCCATGGAACCCATTCTGGCTTCTAGAGCTCTCCCTTGAGTTCCTAGCCCTAGTCACCTTCCTAGTTAACTCATCTACAAAGGCAAGACTACATTGGTGCTTCTCCGGTGCTTCTTGACCTTCCACTATCACTCTCTTAACCCTATAAACCTTTTTCATGGTCAATTTCTTTTCTTTTCCTTTAAATGGTTTTTCTTTGTCATTTTTGACTTTTTCTCTACCATAGTTATAGGGCATCCTTGAATATGACATTCTATCAACATTAGCCCTCCTAGGGTGGTATCCTAGACTCGGCCTGCCATTCCTATGATTTTGGTCCTTTGATATCATGTTCAATCCCTTGGACCCTTGAATGACTCTACCTAGGTTTCTTTCTAACTTATCAAGTTTTACTCTTAAAACCTGATTTTCCTTTCTAACTTCCTAACCTTATGATCACTAGACCTAATTTGATCATTTCTAAGTCTACCTATTTTTCTAGGCATATTTCTCTCTTTCCTAGAGTTTATGCCTTGGTCCTTATTCCTAGAGTTCCTAGACATATCATGCATCATAAAATTTCTGGTGTTTTGGCATTCAAAATTGTTTCTATTCCTATCATAATATTTAAAACCAAAAACACACATGGGCATGCAATTGTTATCAATTCTATCATTCAAACAAGCATTTTGAGCATAAATCGAGTTAGGGATTACCTCCCTTACCCTCACAGCTCCCCCTTGATGTGAGCTCCTCTCTTCCTTTTTCTTTTTCTCCCATTTTCTTAGATGCTCCATCTTTTTGAGCTCCTTACTGTTAGGATCGAATACGTCCGCTAGAGGGGGGTGAATAGCATTTCTCGGATCTTTCTTGTACCTACGTTGTTAGTTGCACAGCGGAAACAATAATAAAAATAACAAACAATGCTAATAAACCAGGTTTTACTTGGTATCCACCCCGGCCGGGTGACTAATCCAAGAATCCGTCAGTGGATCACTCCCCAGATAACCTCCGTCTAGTCCTTGTCGCTCCTTATGGGTGGAGAAACCTCGCCACAGCACCTTGACATGATCTGAACTCAATAGACTACTAACAAGCCTTAACCAAGCTTGTTTTGTCAAAAAACTTAGCCACCACGAAGTCCTCTTTAAATAGGACTCGGGGCTGATTTCTCGCTACCAGTCGACTGCCCCCAGGGCAGTCGAGTGGTGCCAGCCAAATTCGACCGTTGACAGCCCCAACGTTCGAATTCTGCCAGCTCACCAGCTGCTACCAGTCGACTGCCAAAATGGCAGTCGACTGGCCCAGGGTCCAGAACCTACTGTGAGTTTCTATTTGCACTGGCAGTCGACTGTTATAACACCAGTCGACTGCCCAACCTCTACAAACACTCTTCCTCACTCTCTTTACCCTCGTCGACATGTGCCTTCAAGCATTCTCCCTTGGCTTGCTCCTTGAAGTCCTCTTCCACCGGCTATCGTCCCTCAGATGTGCACGCAAGTCCTCGACCTGCCTCCATGTCACCCTTCACGTGTGCCCTTTGAAGTCCACTTCTCAGCTTGCCCTTGGAGTCATCTTCCCTCGGCTCTTGTCCCTTGCCTTAGCTGACTCTTCACCAGCAGCCTTGACTATTGCCTTCGTGCCCTCTTCATCTTCGGCCCTCGTCCCTCGAATGCACACAAGCCTCCAGCTTGTCTCCATGCCATCCTTCATGTACGCCTCGAAGTCCGCACCCCTCGGCTCATCATCCCTGCTATATCAGATCCCTCGGGTGCACACAAGCCTCCAGCTTGTCTCCATGCAACCCTTCACCATACCAAAGCCATCCAGCCAAGTCAATATGTGTAAACATGTACAACCTGCACACTCACATACCTATATTAGTACACAAGGGAAAACCTAACTTAAATCCTTTGCCCAAACATCAAAACACAAGGACACTCCGGACCTTAGATTGCCTCAACACTTACTCCTTGGGCACTTTGTATGGTAGTGCCCTAGCTCCCCGCATGTGAAACACCTAATTTTTCTTCTTTTCTCCTTTTGAGCTTTCTCATTCCTACAACCCATATTAGAATTTAAATGAATAGATTTGGGCTTAGGAATTACCTCCTTTTAACCTAGTGGATACTTATCCTTGTAGTGCCTCTTTTTGTTGCAACCAAAGCATATGATATACTCTTTTGATTTAGCTTTGGTGGAGGTGAAAGTCTTTTCTTGCTCTTGTGGGGATGAGGGTCTCTCCTCCCCCTCAACCCTTGATATTGATACTTCTTCTTCTTCTTCTGATGAGAGGAATCCTTTTTTACTTGATTCCTCTACATCACTTGATAATTTTCCTTCTTTTTGGTCTTCTTGGACACTTGAGCTTATTTCTTTGGGCTCTTCTTGCGTCGGATTCTTATGTACTTCTTCCAATTTCGTCCATAACTCATAGGCATTTTTATACTTCCCTACATCACTCAAGATATTAGTAGGAAAAATATTAACCATGATATTGACTATATTTTCATTGGCTCTTGCTTGTTCTTGTTGCTCCTTGGTCCAATACCTAGGTCGGAGCTTCTTTCCATGCTTGTCCTTAGGGGTCTCGACTGGCTCTTCTATCACCATTATGCACTCCTGTTGGGACCGGGTGCATGTTGACATGGATGCGGGTTCGTAATTTTAAAATTAATTACGTGCAGCGGAAGGTTTAGCATAAATAATTTCTCAAATTATTTAACCACACATCTAAGCATGCAACCTTATGCTGTGTAGACATGATCATATATTTAAAATTTGCAGAAACGTAAACTAATTTACTTGTTACCTCGCGAAACTCGAAGGAAGGGACGAGATCCAACTGTAAGCGTCCCTCGGATGCTCCGCCTCTATTCGCGTCCACGCCGAGTATCTTCGGGATGACTTCGCAAAGCAACGAGTTTCGTGTTCTCGAGAACAACTAGATTCTCCGAGAACGCGATAAGAAACCAAGAGAGAAGTAATCATATCAGAAAAACTCACCGCCAAGGTTGGCCGGAATCACAATTTCGGCGAGAAGGAGGAAGATGACTTGCGCCCAATCCCAAGGTGATGATGGTCGGAGAGGAAGATCGTCCCAACGGAAGAACTTCGTCGCCTCGGTGCTTCTCCTTGTGCTCGCGGGAAGAAGAAGGGAGAAGAGGTGTGGCCGGCCAAGAGGAAGAAGGGAGGAGAGGGCTAGAGAGCCTAGGCAAGAATACTTGGATTGATTTCGAATGATTTCCAAGCCTTGCCTTGGGTCCTTTATATAGTGGCCTCTCAACCGCCAGGTCTCTTTTTTCTTATGGAATAAATTTTCATAAGAAATTTATCATATAAATTTTCTATGACTTATTCCATCATGCCAAGTCTTGATTTTATATCATGGTTAAAATCATATTTTAATTCATGATAAAAATCAACCAAGTCTATTTTTTTTTCTTATGAAATAAATTTTCATAAGAAATTTATCATCTAAATTTCTTTATATAAATTTTTTTATATAAATTTCATTATATAAATTTCTTTATCATGGTAAATCAATCCAAGATTGATTTTATAAAATAAAATAAACCAATCCATGGTTCATTTTAATTTCCATGAAAAATAAATTTTATATAAATTTCTTTATATAAATTTCTTTATCATGGTAAATCAATCCATGTTTGATTTTATAAAGTAAAATAAACCAATCCATGGTTCAAAATAAAATAAATCAATCCATGGTTCATTTTAATTTCCATGAAAAATAAATTTTATATAAATTTCTTTATCATGGTAAATCAATCCATGATTGATTTTATAAAATAAAATAAATCAATCCATAGTTGATTTTAATTCCCATGAAAAATAAACCAAATCTTGGTTTATATAAAAAATTTATATCATCCATAATTTTATAAAACAAACCACACTTGATTTATTTTATAATTTGAACCAAACAATTTGGTTCCCTCCCTTTGTTGTGGTCGGCCAAGCAAAGAGGGTGGGGACCCTCTTTGGCCGGCCTATCCAGGCCACGCCCCAATGAATTAAATTCATTTAATTCATTCATTAAGTCTTCAAAAGACTTAGCCATTTTACGCTTCCGATGAGTCTCTGAAAAATTCAGATTCGACTTATCGTTTGGCTCAACCAAACCTAATTTCTCTTGATTGGAAAATCCAATTTTCAACTCGTTTTAAATCCCTCGGATTACTCGTAGTGTGTGTGACTAAATAGGCTTTCGATTTATGTTGGCCATCTATAATTAACCAATTATAGAACGACCATGAGTGGCACCTAGTAGTACATCATGATCCCCAATTAATCGAAAGATCAACGGTTGACCTCAGAAACAATTCTGAAACCTTTCAGCAGCTATAATGAATCGTGCCCCATTCCCTTCACCATCTTATATCCACTTGGTTCAGGACATGGTCTATGTGTGTCAGTCCCCACTAGGCTGACTACGTCACACCTAGCCCAAGTAACATTTTCTCATCCTACGGATTCTAATTACTCTCATGTATTTAAGAGATTCATACTCTGAACATGTCATGCTCTGGCCAGAGGCTTCGAGTAACAATCCGATGATAGGCCTTGGGTATACATCTCCTCGCAAGGAGTGGTGAATCCTTTGTAGGCTGTTCAAACATCTTCGGGCACTTCGGCTTATACCCAATCATCCTGGGTCCACACCTCCTTGGAGATGCTTGCATGAGATGTCAAAGTATAAGTCTCCATGACCAAGATGACTTGAACACCGCAAGTCAAAGGAACATCGCACTTAAGCTGCAGTAAGAACTTCATTGACATATCCATATGTAGACTACCATATGAAGTCTTACAGCCAGTTACTCTAATGAACTAGTTCCCTTAACTAGCATTCATGTTTATCTCCGGATATCTCAATGTCACCAGCCAGTGAGAATCAGCTGATTAGAGAATAACCCATGCTTGTCTCAACAGAATTGATAGTGTCCGTATTTATCAATTCATCGACTAGGGACAATTTCAATACTTCACAATTGCACATGTAGAGATAATCACTAGTTGTGAATTCATCACAAATTCTCTCATGCTGTGAATTGTATTGCGGGCATTCAGTAAATAAGTTTAAGATCTCAATCAAATACATAAACATGTATACTCAAATAGTGAATATTCATTTATTAAAATAAATGATTACAATCATAAGGCGATTGCCTTAGGACACTTTTCTCATATCACTAACAAACTCCCACTTGGCCTAATGCCAATCGCTACGGTACCCAATACCACAGGCTCTAACATGACCCTCAAACTTGTTTTGAGGCAAGGCCTTAGTTAAAGGATCCGCTAAATTCCTTTCAGTGGGAATTTTCTCAATTTGTATATCATTCTTACTTATAATCTCTCTGATCAGATGATAGCGGCGAAGCACATGTTTGGATCGCTGATGAGACCTTGGTTCCTTTGCTTGTGCAATAGCTCCATTGTTGTAGCAATAAACCGGTATTCCTTCATCAATGGTTGGAACCACACCAAGTTCTGAGACAAACTTCTTGATCCAGACTGCATCCTTTGTTGCTTCCGATGCTGCAAAGTATTCCGCTTCCATGGTAGAATCCGCTACAGTGTCTTGCTTGGAACTCTTCCAATTTATTGCGCCTCCATTCAAAATAAATACGTATCCAGACTGAGATTTGGAGTCATCCTTATCTGTCTGGAAACTGGCATCTGTATACCCACGTATTACCATATCACCTTCTCCATATATTAGGAACACATCCTTAGTTCTTCTTAAGTACTTGAGGATTGTCTTGACAACCGCCCAATGATCCAATCCTGGATCAGACTGGTATCTGCTTGTGACGCTCAGAGCATACGATACATCGGGCCTAGTACATAACATAGCATACATGATAGATCCTATCGCGGATGCATAAGGAATCTTATTCATGTAAATCCTCTCATCTTCTGTGCGCGGACACATAGACTTCGAAAGGTTGATCCCATGCCTGATGGGAAGGTAACCTTTCTTGGATTCCGACATGCTAAACCTTTTTAGCACTCGGTCTATATATGTAGACTGTGAAAGACCAAGCAATCGTTTTGATCTATCTCTATAGATTCTAATCCCAAGGATATAGGTTGCTTCTCGCAGGTCTTTCATGGAGAAAGTTTTGGACAACCAAATTTTAACTGACTGTAAGACTGATATATCATTTCCTATAAGTAATATGTCATCGACATATAACACTAGGAATACGACTGCACTCCCACTAACCTTCTTGTACACACAAGGTTCGTCAGGATTTTGTGAGAAATCAAACTCTTTGATTGTCTCATCAAAACGGATGTTCCAACTCCTGGATGCTTGCTTTAGTCCATATATGGATCGTTGAAGCTTGCTTACTTTGGTTTTATCAACCGATGTAAAACCTTAAGGTTGTATCATGTATACATCCTCAAGCAGGTTTCCATTAAGGAAAGCTGTTTTCGCATCCATTTGCCATATCTCATAATCATAATGAGCTGCTATGGCCAGGAGCATCTGTATAGATTTAAGCATAGCTACTGTCGAATTGGTTTCGTCATAATCAATTCCTTGTTTCTGATGATATCCTTTTGCCACTAATCTAGCCTTAAAGGTAACAACATTACCTTCCATGTTGGTTTTCTTCTTTGAAACCCCACTTGCTGTTAGATGTGTATACTGAAAGACATGCTTCTTTTAAATATATGAACATCTTTATTTTGAAAAGAGAATCACAACCACACTAGGTGTTTGTTTATATTAGTACATGCATGAAGTCCAATTACTTTGCATTGTAGATAATATGGTGTGTGGTGTCACACGGAAGATCATGTTATTAGTTCCTTACTTAGTATAAATAAAGACCCACAACCGAGAGGGAATTGGACAACCCATCGGAATGGTTGTAGTGTAATTAGGTGTGGTTGGTCTTGACCATAGGATTATACTAGTGTGCTTTGAGTACATTGAGCAGGACCAAAACACGAGGTTATCCAATTTGTACTGACTCGGTAATTGGATAGGACCTCAGTTTATATTATGGAGTATGATCCCTTAATCCCGAAATAATATCGGGCATATATTATTAATTATTATTTCTTTGATTTACTAATGGGTGAGATCTATTCTGTTAGATCGATAGGCCCGGTAAGTTGAGAGATAATATTAGTAATATGATGTGTCGATGATTATTGACGAAATCCGTGTCCTGGTGAGTCGGGATGATGATGCCCCCTTGATGAGCTCGAAAGGTTCATCATGCTAAACCCTGCAGGTGGATTTGATCCGGCATAATGATAAGGTCGAGTGGTGCTAGTCAAGGATCCAGAAGTTAATTAATTTAAATTTTCAGTAATTTAATTAATTAATGGTCATTCGAAATCTTAAACACGGGAGGATGGACGACTTGTAATAAGTGGAGCTCATATGTAAATATGGGGGTTGGTGCGGTAATTCAATGAGGGTCCTTTAGTGGAATGGATCCTCATTAATGGACCGGGTCTATTAGCAGGCCAAGATCCAACTCCTCCTCATGGTCCCTACCGTAGCCCTATATATACCCCATGGTGGCATAGAACCAAGTTGATGGTCGATCAAATTAATCCAATAGATCACAAGAAACCCTAGGTCTCTTCTCTTCTCTCCTCCTCTCTCTCTTTCTCTCCGAGCGGCGCCGAACGGCGAGAGCAGTTCGTTCTCCACCGATTAATTGCATGCGGTAATTAATCTTCTAATTGCATGCAAAGCAATTACAAACGGCTTTTTCTCCACCATTAATTACATGCGGCAATTAATCTTTTTATTGCATGCAATGCAATTAAAAGCTTCTCCTCTACAATTAATTGGATGCGTTTTCTCCAATTAATTGCAATGGAGCAGTTTTTTTTCCACCGATTAATTCCATGTGGCAATTAATTGGATTGGATGAAAACAATTAAATGGTCAAAGGGAGTAGCGATTAATCTCCGGGGGTGATTAATTGCTCGTGGAGAGCAATTTTTCCTCCACGTTTTGAGAAGCTGTGGAGTTTTCTCAAGGGAGAAAAAGTTAAAAATGGTGGGCGCAATTCTCTTGGCTGATTTTCGGTTTGGCAAGGAAGCAGTGCTCAGGTTGCTCATGCAACTTGAGCTACTCAGGTTGCACACGCAACTTGAGCCGGCGGGCGCCGACTTCGGCGGTGGAGAAAGACCACCTGGCGCTGCCTTCGGCGGTGGAGAAAGACCACAGATCTGGTGCCATTTTCCAGCTGTGAAGAAGTTGCTCATGCAACTTGGAAATGTTACTGCAGAAAAGTTGCTCACGCAACTTGCAGATTTCTCCAAGGAGCGGCCGGCAGCATCCCTTAGGTTAGAGATTGATTGGCGCAAGGAGAAGGGATCAACTTGATGGCCATAGGTCTTGGTAGATCGTCGCCCACACGACGTCCAAGAGGGGAGAGTCATACGGTAGAAGATCGTAAGATAATAGAAGGTACATTCTTCCTTGGCTCCTTTCGTTATGTAATTATGTGCCTTATTCATGTGCCTTGTCATTTCATATTTGTTATTTAATTATTTTGATTGCGAATCATAGTCAATAATTATTTAACTGGACCCCGACCATAAACACAAAAGCCGGCGATCAACTCGTCGCCTTTTCCGCGGTTGAACGGTCGAGCAAATTGCAAGACCAATTTTGGTAATTGGCTAAGTTGCAATTTGAATCGTTCGATACGGCACGAGATGGTCGATGGGAAATGACTCTCTATTCAGATTAAATTTTTTAATCCGTAGGCATAGAGAGGTCTCTCGGATCGAACAGGTATCCGCTTAGGAAACCCACCAAGCCATACCCAGCAATTGGTATCAGAGCTGAGGTTTCCGGCTTTGTGTGTTTGAGGATTGGTTAATTTTTTTTTTGCATTTCCATGCATTTTATTTAGCTGGACGATATGTGGATGTGCGTAGGCTAACTTTGTGTTGCAGGCACGAGATTCCAACTTATCATGGCCAAATAATGATTGTGTGAATGGTTTTGCAATTATTGTAATTAATAAATCCTCGGGGTTGACGAGGTGACGACACTACTGGAGGCGCATTAGAGACCAAGGCCATGAAAGTTGAAAAATCTAGGATTTTCTATTTTTCATATGTTGGTTATGTGCTTGTTGTGTGAATGTACTAGATAAAATTCCTCGTAATAAATTACTAAGTGGGAGAGGGACTCTAAGGGTTCCATGGCTTCCATTACAATCCGATAAGTGATGCAAACAAGTCTGCGTGTTAGCTCTGAGTGCCTTCCTCCCCATCGGATGGATTTGTTCTGCAGATCACAGGGTCGGAAAAGATTATAGAAAATTATTAAAGAGCGTGTGTACTCCCCATCGGAAGGCACATAATCAGAGATAATTTTCTTAGTGTTGTGTAATGGTGAACACTTAGATGCGAATAATAGTATCCTCCCCATCGGAGTCACTGCTATTATTTTGCAGAGCTGAAGTGGACCAACTATTAATCTTACTTGTCAAAAAGTTAGGTTGACAAGATAGTATGATTAATGGGTAAAACCTCCTCTTACGAATGAGGAAATTCGTATACGTCCACACCATCGTGGCATGTGAATTTCTCGGTGATTAGAGGTGTTGGTTGATTTCAAAAATTTATTGTTGTGAGGAATCAATTTATTTTCGATTTCTAAAGTAGTGTGTGTTGTGATTCTCAGAATTTTCAAAATGGCTTTTAACCCACTAGCTACAATACTTAAGGAGAATAAACATACTAGACCCAACTATATTGACTGGAAGAGAAACCTTGACATTGTCCTTACGGTTGAAGAGGACAAATTTGTACTCACCGAAAAATATCCTGATAAGCCTAGCGACAACTCTGGTGAAGGGCAGAAGGAGCATTACAAGAAATGGGTTAAGGAAGATGAGATGGCGCAGTATCACATTCTGGCATCCATGTCGAATGTATTGCAACATCAGCATCAGGCCATGCCCACTGTTTGTGATATGATGCTGGACCTTCAGGAGCTCTTCGAGCACCAGAGTCGTGCGTCTAGGCAACTAGTGATGAAGAATCTGATGACGACCACTATGGTCGAAGGGACACCCGTGAGGGATCATGTCCTAAAGATGATAGCCCACCTCAATGAGATTGAGGTTCTTGGAGGATCTATCGACGGGGAATCACAGGTCGATATAATACTCTAATCTCTGCCTAAGAGTTTTGAGCAGTTCCGGCTCAACTATAACATGAATAAGCATGAGTATACGTTTGGGGAACTCCTGGGAGAACTCCAGGCGGCAGAAGGGCTCTTTCATCAGAACCTGCAAACCTTGGGAACTCAGAAGGTTTCTACTTCTGTGCCGAAAGGCAGGAAGAAGAAGAAACAAGGTGGGTTCAAGAAGGTAGCAGCATAGTAGGGACCAAGGACTAGAGAGAAGAAGCCGAAAGGCAAGTACTTCATTGGACATTAGAAGGCGAACTGTCCCCGTCATCAAGACAAAAGTATATCTTTTTCTTTTGTCGTTGTAACATGCTTAGCGGAGTTATCTACCGGTACCTGGTGGGTAGATACAGATGTCACTACACATGTCTGCAATTCTTTGCAGGGGTTCCAAGAAGCCCCACGACTAGCTAAAGAAAAAAAACCGTCTACATGGGAAATGCTACGGAGGTGGCTACTATTGCAGTGGGAGTTATTTATTTATCTTTAGAAGATAAAGTTTTGGTTTTAAGATTGCTTTTATGTACCTAATATTTAGAAAGAACTATGGTTCAGTTTCTGAAATAAATGATATTCTATTGCTTTTTATGAAAAGTGGAATAGAAAGATTATCTATTCAGGTACATTGATAGGCAATTGGTACACATTAGAACCAAAGTCTTCCATGATGCAAATAGTAACTAATAGCTCATCATCTAACCAAAGTAGGAGAAAGGTTCCTTCCGAGATGAACCAAACATACCTTTGGCGTCTAAGGCTTGGTCTTATTAACCTTAGTAAGATTCAAAGGTTGATAGCCAATGGGCCCTCGGGTTCATTGGTGGTGGGAGATTTCTCTAACTTTGAATCATACTTGGAAGGTAAGACGACCAAGAGGCCTTTCAAGGCCGAGGGGTATAGAGCCAAAGATATGTTAGACATGGTTCATTCAGATTAGTGTTGTCCTATGCCTATCCAAGATAGAGGTAGCTTTGAATACTTCATGAGACGAATATTCAAAGGTATGGATATGCGTTTACTTGATGGTCGCAAGTCTGAATCTTTGATTAGTTCAAAGAATTCAAGACGATTGTGGATAAACATCAAGGTAACAGTATCAAGACACTACAATCGGATTGTGGTGATAGGTACCTCTTGGGAAAGGTCAGGACTTACATATCAGATACTGGGATTCAATCCCGAATGACTGCACCCGGTACACCCCAACAGAACGGTGCAACAGAGCGAAGGAAAAGAGCTCTTATAGAGAGGGTTAGGACAATGATGAGCTACTCCGAGTTGCCGGATTCGTTCTGGAGATATGCTCTGGAAACGGTAGCTTACATATTTGATACCATCTATGTCAGTGCCTCCTGCTCCCATAGAAGTGTGGACTGGGCGAAAGCCAAGTCTAAGACATCTTCGGACATGGGATAACTCAGTATATGTGCTAAGAGGGGATACTGATAAGATTGGAATCCCGTGCGCTTGTTCGTAAGCTATACTAGAGAAACGAAAGGTGGTTCTATAGTTCTAAGGATCAGAGGGTAATCGTTGGGACGAATACCAGATTCTTAGAAGAAGACTATGTGATGAACCGTAAACCCATGAGTAGACTAGTTCTTGAAAAATTAAGAGGGGATGGTCTGACCTTAGTACCAACTGTACAAGAAGAAATACCACAAGTCACTGCACCACGTGTCACAGAAGATACACAAGTGGTACCTCGTCGTAGTGGGAGGGTTGTTAGTCAACCAGAAGGATTCATGTTCTTGGGATAGTATTCGGACTCGGTGCCTGGCGACCATGAATCAAGATCCCTGGACCTATGACGAGGAACATCTGCTTTGAAGAGATAATCCATTTATGGATTTGTTCAAAGGACGGATGAGATTTGTGTATGTAAGAATTGTGACGGGAACTTAGTGGTTTTCTTATACTATACGTAGATAATATTTTGTTAGTTGGCAACAATGACAGAGTATTATCAGACGTAAGGGTATGGTCGTCCAAACAATTTATATGAAGGACTTAGGAGAAGCAGGACACATCCTTGGTAATCAAAGTTTTACGGGATCACTAGAGAAGGATGTTGTGCTTATCCCAAGCTTCATATAGTGATAGTGTCTTAACTCGTTTTAGCATAGAAACCTCCAAGAAAAGTTTTGTACTTCTCAGTTGTGGAGCTACTCTATCTAAGGAGATATATTTAGATTATCAAAGGAGATAGAGCAGGTAATGACGGTTCCTTTAGCATCGGCTATAGGAAGCCTCTTGTATGCTAAAAACGAGATCGGATATCTGCTTTGCCGTGGGCATGGTTAGCAGATATCAGAGTTACCCAGGTCAAGGAAATTGGATTGCGGTAAAAGCTTATATTAGTGCCTGAGAATGACTAAGGATTATAAGCTGGTTTACCGGACAGACCAATTCCCTATGGGTTATACGGATACAGACTTCCAGTCGGTTAGGGGCAAACGTAAGTATTCCTCGGGGTTTTGTGTTTACTTTTAGGAGGTAGAACCGTAGTTGGAGGAGTGTCGTGCAGCGACTGCGTGATGGACTCCACCATGGAAGCTAAGGATGTGGCAGTCTTTGTGACAGCAAAAAGGAAACTATATGGTTCAGGAACCTCAAGATGGACTTCGATGTGATTCCTTGATTGCTCAAAGCTATCACATTCTGTTGTGATAAATAAATGGTGCAGTTGCAAACTCGAAAGAATCACGAGCCCATTAGGCGAGTAAACACATAGAGCGCAAGTACCTCCCAGGAGAGGAAAAGCTGTAGTTGCCTAGATTACATCAGAAGACAACCTGGGAGATCTTTTCACTGAGACCTTGATAGTGAAAGCTTTAGACATGTGGAGGATCAGGGAGTCAGATGTATGGCATTTGAGGGAAGCAAAGTCTTTATGTATAAGTGGGAGATTGTTAGATGTGTATACTGAAAGACATGCTTCTTTTAAATATATGAACATCTTTATTTTGAAAAGAGAATCGCAACCACACTAGGTGCCTGTTTATATTAGTACATGCATGAAGTCCAATTACTTTGCATTGTAGATAATATGGTGTGTGGTGTCACACGGAAGATCATGTTATCAGTTCCTTGCTTAGTATAAATAAAGGCCCACAACCGAGATGGAATTGGACAACCCATCGGAATGGTTGTAGTGTAATTAGGTGTGGTTAGTCTTGACCATAGGATTACACTAGTGTGCTTTGAGTACATTGAGCAGGACCAAAACACGAGATTATCCAATTTGTACTGACTCGGTAATTGGATAGGACCTCAGTTTATATTATGGAGTACGATCCCTTAATCCCGAAATAATATCGGGCATATATTATTAATTATTATTTCTTTGATTTACTAATGGGCGAGATCTATTCTGTTAGATCGATAGGCCGGTAATTTGAGAGATAATATTAGTAATATGATGTGCCGATGATTATTGACGGAATCCGTGTCCTGGTGAGTCGGGATGATGATGCCCCCTTGATGAGCTCGAAAGGTTCATCATGCTAAACCCTGCAGGTGGATTTGATCCGGCATGATGATAAGGTCGAGTGGTACTAGTCAAAGATCCAGAAATTAATTAATTTAAATTGACAGTAATTTAATTAATTAACGGTCATTCGAAATCATAAACACGGGGGGATGGACGACTTGTAATAAGTGGAGCCCATATGTAAATATGGGGGTTGATGCGGTAATTCAATGAGGGTCCTTTAGTGGAATGGATCCTCATTAATGGACCGGGTCTATTAGCAGGCCAAGATCCAACTCCTCCTCATGGTCCTTACCGTAGCCCTATATATACCCCATGGTGGCATAGAACCAAGTTGATGGTCGATCAAATTAATCCAATAGATCACAAAAAACCCTAGGTCTCTTCTCTTCTCTCCTCCTCTCTCTCTCTTTCTCTCCGAGCGACGCCGAACGGCGAGAGCAGTTCGTTCTCCACCGATTAATTGCATGCGGCAATTAATCTTCTAATTGCATGCAAAGCAATTACAAACGGTTTTTTCTCCACGATTAATTGCATGCGGCAATTAATCTATTTATTGCATGCAATTCAATTAACAGCTTCTCCTCTACAATTAATTCGATGCGTTTTCTCCAATTAATTACAATAGAGCAGTTTTTTTTTCCACCGATTAATTGCATGTGGCAATTAATTGGATTGGATGAAAACAATTAAATGGTCAAAGGGAGTAGCGATTAATCTCCGGGGGTGATTAATTGCTCGTGGAGAGCAATTTTTCCTCCACGTTTTGAGAAGCTATGGAGTTTTCTCAAGGGAGAAAAAGTTAAAAATGGTGGGCGCAATTCTCTTGGCTGATTTTCGGTTTGGCAAGGAAGCAGTGCTCAGGTTGCTCATGCAACTTGAGCCACTCAGGTTGCTCACGCAACTTGAGCCGGCGGGCGCCGACTTCGGCGGTGGAGAAAGACCACCTGGCGCTGCCTTCGGCGGTGGAGAAAGACCACAGATCTAGTGTCATTTTCCAGCTGTGAAGAAGTTGCTCATGCAACTTGGAAATGTTACTGCAGAAAAGTTGCTCACGCAACTTGCAGATTTCTCCAAGGTGCGGCCGGCGGCATCCCTTAGATTAGCGATTGATTGGCGCAAGGAGAAGGGATCAACTTGGTGGCCATAGGTCTTGGTAGATCGTCGCCCACACGACGTCCAAGAGGGGAGGGTCATACGGTAGAAGATCGTAAGGTAATAGAAGGTACATTCTTCCTTGGCTGCTTTCGTTATGTTATTATGTGCCTTATTCATGTGCCTTGTCATTTCATATTTGTTATTTAATTATTTTAATTGCGAATCATAGTCAATAATTATTTAACTGGACCTCGACCATAAACACAAAAGCCGGCGATCAACTCGTCGCCTTTTTCGCGGTTGAACGGTCGAGCAAATTGCTCTCTATTCAGATTAAATTTTGGTAATTGGCTAAGTTGCAATTTGAATCATTCGATACGGCACGAGACGGTCGATGGGAAATGACTCTCTATTCAGATTAAATTTTTTAATCCGTAGGCATAGAGAGGTCTCTCGGATCGAACAGGTATCCGCTTAGGAAACCCACCAAGCCATACCCAGCACTTACACCCTATGGGCTTAATCCCTTCAGGTGGGTTAACCAAGTCCCATACTTGATTTTTGTACATGGAATCCATTTCCGACTTCATGGCTTCAAGTCATTTATCCCTTTCTGAATTTTTCAGAACATCTTCATAACTGATAGGTTCATCATCGCTAATGAGTAACACGTCGTTAAATTCACTTATGAGAAATCCGTATCTCTCTGGAATATTGTGTGTCCTATCAGACCTACGAAGAAGTGGTATTGTTTTAGGTTCAACTGATAGCTCATCATTATGAGTTATTGGTTGTGGGTCTAGACTAGGTGTCTCTGTAATGTCTATTGGAGTTCCTTGAACTTCTTCAAGTTCAATGCTACTCCTACTGTTTTCTTGTAAAAGAAATTCTTTTTCTAGAAATACAACATGCCTTGAAACAAACACCTTTTATTCCAAGGGATGATAGAATTGGTAACCTTTCATTTCCTTAGGGTATCCAATAAATAGACATTTATCGGACTTAGCATCCAATTTGTCTGATACAGTCCGCTTTACATAAGTAGGACAACCCCATATCTTTAGGTGAGAAAAATGAGGTTTCTTACTATTCCATGTCTCATATGGAGTAGTAGAGACTACCTTGGTCGGGACTCTGTTTAGCAAGTAAACAGCTATCTTAACCGCATAGCCCCAAAAGGATTTTGGAAGAGTTGCATGATTCATCATAGATCTAACCATGTCCATCAAGGTTCGGTTACGCCTTTCAGATACACCATTATGCTGCGGTGTATATGGCGGAGTCCATTGAGACAATATCCCATTGTCCCTAAGATAATCTTGAAACTCTTGACTTAAATATTCACCACCCCGATCTGATCGAAGTATCTTAATACTTTTGCCAAGCTGTTTCTCTACTTCACTTCTGAACTCTTTGAATTTCTCAAAAGCTTCAGATTTGCGTTTCATTAAGAACACATACCCGAATCGTGAGTGATCATCGATAAAGGTAATGAAGTAGCTATAGCCTCCTTGTGCAAGAGTTGACATTGGTCCACATACATCAGTATATTTTAGACCAAGCAATTCTCCCACTAGTTTACCCTTTCTGAAAAAGGGTAATTTGGTCATCTTACCTTTTAAGCATGATTCGCATGTATCAAATGAACCGGGTTCAAATGATTCCAGAATTCCACATCGGTGTAATTTGGTCATGCGTTTCTTGCTTACATGGCCAAGACGACAATGCCACGTATAGGAGTCTATTTGATTATCTATTCTAGCACGTTTGTTGCTAACTTTGATATTGAAAATGTCACCGGATAAATCTAACGTGTAGATACCATTGCATAATGTTCCGATCCCATAAAGAACACCATTTAAAGTTATGTAACAACAATTGTTACTAAAAGTTAAATGGTAACCCTTTTCATTCAAGCATGAAATAGATACAATGTTCTTTATTAACGAAGGAACAAAATAACAATTATCCAATTCTAAGACAAGTCCAGTAGGGAGCTTTAGCAAATATGTTCCGATGGAAATAGCAGCAATTTTTGCTCCATTTCCAACTCACAAATTCGCTTCTCCCTTGACGAGTCTTCTTCTATTCCTTAGCCCCCGTATGTCATTACATATATGTGAGCTACACCCAGTATCAAGTACCCAGGTGTACATGGAGATAGAGTGACATTCAATAACAAAGATGCCTGAAGAGGATGGGGCATCGGATGCCTTCTTCTTCAAGGACTCAAGATAAACCTTGCAGTTTCTTCGCCAGTGCCCTCCTTGCCACAGTGATGGCAGGTGCCTTTTCAATCCTTTTTTCCTTAGTTAACTTATTGGTGTCCAAAATGAAACGCAAATTCAGAGAGGACATGATCAGGTGATTATCCTAGAAATACAAATTGAGGTTATGTGATGAGAAGAATGCATCAATATACATTAATTAAATCCTATTTATTTTTCGAATTGAATAACCCTTTTTATCAATTCGGGAGACCGTAGGAACATCTCCAAATAGGTTAATATCCAACCATAGATAAGAACAACCATGGCTGGGGCCATCAAGTTTTTCTTAGCTATGAAGGTAGGTAATTATACCGATTACATATTACATATATGTAACTATCACATTATGCTATCAACTAATTGAATGTTTACATAAATCATTGGGTTGTTAACTCATTAACAAGTATGCAACTTTATACATAGCACCCAACTGCACCTCTCTTTACATCGACCTTGGCTGTGGCACAACAAATCGATGCTCCAAGCTTAAGGCTGACCCATTAATCAAGAAATAGTTTTAATATGGTTGGAGCTCATTCAACCGTTTAGTCAAGCTTGGATGTGTCCAACAACTAAAACTAAGGATTGACCTCTGACTCCAACTATATTAATCATAAACTAATTCCATGGTTTGAACATGTTGAGGTTCAAGTCGGGCATGGATGTGTCCATCAACCCAAACGAGAAACAAAACTCCGGTTCTAACCATATTAATGGAAGGTGTTGGCCTTAATATTTTGTAAGGGGTTTTGGGTCTCATCCTTTTTCTTTTAAGCACATTCATGACATATAATTATGTCATGCTCTAACCATTTCCTTAATAAAGTATGTATGTGACTTAATTTATCAAGTCTCATTAATTGAATTAGGAACCGGATTTCCTAATTCTAATTTCACACTTTATTCAAGGAATTGTTTTGGGAAACAATTTTCTAAATTGTCATAATCAATTTCGGAAATAATATGTTTAAGACTTTGATTTCTCTAAATCAATTCTTATTAAATTAAGAGACAGATTTCCTTAATTCAACCACATATTATTTTCATAAAAATCCTATTTAAGGAAATATACTCTATAGGAAACAATTTTCCTAATTAATTTTGGAGACAATAATATATATGAGCATCACCTCATAAATCAAATAAGGAAATTATCGTTTGAGAATTACCTCAAAAATTTCTAAGATTTGATCACATATTTTATTTATGGAAAATTAATATCAATAAATAACTTAATTTGGACGGCTTCCCGAGGCTCAATCCAAAATAAGAATTTATTGATAATATAATTTGGACGACTCCCCGAGGCTCAATCCAAATTAAACATTTGATAATTTAAATTCAATTTAGGAAATTTAATTATAACAACTAACTTTAAATTGAACGGCTTCCCGAGGCTAAATCCAAAATAAAGAATTTTGTAAATAATTTAATTTCCAAATATGAATTTAAATGTCAATTAATATTCCCATAATTTGTCTAGACTTTCTTGAAAGAAAGTGCCCAAAATTGCGAGCTTTCCATAAATGGAAAGTTCCCAAAAATAAAAATTTTCAGAATAATTATAAGTTTCTGGGACAAAAAAAACTTACGTATTTCCAAGATTGGAAAATATCCAAAATACGAAATTTCCAAAATTGGAATGTTTCCAAAAATGGAAGGTTTTCACAATTATCATAAAATTTCAGAAACAGGGATATTTCAAAAGTTTGCGAAATTTCATGAGGATTTCCAAACTTTGAAATTCCTAAATCTAAAATTTACCATAATTGGAAAGTTTCCATAATTGGAAAATTTTCCAAAATTGAGATCATTACAAAGTTTTCCGCAAAATAATTATATGATTATGTCGAACACTAACCGGCTCTGATACCACTGTTGGGACCGGGTGCATGTTGACATGGATGCGGGTTCGTAATTTTAAAATTAATTACGTGCAGCGGAAGGTTTAGCATAAATAATTTTCCAAATTATTTAACCACACATCTAAGCATGCAACCTTATGTTGTGTAGACATGATCATATATTTAAAATTTTGCAGAAACATAAACTAATTTACTTGTTACCTCGCATAACTCGAAGGTAGGGACGAGATCCAACCGTAAGCGTCCCTCGGAAGCTCCGCCTCTATTCGCGTCCACGCCGAGTATCTTCGGGATGACTTCACAAAGCCACGAGTTTCGTGTTCTCGACAACTACTAGATTCTCCGAGAACGCGACAAGAAACCAAGAGAGAAGTAATCATATCGGAAAAACTCACCACCAAGGTTGGCTCGAATCACAATTTTGGCAAGAAGGAGGAAGATGACTTGCGCCCAATCCCAAGGTGATGATGGCCGGAGAGGAAGATCGTCCCAACGGAAGAACTTCGTCGCCTCGGTGCTTCTCCTTGTGCTCGCGGCATGAAGAAGGGAGAAGAGGTGTGGCCGGCCAAGAGGAAGAAGGGAGGAGAGGGCTAGAGAGCCTAGGCAAGAATACTTGGATTGATTTCGAATAATTTCCAAGCCTTGCCTTGGGACCTTTATATAGTGATCTCTCAACTGCCAAGTTTCTTTTTTCTTATGGAATAAATTTTCATAAGAAATTTATCATATAAATTTTCTATGACTTATTCCATCATGCCAAGTCTTGATTTTATATCATGGTTAAAATTATATTTTAATTCATGATAAAAATCAACCAAGTCTCTTCTTTTTTTTCTTATGGAATAAATTTTCATAAGAAATTTATCATATAAATTTCTTTATATAAATTTCTTTATTATGGTAAATCAATCCATGATTGATTTTATAAAATAAAATAAACCAATCCATGGTTCATTTTAATTTCCATGAAAAATAAATTTCTTTATATAAATTTCTTTATCATGGTAAATCAATCCATGATTGATTTTATAAAATAAAATAAACCAATCCATGGTTCATTTTAATTTCTATAAAAAATAAATTTTATATAAATTTCTTTATGATGGTAAATCAATCCATGATTGATTTTATAAAATAAAATAAACCAATCCATGGTTCATTTTAATTTCCATGAAAAATAAACCAAACCTTGGTTTATATAAAAAATTTATATCATCCATAATTTTATAAAACAAATCACACTTGATTTATTTTATAATTTGAACCAAACAATTTGGTTCCCTCCCTTTGTTGTGGCTGGCCAAGCAAAGAGGGTGGGGACCCTCTTTGGCCGGCCTATCCAGGCCACGCCCCAATGAATTAAACTCATTTAATTCATCCATTAAGTCTTCAAAAGACTTAGCCATTTTACGCTTCCGATGCATCTCTGAAAAATTCAGATTCGACTTATCGTTTGGCTCAACCAAACCTAATCTCTCTTGATTGGAAAATCCAATTTTCAACTCGTTTTAAATCCCTCGGATCACTCGTAGTGCGTGTGACTAAATAGGCTTTCGATTTATGTTGGCCGTCTATAATTAACCAATTATAGAACGATCATGAGTGACACCTAATAGTACATCATGATCCCCAATTAATCGAAAGATCAACGGTTGACCTCAGAAACAATTCTGAAACCCTTAAGCATCTATAATGAATCATGCCCCATTCCCTTCACCATCTTATACCCACTTGGTTCAGGACATGGTCTATATGTGTCAGTCCCCACTAGGCTGACTACGTCACACCTAGCCCAAGTAACGTTTTCTCATCCTACGGATTCTAATTACTCTCATGTATTTAAGAGATTCATACTCTGAACATGTCATGCTCTGGCCAGAGCCTTCGAGTAACAATCCGACGATAGGCCTTGGGTATACATCTCCTCGCAAGTAGTGGTTAATCCTTTGTAGGCTATTCAAACATCTTCGGGCACTTCGGCTTATACCCAATCATCCTGGGTCCACACCTCCTTGGAGATGCTTGCTTGAGATATCAAAGTATAAGTCTCCATGACCAAGATGACTTGAACACCGCAAGTCAAAGGAACATCGCACTTAAGCTGCAGTAAGAACTTCATTGACATATCTATATGTAGACTACCATATGAAGTCTTACAGCCAGTCACTCCAATGAACTAGTTCCCTTAACTAGCATTCATGTTTATCTCTGGACATCTCAATGTCACCAGCCAGTGAGAATCAGCTGATTAGAGAATAACCCATGCTAGTCTCAACAAAATTGATAGTGTCCGTATTTATCAATTCATCGACTAGGGACAATTTCAATACTTCACAATTGCACATATAGAGATAATGACTAGTTGTGATCTCATCACAAATTCTCTTATGCTGTGAGTTGTATTGCGGACATTCAGTAAATGAGTTTAAGATCTCAATCAAATACATAATCATGTATACTCAAATAGTGAATATTCATTTATTAAAATAAATGATTACAATCATAAGGCGATTGCCTTAGGACACTTTTCTCATATCGCTAACAACTCCCAATCCATGCCGAGCCACATCTTCATTCTAGCTTTCCAATAATCAAAATCTTCATGCTCATATGGTGGTGGTGAGTTTATATCTTCCCCAAGTTTGTCTTCCATCATTCTTCTTCCTCGAGCGTGTGCTCCCTCGGCGGTTAGTCCAATCAAGAGCGGTCTTTCGCTCTGATACCAACTGATGGATCGATCTGGCGTGCTAGAGGAGGGTGAATAGTACTTTTTCGGTCGTTTCTCTACAGATTTGTTAGCGCAGCGGAAACAATAATATGTAAAAGAAAATAATGACAATGCTAACAACCTGATTTACTTGGTATCCACCCCGGACGGATGACTAATTCAAGAATCTGTTGGTGGATCATCCCCCGGATAACCTCCGGCTTGATCTGTCGCTCCTTGTGCGTGGAGAAACCTCGCCACAACAATTTGGACGCTATCTAATCACAAAAGACTACTAACTCACTTTACCCAAGCGAGTTTCGTCAAGAAAGATAGTAGGAAACGAGCCCCTTTAAATTGGGCTCGAATCTGAAACAGCCGATACCAGTCGACTACCAAAATGTCAGTCACCTGGTCCCACTTAGATTCGACCATTACAACACAACGTTCGAATCTACCAGCCTGTTCCAGCCTATACCAGTCGACTGCCAATGGGCTAGTCGACTGGGATACACCTAAGCCTAGGGTTTCACTCCTGAGTACAAATCTCTCCGCACTCAAACCCTCTCGGCTTAGCCCCTGAGTACAAACACTCATACTCAGACCCTCACAACCCAGTTGACTCTTCACTAACAGTCTTGACTGTTGCCTTCACGTCCTCATATCTTCAGCCCTCGTCCCTCGGATGCGCACGCAAGCCTCCAGCTTGCCTCCATGCCACCCTTCACGTACGCCTCAAAGTCCACGTCCCTCGGCTCACCATCCCTGCTATCCAATAGTCCCTCAGATGCGCACGCAAGCCTCCAGCTCGCCTCCATGCCATCCTTCACCTAAAGACATCAACTAAGTCCATGTGTACCTGTACACCTGCACGCTCATGTACACATATTAGTCCAGCACAAATTCTAACTTAACCATATTGCCCACACATCAAAATATCATGATCCTCCAGATCATCTCAGGGTTGATTGCCCCAACACTTTCTACTATCCCATTTTGCTGGGGGGTTCTAGGATAGGAAAATTCATGAATATATCCATTTATTTTACAGAATTCTTCAAATCTTTGATTCTCAAACTCTCCCCCGTGATCACTCCTAAGTCTTTTGATTTTGGTATTATTTTGATTTTCGATTATCTTGCATAGGTCAATAAATAAGTTTTGGGTTTCATCCTTAGTTTTTAGGAACCTAACTCAGGTAAACCTAGAGTAATCATCAATAATAACTAAGCAGTACTGATTTTCGCTTAGTGACTTGGCTCCATGTGAATCAAATAGGTCAAGGTGCAGGAGCTCAAGTGTGGTTTAGGTTATGTCTGATTGAATTTGCTTGTGATTAGACCTGGTTTGTTTACCTTGGTTACAAGAGTTACATATCATGTTTTCATAGTTCTTAATTTTTGGTACCCCTTTATTATACCAAGTTGGGTAATTTTTGAAAGTAGTCTTACATTAGTGTGACCTAATCTCCTATGCAAGAAGTTGGATTCTTCTAATTGAGTTAGGAGGCATTTAGGTAGTAAAGGTAGATTTATAGTATAAACATTATTTTTCCTAGTACCCTTAAGCATGACTTCTGAGTCTTGTAGATTTCTAATTAGGCAGTCAGAGTTGGTAAATGTTACTACATAGCTAGTATCACATAGTTGACTTATACTAAGCAGATTAAATTTAAAATTCTCAACCAACAGAACTTTTTAATCACAAAATCGGATTTGAGTTCAATGTTACCTGACCCAATGACTTTGAGTGTACCATTGTTGCCAAATGCTACTGAGCCTAGGTTCTTGAACTTGAGTTTGGTGAATTTCAATTTGTCCCCAGTCATGTGTCTGGAGCATCCACTATCCAACATCCATTGGTCCAAATATTTATGTTCCTACACATAAAGTATTTATTGATTTGGATCCAATTAGAATTAAGGATAGCTTAAATTGATTTTCACAACCTAGTCCGTCTCACCCAATCTAGAGTTATCAATCACGTTAACCTTATAGGTTTTGTGAGACAAAATTTTCAAAAGAAATATAGATTTTAAGTTTGAAAAACATGGTTAATTTTAAAAGGTTAAATTAATTTTGAAAATGTTTATTTTGAAAATTTGAGTTTAATCTAAGATCAATTGAAATTTGTGTTAGATTCAAATCTGACAATAGTAAAGTTAATTTGATTTTCTATAATTGACTTACAGGTCTTGGCGAGGCACTAGGCCTTCTTTGGTCGTAGTCTTATTGGATCATCAACCCTTTCCTTGACAAAGTCTTTTTTAGAAAATTCATCTTCAAGTTATTCCTTGAAAGATTTTGATCTAACTAGTTTGGGTCTTGGATCGGTAGCTTCGGCTAGTTCCACCAGAATGGCTTCCCTAACGTACTATCATCTCACCTCCACCCAATACTTGGTTGTTCAAATTTCAACTAAGTCATTTTATCCTTAGTCTAACCAGTCCTAGATCTAAACATGATAATTTGCAAAAAGAAATAAACAAGCAATCATGCAATAAAAAATAAGCATGTAATAAAAAGATTTAAAAAAAACTTATCTAATTATAAAAATTATTTTTATATTGGCTCCCCCTGGACTAAAGCCTCGATAATGGTTAGGCAAGATGTGAATCTTGTCCTTGGGGATCTAATACTAGTTTGGTCCAGTTTGGTTGTTCAAGCAAAGCTTGGGGACCCATGCTTGAACTTTGGCTCTAGGTTGGTTCAGTACAGCATAATAGGACCTTTGTCTAGACTTGGTTCGATACCCTAATCCAAATCGGTTAAGAACGGACTTCTATTTTCCAAGGATCATGTCAAGACCCTTGGAACCCGAAGTGAATCGTTCTAAAGCCACTCTGAGCTCCATGACTTGAGTTTTCAAGGAGGAATTCTCTCTCTCAAGCTTTTCAACTTGAGTAGAGTTTCATTCTTGAACCTTCTCAGTCAAGGATCTCGAGTCGGCTTCCACTTTCAGGAGTTCTACTTCCTGTCGGAGGACTCGACCCGGATTTTGGCTTTCGCCAAGTTACGAGATAAATAAGCAATTAATTTAGATAATTAAATTTCGTAATAACCTCTTACCGTTATTTGGTCGTTCTCTGATATTGTGAGCCTTCCGTCGTCTGGCTCCGATTCTGATCCGGTGTCAATGTCTTCCGAAGTGGTTAAAGCGAGAAGATTTGATTGTGGGGCCTCTTCTTCTTCTTCGGAGGAAGATTCATCCCAAGTGTCTTGTAAAGCCTTCTTTCTTCGTGTCTTCTTTGCTTCTTTCAGATTGGGGCACTCCAATTTGTAATGTCCCTTCTTGTTGCATTCGTAGTAGGTGGCATTTGTTTTGCCTTTTGACGATGTTGAAGGTTCGGCTGGATCTTCCTTTCGTCGGCTTGCTTTCTTTCTGTTGGTTTGATGCTTCAGCTCCTTGTAGTAGTCCCGAGCCAGCCGAACCAACTTGGGTCGATCCCCTTCACTATCTTCTGAGTCTGAATCTGAGTTAGACTCGAGTGCTAGTTGAGGCTTTTTCTTGGTGATTTTTCCTTGGGATTTACCTGCAATAAAGGCAATACCTTTCTCGATCATTGTGGAGTTGTCTGTTCATGCAATTCTAATTCTGAAAAAAGTTCATCTAATTTAATTTTTGAAAGGTCCCTGGAAACCTTGTAAGCATCTATCATAGATGCCCACAGTGTGTTCCTTGGGAATGCGTTTAGGGTATACCTGATTAGGTCACGGTTCTCTACCTTTTGACCTATTGTATGCAGCTCGTTCATTAGCTCCTAGATTCTGGCGTGGAGATGTGCTGCTGATTCTCCTTCATTCATTTTTATTGTGTAGAGTCTGTTCAGCAATAGATCACTTTTGCTAATTCTGGTGTCGGAGGTGCCTTCATGCAGTTCAATCAGCTTGCTCCAAAGTTCTTTGGCGTTGCTGAAAGGTCCCACCCGATTCAGCTCTTCCTTGGTCAATCCGCATTGCAACGTCTGGGTTGCCTTTGCATCAGCCTCGATCTTCTTTTTTAATGAGATGTCCCATTCATAGTAGTGTTGTGTCACTCCTTCTGCATTCTTGGGTATCTCTAGGTCAAATTGGATAATTATCCAAATGTCCACATGAGTTTTCAGGTGGACTTCCATCTTGCTTTTTCAGTAGGAGAAGTCTTCTCCACTGAAAAGCGGTGGTCTGGCTGTGCTGAATCCCTCTTGCATTGCCATAATATTTTCTGAAAAAAAATAAACACAAAGAAAACTTGTAACAAGACTTAGTCTTGGATTAGTAGTGCGGAAGAAAATTGATAGAAATGAAAAGACGATCGATTGGTGTTGCACCAACCTCGATTAACGAGAAAGATTTGAAAAAAAAATATATTAAAATAATTCCGTAAATCCGAAAAAAAAACTCTCAAATTGGTGGTTGCACCAAATTTGAGCCACCCGCTCAGATACCACTTGTTGGATCAAGGAAATCGATAGGGGGGGTGAATATCGATAATAATTTTTCGGATAAAAATAGAGCAGTTAAGCAGCGGAAAATAACAGAACACACGCGAACACAAGTCGGTTTTACTTGGTTCGGAGTCACGGTTGGCTCCTACTCCGAGGCCCACGGTCCTTGACCATTTACTTTGGGCAATTCTATAGTGGTAAAAAGGTTTTACAAATTGAGTACAGAAAATAGAACTAAAAATGAACTTTACAACACTTTTCGTTATCGACGCCCGAGGTGGATCGAATTTCGGAGCAGAGGGTCATCGTCGGCGCTGGAATCTCGAAGTCGAAGTTGGTCAGAGTGTAGCGCCTGAACGAAAAGTCTTGGAGTGTTGACAACAATGTGTCTTGAAGCCTTGGGGGTAAACCCCCTTTTATAGCACCCATGGGGGCGCCTGTGTCGATGGGGGCACCTACACGTGGCCTTCCCTGCACGATCTCTTGTCCACAGGCTCGGTTAGCGCTTATCCATCTTCACTGGGGTGGTTGAGATAATGGGGGCGTCTGTGACCTCACGGGCGCCTGAGCTGCCTTGGTCCAGAGGCTTCGCGGCAGTGGTTTGTGTTGGATCGTGAAAACCGATAGAGGGGGGGTGAATATCGGAAGTCGTTACTTTTTCGGAAAACTGAGAGTAAGTGCACAGCGGAAATAAAAATAACATACACAGCACAAAGACACAGTGATTTTTACTTGGTTCAGAGCCTGTGTCGACTCCTACTCCAAGGCCCACGGTCGTTGACCGTTTACTTTGGGCAATTCTATATTTGCGCAAAATCGGTTACAATAATTTCAATTACAAAGAGAGTGCAATAAATTAATAATAAAATATTAAGCTCTTCGTTACCGACGTCCGGAGTATATCAAATCTTTTTGGGGCAGCGGGACGTCGTCGGCTCGAGGTGAAGCGTTTCCGGAGCAAGGCACGAGCGTAGAAGAACTTTGAAGCGTTGGAAGTAATGATTGTAGAAGCCTGGGGTCGAGGGCCCTTTATATAGGGCTAGGGGGCGCCCGGGACGTCGGGGGCGCCCCCCTACGTGGCAGCCGATCCGTTCCGATCTCGGTCAGCGTCTGATCCCCTTATCTTCGGGATCAGTTTTGACTGGGGCGCCCGCAGCGCTCGGGGCGCCCGCATTGACCGGGTCAAAGGTTATCTACTTGGCTTCGAGGGCTTCTTGGTTCGAGGTATGCACCAGGGGGCGCCCGCAGCGCAGGGGGGCGCCCGGGAGCACGGGGGCGCCCGGCCCAGTGTGTATTCGAACCAGTCTTCTTGTTACTTGTTTTGTATGGCCCTTGGGGGCGCCCGGGACGCTCCGGGCGCCCTTCTCAGCAACTGCCTCTCTCCTCTGAGGCTTTCTGTGTCACGCCCCGAGACCCAGGAGCCGCTGATCCAATAGAAAATCGGACAGCACCTCCCCTGTCCGGCGGACAATTTACACATACATACAACATAATAGACAAACACACGCAATATATATTTGGCCTCAGGCCTCCAAAGTAAATAAACACAATATAAAGACACAAAACAACTAAGTAAATCATACCTGACTGCGGACCGGTCCGACTTACGACGAAACAACCAATACAAAAGCCCCTTAGGGCACATGACACTCATACGACATATACAAATCACTAACAGAAATATAAAACAAGTGTACTACAAGTACAAGGCAAAAATATGTCGACGCGATGGGTAGGGACTGGCTGCCGGGCTCTTCTGGCGACTCCAAGTATCTCAACCTGAAATAAAAACATATGGCAACGGTGTGAGTCCATAAACTCAGCGAATACCCAGTAGATATGCATAGTATGTTATAATAACAATAGAAGCCTACGCTGATACAACCTCCTATGAACAGTAGGAAGAAAGGGTATACTGAACATACTGATTAAAGATACATACCAGAATCCATCTATCCTGCAGAGGGTGAAATAAATCCCTATGGAACAAGTATAACATATAAACCAAGGTATACAGGTATCCAGTATATGCATGTCAATCAAGTGCAGCAAATAAATGCAGCAAACACAATCAAGTGCACAATGCATCGTATGCATATGATGCAATGTCATGGTCACCCCCTAACACCAGTCAAGTCACCGAGACAGGCGATACTGTGTCGGCCGAGTGGGTAGAGCTGTGACACTGTACGCACCCTGCTATCACTGCTCTTGAGTGACCGAGTGGACAGGATGCTGGTGGAGTGAACACTCCGCCCCATATATATATGGGGGAGATATCTCTCTCATCTTCTCTGGTCTATGGGAAGAGAAGGGATCCCTGCTTGCTACCACGCTCCAAAACCACTACCCATGAGCGGTGGAGCGGAGCAATACAGAGCAAATGCACACACGCTACGGTATCCACTAACCCATGAGTGGCCGTGTGTGCCTACCATGTGCCGGAAAACGATTAGGCTCAACCACAAGGGAGTCGCTGATCGCCGGCATGCAACAATGCAAGGATGGTGCATGATAGATACACATACCGCCCTCCCAAGTCCTCAGTATACTAGGTCTCGGTCTGAAATCCTATAACAGGAAATACAATTATCCTACAAGGTATACTGGCCGAAAACTACAGATCCCTCAGGGTCAAAGGCAGGAGATACATCACGATCTCTAAGCATACATCTAGATATGACACTACCTGATACTGTATGAAACTAACAGCATAATAACTCAGGGATAACTAACAAGTATCCAGAACGGACATAACAATTAAGGGATAACTAACAAGTATCCAGTATAGACATGATAACTCAAAGATAACTAACAAGTATCCAGTATAGACATAATAATTAAGGGATAACTAACGAGTATCCAGTATAGACATAATAATTAAGGGATAACTAACAAGTATCCAGATCAGACATGATAACTCAAGGATAACTAACAAGTATCCAGGACAGGTATAGTAACTCAGGGATAACTAATAAGTATCCAGAACAGATATGATAACTCAAGGATATCTAACAAGTATCCAGGACAGGTATACTAACTCAGGGATAACTAAATAAATATCCAGAACATGAATAATAACTCAGGGATAATAGATAAGTATCTAGAACATGAATAATAACTCGGGGATAACTAACAAGTATCCAGAACATGAATAATATCTCAGGGATAACTAATAAGTATCCAGAACATGAATAATATCTCAGGGATAGCTAACAAGTATCCAGGTCATGAATAATAACTCAGGGATAACTAATAAGTATCCAGAACATGAATAATATCTCAGGGATAGCTAACAAGTATCCAGGTCATGAATAATAACTCAGGGATAACTAATAAGTATCCAGAACATGAATACTATCTCAGGGATAGCTAACAAGTATCCAGGTCATGAATAATAATTCAGGGATAACTAATAAGTATCCAGAACATGAATAATATCTCAGGGATAGCTAACAAGTATCCAGGTCATGAATAATAACTCAGGGATAACTAAATAAATATCCAGAACATGAATAATAACTCAGGGATAATTAACAAGTATCCAGAACAGAATAATATCTCAGGGATAACTAATAAGTATCCAGAACATGATTAATATCTCAGGGATAGCTAACAAGTATCCAGGTCATGAATAATAACTCAGGGATAACTAATAAGTATCCAGAACATGAATAATATCTCAGGGATAGCTAACAAGTATCCAGGTCATGAATAATAACTCAGGGATAACTAATAAGTGTCCAGAACATGAATAATATCTCAGGGATAGCTAACAAGTATCCAGGTCATGAATAATAACTCAGGGATAACTAATAAGTATCCAGAACATGAATAATATCTCAGGGATAGCTAACAAGTATCCAGGTCATGAATAATAACTCAGGGATAACTAATAAGTATCCAGAACATGAATAATATCTCAGGGATAACTAACAAGTATCCAGAATAGGCATAGTAACTCAGGATAGCGTATAAACTTACTGCTATCTATAACAGACAATGCATAGCAATATGACAATATCTAAAAGATAAGTCAAAGGGTACCCGCCTCAGCGTGAAGTCTATGTCCAAGAAGAAAGAACCACCCGTCAAGAAGTCCGAAGACAGTTCAATGTCCTGTATCAAATGATATAGTTTAGCTATTATAACAACTAATACTAACCAAACTAAGTACTAAGTCGTATCAGGATCAATCCAACCATTATAATTAGGTTTAATCTCACGGAGCTAAACCCAAACCAAACCACTCCAAGATCCATTCTTGAAACCTATCACTGAGCATCGCTTAAACCCAAGTCCAAATCAAGTTCACCAAGCTATGCATAATCCAAAACAAAAGTCCCATCTCAAGGAGATTCAAGAAATCACAACACAGAAAACCAATCACAACAACTCTAAGCCCTAAGGAACTCACAGCCACAACTCTAACCCAAACCAAAAACAAACTAAAGCACATCCCTAACAATGAGCTCGCAACAGGGAATTTAGCACACAGATGAAAATCCACACTTCTATGGGGCTCACGGCAGAGCACTATAACTCAAGAAAACATCCCAAATCGAAATCTAAATCAGATGAAAACTCCACAGAACACATCCATATTCCTATACCAGAACAATACAAAGCTAAACCTACCATCACACTCTAATTCGATTGTGAGAAGCATTTCTGATTAACAAACACGGATCAACCAAAGCATCAGCTCTTACCTGAAATGTGTTCACCCATCATCTCCTCCTCTCTGTACAGATCTAGCGAAAATCAGAGGCCACAAAGCCACGACGCTAAGGAATTTCCTCTTCTCCAATGAACCTCTTCAACCTCTCCCCGAACCGCAACATGGCATCTGCCCGGGAAGAAGGCCGACGGAGTTGGACAGCAGGTGGCGTCGTCTAGGAGAGAGGGCAACGGCTAGGGCATCGCAGAGTAGGAAGAGTCGAGGCTTCCTCTTGGCTACAAGCGAAAAAGTGATGAAGAGGAGAGAAGGCGACCGGAAGGAGCCAGGGTGGCTTGCGGCTGGGCACGCAAGGAGAAAAGAAACGCAAAGGGGAGGAGAAGAACTCGGGCTGCTGCGATTTAGGGCTCAAGGGTCGGCTGCGGGAGGATGAAAAGGAAACTAAATGTTTATAAGAGGCCACCTTTGCAATTAAACCCAAGGAGTTTAATCAATTACAATTTCATCCTTAACTTTGTGTCTTTGCCATCTTTTCCCTCTGAAATTTTAGAATTTCAACCAAACACCCCGCATCTATATTTTAATCCACCTCAATAAATCTCTAGGGTTAGATTATTCACCCTTTCAAAATTTAAGAGTTTACCCGTAAACCCTTGCTAAGTTTAAGTTTTCACAATAAAGCCCCTTGGCCTCCTCCCGTAGGACCGGAAGCTCTAAACTCTATCCGGAAAAATCCTGAAAAATTTTCTGGTCCGGATTTTTAAATCACCGTATTTTACATTCTGAGCTGCAGACACACGTTCCTTCGGTCCTGCATCCAGGGTTAGTCCAAAACAAGATAACATAACAATTAATTAGATTTATACAGCCTTAGCTGTCTTGGTTCTGACTTTGGTCTCCAAAATAGAGCCCTAGGTCGAACCGACGCCTACTGTTCCCTCGACGGGGAACGCGTCCTCACCTACTCCTCTCGGGAGAATTTACCTGATGCCAACCGTTCCTTTGGTTGGACTTTTGCCTGACGGTCCTTCGTCAGGTCTTGTAAACTGGCAGTCCTTCGCCAGTTGCCTAGCAGTCCTTCGCTAGGGCTTCGGTCTCAGACTGTCCTTCGCCTGGAGCCTAGCAGTCCTTCGCTAAGGCTTGATACTGGCAGTCCTTCGCCAGTTGCCTAGCAGTCCTTCGCTAGGGTTTGGATACTGGCAGTCCTTCGCCAGTTGCCTAGCAGTCCTTCGCTAGGGCTTGGATACTGGCAGTCCTTCGCCAGGTGCCTAGCAGTCCTTCGCTAGGGCTTTTTCTGCACACTCAGTGAACAACGTTAGATCACAAATAAACTTAACTTTGAATCCTTTGCCAATATCAAAACCAGGTTCGATATGGTGCTTCCTACACCAACAATCTCCCCCTTTTTGATTATGGCAACACAATTCAAAGTTAAGTAAAAAACTTTATAACTGTTAAGAACATAATATAAAAATGAAGTATAGCAATTTTACACAATTCAATGTTAAGTAAAAAACTTTATACCATTTACTAACACAAGGTAAGGGTTGAAAAAAAAACCTTTATTTCTCATAAAAAACCTTTATTTCTTATACTCCCCCTAAAACCCTGAGTACTTGTGTTATACTACTTAACTTTGACCTTTCCTCCCCCTTTGACATATATCAAAAATAAGCATGGGTGAACAAGGTATCTAATAGGGAGGTTTCAGTTTTACCAAAATAAATTTAAGTAAAGGAGTTCAAATGCATAGTTTTCAAGAAAAACTTAACCGTAAAGCAAGTTTTCCTTAAAATGTTTCAACTTTTGCACTCATAGAGAATTTTCCTTAGAACATATTTTGTGCATTAAAAATCATTTTTACTTTGGAAAACCTTTAAATAGACAAGTTTTTGCTGAAACATAGATTTGTTTGCTAAGAAAACTTTATTTAGAATCATTTGTCAAAAATTTCAAAGGTTTTGCTCAGACAAACTTTGTTTACTAAGGAATATTTTACTTAGAAATATTTTCAAAATAACTACACTTAGTGCTTTAGAGGTGTTGAAAGATGCTTAGACCAATTTTAAAGCACTTAAGAATACTTAGTGAAAACAAGATAAAATTTGAAATTTTCTCTCTCTCTTGGCCATATATAAATAAGGAACTTTTAAGGAAAAATTATGTGGATCAGAGCTTATGAGTTTTGGAAATATAAAAATACTTAGTATAATTTTGAAAGCACACAGATTAAATTGCACTAAAAAGACTCCGCTTTGAATGATATTGTGCAATTTTGAAAAAAAGGATTTTGCATTTTTAGCCAAGTCTTTAGAAAATTCACGTACTTAGAACACTATTGCCTTGGAAAAGTATTAGAACTTTTTAAAACATTATATTTTGAGATATTATGCAAATTTTGGAAAATATAAGTACTTTTGAAAAGTATGCATGTAGGTATTTTTAAACATAATATTTTAAAAGAATTTAATATTATTTTGAGATCATGATACTTTACTTTGTTTCTTTTCCAGTATGACACAATCCTAGGAAGCCTTGTTAACTACAAGGGCATTTTCCTAAGTGTCCTGGAAATTTTTCAACACTAGTAAATATTATTTCAAAAGGTATTTCAAACAAAACATTTTAAAATAATATTATTTTGTAAGACAAATGTTTTCAACACAATTTTGAAAATATAGTGTATGAAAACATATTATTTAGAAGTGTTTGATAACTCTTTTAATTTGACCTCCCCCTAAATTTGACGCAGTTCTTGGAAGCTTGTTGACCACAAGTATTCTTCCTCTAGTTCTTAGGGTTCAGTTCATATCAAAAGAGTTATTTAATAATTTCAAAGATAATTGCAAAAGAAAATACTTGTTAGACATAATTTCTTTTGGTTTAGACTCCCCCTAAATTTGACACATCCTCGGAGTCCTTGTAGATCATTAAGTGGACCTTCCTTTGTGTCTTTAGGGTTTACTAAAATCAAAAGAATAGTTTTGAATACTAGCATGGTAATATAATTTTTAGTAAATTCAATTTGAGCAGAAACCCTGTTTTCGAAAAACATTTTGAAATAATAATGGTTTTTGTAAAGCATAATTTTAAAAAATATAGTGATTACTGGAAAATATAGTATTTCTTTTAATTTGGGCTCCCCCTGAATCTGACATAGTCCTAGGAGGCTTGTTGACCACAAGTTAATCCTCCTCTTAGTCTTAGGGTTTGTCAAAATTAAAGAAATAATTTTGAACATGCCTTTTGAGTATGATCATTTTTAAGGAAATAGATTTTTGAAAATACAATCTGGTATGATAACACAATTTTTCAAAACCCCTTTTGAAATGGTAATAATTTTTCACAAATACTTTGAAAGAAAAGAATAAACTACTCCCCCTGTACCGTTTAACTTAATCTAATGTCCATGTTTGACTATGTTGACAGGTTTCACTCAGTTATGTTTGACCAATCAAATAACTAAATTAATCAAACCCTAAATTCTATTTAAAAACGAGTCTATTTTAACATGAAATTCAATATTTTGAAAAAAATAGAGATAATTTTGAATTTTTTTTTTGGAGCACTTTGAGTTTTGTTTAAAAGAATAGTGATATATATTCTTAGGTCCTAGATATCTCACCCAGTTCTATGTGATCAAACATGTTAACCTTATGGGTTTTGTGAGACAAATATTTTAATTTTGAAAACATGGTTAATTTTGAAAAGTTAGATTAATTTTGAAAACAATTGGTTTTAAATTTAATTTGAAAAGAAATATTTGAATCTAAGATTAACTGAACATTTGTGTTAGATTCGAATTTGACAAAAAGTAATTTGAATTTGAAATTCAAAAATTGGCTTCCAGGTCTTGGCGAGGCACTAGGCCTTCTTTGGTCGTAGCCTTATGGGATCATCCACCCTTTCCTTGACAAAGCCTTTTAATGAAATTTCATTTTCAAAATTATTCTTTGAAAAATTTCTGGTCTAACTAGTTTAGATTTTGGATCGGTAGCTTCGGCTAGTTTCACCAGTCTAAAGAGACCAAGTAAACTTGATCTTATTAGAGTTGGTTTCCCTAACGTACTATCATCTCACCTCCACCCAATACTATGTTGTCAAGTTTCAGTTAAACTGTTTTATCCTTAAACTAATCAATCCTAATTTTAAGCAAAAAGAACATAAACATAAAATAAAAAGAAACCTACAATTAAAGCACAAAAAAATGATCTATGTTACATCATAATCGTAATAATATTCTGGATTATCAAAAACAATAATATTATGAATTACATTTTCTAACAAATTAGCCTTAACTAATTTATAAGATTCAATCATATTATTCATGGTAAATAAGGGGTTTTCAAATACTGTAAGCTTACCTCTCCCGATCGTTTGTCTAGTATTCTTGTAGTGACCACGAGCTAATCGGACCATATTGGGTCGATCTCCTTTTTTGTCGTCAAATTCTCAGTCTGAGTTGGACTCGGGTACAGGTTGAATCTTCTTCTTTGGTGGTTCTCTTGGAGTTTTCCCTGTACTAGAAATTATACCTTCCTCGACCATTATAGTATCAGTTTGATTATTTAATTCTAATTTTGAAAAGAATTTAAAATCAATTACCGTCTCAGTTAATTCGTTTTCTAAGTCTGGCTTGGATTCGGGTTCAGACTCTGACTCGGCTGTTTGTGCTTGGACCGAGAGTGCAAGACTGCTTACTTGATCTTCTTCTTCATTTGATTCGTTCGATGATTCGAACATCTCTCCTTCAAAGACCTCAATATTCGAGCTTTCTTCGTGTAGGTTGATTAGCTTCTCCCATATCTCTTTAGCACATCCAAATGAACCGACTAGTTTGAGTTGTTCGTTGGTTAGACCACACTGAAGAATTGCAGTTGCCCTTGCATTTGTCTCAATTTGGTTGAGCGTTGGTTCATCCAGTTTGTCCCACGCAATTGATTGTCCATCTTCTATAGGAAGGGAGAACCCTGTTTGAATGATCATCCATATGTCCATATGGGCCTTCAGATGGAACTCCATTTGACTTTTCCAATAAGTGCAGTTCTCGCCGGAGAATAGCGGTGGACGGGCACTATTCCACTCTTGGTTGGCCATTTAATTTAAACCTCATATACAAGAGAAACAACAGAGATATGCCAAGACTTGGTCTTGGGATTAGTAGTGCGGGAGAAGGAAAAAAATAACCCAAAATAAATGTTGCACGAATTTCGAGGCAGAATAATAATAATAAAAACAATTTTTGACAAATTTTTGAAAATATTAATTTTTGTCAATTCAGATTAATGATGAAAAAATAAAAATTTAATGTTAAATAGAATTTGCTCGAATTAAGATAGCATGAATTTCGAGAAAAATATTAAAATATTAATAAAAAAAAATTTATGACACATTTTCAAAAATTATTTATTTTATCAATTCAGACTTATGGTGAAAATATGAAAATTCAAAATTAAAAAAGGCGTAAGAATATTTTAAATACACCTACAGATATTATTTATATAAAAAAACGAACGAGATTGAGTTGTGTTGATTAACAAAAAAGAAAAGAAATAAAAAAATAAAAAAATTCGTAAATCCGAAAAAACTTTCAAACTGGTGGTTGCACCAGGTTTGAACAACCCCGCTCTGATACCACTTGTTGGATCGTGAAAACCGATAGAGGGGGGGTGAATATCGGAAGTCGTTACTTTTTCGGAAAACTGAGAGTAAGTGCACAGCGGAAATAAAAACAACATACACAGCACAAAGACACAGTGATTTTTACTTGGTTCGGAGCCTGTGTCGACTCCTACTCCAAGGCCCACGGTCGTTGACCGTTTACTTTGGGCAATTCTATATTTGCGCAAAATCGGTTACAATAATTTCAATTACAAAGAGAGTGCAATAAATTAATAATAAAATATTAAGCTCTTCGTTACCGACGTCCGGAGTATATCGAATCTTTTTGGGGCAGCGGGACGTCATCGGCTCGAGGTGAAGCGTTTCCGGAGCAAGGTACGAGCGTAGAAGAACTTTGAAGCGTTGGAAGTAGTGATTGTAGAAGCCTGGGGTCGAGGGCCCTTTATATAGGGCTAGGGGGCGCCCGGGACGTTGGGGGCGCCCCCCTACGTGGCAGCCGATCCGTTCCGATCTCGGTCAGCGTCTGATCCCCTTATCTTCGGGATCAGTTTTGACTGGGGCGCCCGCAGCGCTCGGGGCGCCCGCATTGATCGGGTCAAATGTTATCTGCTTGGCTTCGAGGGCTTCTTGGTTCGAGGTATGCGCCAGGGGGCGCCCGCAGCGCAGGGGGCGCCCGCAGCGCAGGGGGCGCCCGGGAGCACGGGGGCGCCCGGCCCAGTGTGTATTCGAACCAGTCTTCTTGTTACTTGTTTTGTATGGCCCTTGGGGGCGCCCGGGACGCTCCGGGCGCCCTTCTCAGCAACTGCCTCTCTCCTCTGAGGCTTTCTGAGCTGCAGACACACGTTCCTTCGGTCCTGCATCCAGGGTTAGTCCAAAACAAGATAACATAACAATTAATTAGATTTATACAGCCTTAGCTGTCTTGGTTCTGACTTTGGTCTCCAAAATGGAGCCCTAGGTCGAACCGACGCCTACTGTTCCCTCGACGAGGAACGCGTCCTCACCTACTCCTCTCGGGAGAATTTACCTGATGCCAACCGTTCCTTTGGTTGGACTTTTGCCTGACGGTCCTTCGTCAGGTCTTGTAAATTGGCAGTCCTTCGCCAGTTGCCTAGCAGTCCTTCGCTAGGGCTTCGGTCTCAGACTGTCCTTCGCCTGGAGCCTAGCAGTCCTTCGCTAGGGCTTGATACTGGCAGTCCTTCGCCAGTTGCCTAGCAGTCCTTCGCTAGGGCTTGGATACTGGCAGTCCTTCGCCAGTTGCCTAGCAGTCCTTCGCTAGGGCTTGGATACTGGCAGTCCTTCGCCAGGTGCCTAGCAGTCCTTCGCTAGGGCTTTTTCTGCACACTCAGTGAACAACGTTAGATCACAAATAAACTTAACTTTGAATCCTTTGCCAATATCAAAACCAGGTTCGATATGGTGCTTCCTACACCAACAGTTTGGTTTTTGCCTTTACACTGGGGCACCCGTATCCATACGGGCACCTAACCCCAGTGTGGCACCCCACTCCATTAGGGTGCCTGAGCTGTAGAGGCATCATTCCTTCATTCCCTGTAAGCAAGGTTAGTTCCATAACACAACACGCAAATATGTTAGTTATTATTTACAGTCTTAGCTGTCTTGGTTCTGACTTTGGATCTCCCAAATGGAACCCTAGGATGAACCGACTCCTACTGTTCCCTCGATAGGGAATGCGTCCTCACCTACTCCTCTCAGGAGAGTTTACCTTTTACCCGGCTCCTCCGGTTGGACTTTTGCCCAATCCACCTGACCAGGTCTTCGTGTCCAACTTCCGGTCAGGTCTTCTTGCCCAACTTCCGGTCAAGTCTTCGGTGCCCAGCCCTTTGCCAGGACTTCTTGCCCAGTCCTCGACCAGGACTTCTTTGCCCAACTTCCAGTCAGGTCTTCTTGCCCAGTCCTTGACCAGGACTTCTTGCCCAGCCCTTTGCCAGGACTTCTTGCCTATTGTACCTAGGATTTTTCCTGCACACTTAGTAGACTTGTTAGATCACATTACCACCTTAACTTCTGAACCCTTTGTACTTATCAAACCCCAGGTTTGACTTAGGTGCTTCCTGCACCAACACTCTTTAATGGCATTGACTACTAGGCGATCAAGTTCCTCCCTTGTAAGGACAAGGGGTTGCCCCTCGGGTTCGGCCATCGATGCTGCTTCAGGTACTTTGCTAGTTTCCCACAGATGACGCCAAATTTGTTCTGGAAGAAATCGTCATCGATTGTCGCTCACCGAGGTCTCGCCTATGTGGAAGTCTCTGTGGAGGGGAGGAACTCTTTGCCCTGCGAGATTAACACGAGCGTTAGGGGACATGCCGAGAGTTGACCGACAAAGTCCACTCCGATGCTCAAGTCAGGATCTTGGTGGAGAATCAAGGCAACGAGAGAGGAAAAAAGTGCTAAGTAAGGATAGTGCGTAACCCCCTTACAGGAAGGGCTATGCTACCTTTTATACTGATTGAGGTAGATTGAGCATGCTCCCTCGATCTGTGCCACGTTTCCGCGATGTGAGCAACGTCGTCCCCCGCTTTCGGCGATTACTGGATAGCTTTTGAAACGGTTTGTGCCATTATTAGGCTTCGACCCGTGGCGACATTTAAGGGTCGTGATGACTCCTCATAGCGGGGATGCTTATCCGTAACCAAGGAGGGGGTCAGTACTTGAGGTCGGTCGTCACTGTGGTTTCGCCTCCTGAGGTGATCTCGGGGTCTTTGGCCCGGGTGAGTGCGAGTGCTGCAAATCCCAAGGCGCTCTCGGGGCCGAACCCCTCAAGGTGACCCCGGGGAGTTTTCTAGTTGACCCTCCTGGGCACGTCCCCCGAAGGGGGGTCCTGAGGCCCGGGTTTGTTCGATCCGATATGCCGTGTCACGCAGCTTCTTCATCCCCGGGCTTGCCCCGGGCTATTCAACCCTATCAATGACCCTCGTCTCATACCTTGTCACACACATCCTTAACATCTAGAGCAAGCATGAAGATTTGGGACGAAAAAAAATTTTAACCGTAACCATTGAATAAGTCACTTCACCGTCAGTTTGGTTAAAAGCATAAACTTTATTTGCACCATCACTATCTTCGAATAAAATATTTTCTACGATAGTACTGTTGGTGCAGGCAGCACCTAAGTCGAACCTAGGTTTTGATAATGGCAAAGGGTTCGAGAGTTAAGATGTTATTGTGTTCTAATGTTGTTCACTGAGTGTGCAGGAAGAAGCCCTAGGTACACTAGGCAAGAAGTCCTGGCAAAGGGCTGGGCAAAGAAGTCCTGGTCAAGGACTGGGCAAGAAGACCTGACCGGAAGTCGGGCAAAGAAGTCCTGGTCGAGGACTGGGCATGAAGTCCTGGCAAGGGGCTGGGCACCGAAGACCTGACCGGAAGTTGGGCACAAAGACCTGGTCAGGTGGATCGGGCAAAAGTCCAACCGGAGGAGCCAGTTGGCAAAAGGTAAACTCTCCTGAGAGGAGTAGGTGAGGGCGCGTTCCCCGTCGACAGAACAGTAGGCGTCGGTTCGATCTAGGGTTCCATTTGGGAGACCCGAAGTCAGAACCAAGATAGCTACGGTTGTAATTACTACTTATTATGTTTTTGGGACTAACCTTAGTTGCAGGGTCGAAGGACTGATCATCTGCAAGTGAAGGTTCTTCAGTGGGCCTAGGTGCCCGAATGGAGTCAGGCGCCCAAGGGTGAAGGCAAAAACCAAAAACCAACTGCGAAGCCACTGAACCAAGGCGGATCAGGCGCCCGTGAGGTCATGGGCGCCCCCATCAGCTCAGGTGCCCAAGCTGTGAGGATAAGCGCTGACCGAGCCCGCGGATAAGGTTTCCCGGATCGAAGGGCACGTGTCAGGCACCCCCAACCTATCAGGCGCCCGATAGAGGACTATAAAAGGGGCTCGACCCCAAGGCTTCAACAACACAGTTTTCTAATGCTCCAAAGCTTTTTGTTCAAGCGCTATGCCCCGACAAACTCCGACATCAAGATTCCAGCGCCGATGACTACCCTCTGCTATGAAATACGATCCACACCGGGCGTCGGTAACGAAAAGTGTAAATAGTTTCATTTCCGCTATATTCCTGTACTTAATTTGTAAACTGCATTGTGCGATTATAGTATTATTGCCCAAAGTAAACGGTCAAGGACCGTGGGCCTTAGAGTAAGAGCCGACCGCGACTCCGAACCAAGTAAAAAATCTTGTGTTCTTGTGTGCACTTAATTATTTCCGCTGCGTTTTCGCTCTTTATTCTATCCGAAAAGTTTTAACGATATTCACCCCCCTTCTATCGTTTTTCTCGATCCAAAAAGTGGTATCAGAGCGGGTGGCTCAAATTTGGTGCAACCACCAATTTGAGAGTTTTTCGGGTTTTACGAAATTTTTAATTTCATTTTCTTTCTAATTTTTCTCGTTAATTGAGGTTGGTGCAACACCACTCGATCGCTCTTTCTTAATTATCTTATTTCCGCACTACTAAGCCAAGACCAAGTCTTAGGACAAGATTTTTTTTTGTTTTTGTCTTTTCAGAAATCTTAATGGCCATGCAAGAAGGTTTCAGCACAACCAGACCACCACTCTTCAGTGGAGAAGACTTCTCCTACTGGAAGAGTCGGATGGAAGTCCACCTGAAAACTCAGGTGGACATGTGGAACATAATCCAATCTGGTTTGGAAATCCTGATGAATGCGGAAAGAGTGGCACAGCCTTACACAGAATGGGATGCCTCGCTGAATAAGATGATCGAGGTTGATGCAAAGGTGACCCAGACACTCCAATGCGGACTAACCAAAGAAGAACTGAACCGAGTGGGACCCTTCAACAGTGCAAAGGAACTCTGGAGTAAGTTGATCGAGTTGCACGAAGGTACCTCCGACACCCGAATCAACAAGAGGGACCTGCTGCCCGGGGCTGGTTTTACTCCTGCTCGGCATAGAATTTGGCTGCAATTGAAGCTGGTTTATGCTGCTGTGTTGCTGTTGTGTTAACCTGCTGTTTGGGACAGGTTTGGCTACTGCTTAATGGGGATTCCTTGCAGAAGTTGCTGATGTTTGCTGCAGGAGTTACTGCTGTATGCTGCAGAACTGGCCACTGTTTTGTGCTGTTTTTGGATGCTGTTTTGGCTGCAGATTTTGAAGCTGTTTGCTACTCTGTGGGTGGTGGTTGTTGCATCTTTGAATGAAGGTTTGCTTGGAATGTGTGCTGTCCCACATGAAGGTTATGTGTAATGCATTGGGTGGTGATTCATGGAAATGTAGATGGAATGTAGTGGTGTATGGTGTGTGCGCCCATTACAAGGGCTGCGAGGTGGGTAGTGTAATGAGGTGAGTTTTTGAGTTGGATGTAATGGATGTCCTATACTTGATGCGCAGAATGAGGCTTTAACCTCATAATGTGATTTTATATACATGTACCTATTTCGAACAAGAGGGACCTACTACTGAACAAATTGTACACCATCAAAATGAACGAAGGCGAGTCAGCAGCCCAGCTCCACGCCAGGATCCAGGAGCTGTTGAATGGTCTACATACAATTGATCACAAGGTAGAAAACCGTGACCTTATCAGGTATACCCTAAACGCCTTCCCGAGAAATACTTTATGGGCATCTATGGTAGATGCTTACAAAGTTTCTAAGGACCTTTCCAAAATCAAATTAGACCAATTATTTTCTGAACTAGAATTACATGAGCAAACTAACTGCACCTTAGCCGAGAAAGGTATTGCTTTTCTTGCACGAAAAATAGGAAAGGTGACCAAGAAAAAGCCTTAACCTGCACCCGAGTCTGACTCAGACTCAGAAGACAGCGAAGGGGATCGACCCAAACTGGTTTGGCTAACCCGGGACTACTACAAGGAGTTGAAGCGTTAGACCAACAGAAAAAAAGCCAGCCGAAAGAAGGAAGATCCAGCTGAACCATCAACGACCAAGACCAAATCAAACGTAACCTGCTATGAATGCAACAAGAAGGGACACTACAAATCAGAGTGCCCTAATTTGAAAGAAGCCAAGAAGACAAGAAGGAAGAGGCCCTTCAAGCCACATGGGACGAGTCTTCATCCGAAGAAGAAGAAGAGGCCCCACAATCGAACCTGCTCGCCTTGACTGCTTCGGAAGACATCGACACCGGATCAGAATCGGAGTCGTACGACAGAAAGTTCACGATTTCAAAGGATGGCAAAATAACTGTAAGTGGTTATTCTAAAATTGAATTAGCAGAATTAATTGCTTACCTGTCTAGTGACTTGGCGAAAGCCAAAATCCGAGTCGAGTCCCTCCGACAAGAAGTAAAACTCCTGGAAGAGGGAGCTGACTCTAGATCTTTGACTGAGAAGGTTCAAGAAGGAACCTCTACTCAAGTTGAAAAGCTTGAGAAAGAGAACTCCTCCTTAAAAACTCAAGTCAAGGACCATAGAGCGGCTTTAGAACGATTCACTTCGGGTTCCAAGGGTCTTGACATGATCCTTGGAAAATAGAAGTCTGTTCTAAATCGATCCGGGTTAGGGTATCGAACCAAGGCTAGACAAAGGTCATACTATGCTGTAATGAACCAATCTAGACCCAAAGTTCAGGCATGGGTACCCAAACATTGCCTGAACAACCAAGCTGGACCAAACCAGTATTGGATCCCCAAGGACAAAATCCATATCTTGCCTAATCATTACCGTGGCTTTAGTCCAGGGGGAGCCAACTTAAAAATAATTTTTATAGTTAGATAAATTCTTTTCTTATTTTAAATTGCATGCTTGCGTGTTTATTTATTTTATGAAAATTATCATGCTTAGACCTAGGACTGGTTAGTTTAAGGACTAAAACAATTAACTAAAATTTGAATAACATAGTATTGGGTGGAGGTGAGATGATAGTACGTTAGAGAAGCCATTTTGGCGGAACTAGCCGAAGCTACCGATCCAAACCCAAACTAGTTAGACCAAAATCTTTCAAGGAGTAACTTGAAGATGGATTTTCAATAAAAGGCTTTGTCAAGGAAAGGGTTGATGATCCAATAAGGCTACGACCAAAGAAGGCCTAGTGCCTCGCCAAGACCTGGAAGCCGATTATTGAAAACTAAATTCACTTTACTATTGTCAGATTTGAATCTAACACAGATTTCAATTAATCTTAGATTCAACCATTTTTTTCAAAAATAAAATTTAAAGAATAATAAATTGTTTTTAAAATTAATTTAACATTTCAAAATTAATTATGGTTTTTCAAAATAAAATTCTTGCTTCTATTAAAACCTGTCTCACAAAACCCATAAGGTTAATATGATTGATAACTATAGACTGGGTGAGATGGTTAGGATCTAGTTCAACTTCATTTGTTTTTGTACTGAACTTCATTTGTTTTTGTACTGAATCATGTAAATTAGAGCTTAACTGACCTAATTGTGAGTTAGTCAAAAGAGTCAAACCAGGTCAAAACAGTCAAATCTGGTCAAATGGATGAACTGGTCAATAGTCAAATTGGTGTCAGATCAGGCGCCCGTGACCTGTCGGGCGCCCCCAGCTTTCCCTTCAACCGAGACAGCAAAAGCTGTCAACCCTACCCATCTGACCCGGGCGCCCGTGACCTATCGGGCGCCTATGTCTTTCTCTTCATCCAAGGCAGTCATGTCTTCCAAAAGTCTGCCGTCTGACCCGGGCGCCCGTGACTTCACGGGCGCCCCAATGTACTCGGGTGCCCGTGACTCATCAGGCGCCCGTATAACACTATATAAGGAGCATGGCTCCTTCCACTTCCCCCACGCCAAAATCAAAACTCTCCTTCACTCCTCTTCTTTCCAAGGCGCCCGGACCTCCTTGATAACTCTTCAAACACTTGACTTCAAGAATGCCGCCCCGGTATCAATCTTTTTTGCATTCATTTTGCAATTTCATTTTCTTACTTATTAAATGCATGATTGCAATTTCATTTTCTTTAAATATCTAGAAAATGCCGCGTCTCCCAACCTAACCCCGTGGCCGAACCTAGCCCCGACCCGAGGTTTCCCAACCTAGAATTGTTCAATAAATTTGCCCAAACAACTTACAAGCCTATAAAGACTAGTTTTCTAAATAGGCAATTCTTCACCCAATCCTGCCCCTTAGCAATGGACGCAATCAGCATTTACCAACTAGACCACCTAGTTTTTTGCACACATCCGGTAAACTCAACTCTGTGTGCAGAATTTTATAACAACCTTGTCAAGATTGATGACCTACTCTTTACTACCACAGTACAAGGCACTCCCCTAACCATTTCTCCGACTTTGTTCAATCGATTTCTCAGACTTCGACAGTCGCAGTCTACTTTCTCTTGTTATCCTCCGACTGACCCTCCCTTCACACCCCCCTATTCGCACATTACATTAGACACTCTCTACTCGTATTTCTTTGGAGATGTGCGAAATCCATTGGCACGGCGATTTCAGTCGGTAGACCTCCGAGTTCAGGATTATGTCCTTTATCGAGTGATAATTCGCTGTGTTCTCCCACTTACCACTCGAGATGTCGCGACCATGCGACCATTTCACACCTTCTTACTCTATGCCATGATTCATCAGCTTGACATCGACATAGGTCTCCACATATTCCGTACCATCATTTACGCCTCGAGCGTATCCACACACGATCGAGTTCGTACGCCTTACTGCCATGTCATCACCGCCCTTCTTCACCACCACGGTCGCGACATCACTGCCGGAGAGATTATTTCAATGACTGAGTTTGACGAGATAGGGATTAGAAACTTTTCTTTATCGGGGATAGATGTATCGGCCACGGGGGTACTAGCGTGGAGACGAGAGAGAGCCAGATGACAGGACGACTCCGACGAGGAGATAGAGGTAGACGTAGCTGATCTCGTAGCCGAGATCAATGAGCACCTACAGGAGCCTCCACCACTGACCACCGATCAGCGCATCACACTGTTGCAGACGGAGGTGCACAGCCTTAGGGAGGAAATGGAGGCCCATCATACAGAGTATATGGAAGCAAATGAGGCACATTACACGGAGTATATGAACACCCTCAGAGCCGATCGAGAGACTAACGACGCACGATATAATGAAATGATGTCGTTATTCCGATCTTGGCAGCCTAGCTCATCTGATCATCCTGGCCCTTCCTCCTAGTTCAGATTGATATTTTCAGCTGTACTCTTGACTGTTTTGCTACCCCTACTGAGTAGGGTTGACATGTAGTTGACTTGTATTTGACTCGTACTTGACTGACACTTGACATTAGTTTGATTTCTTTGGTCTATGCATTTATCTCGGTAAATACTTGCCATTTCAACTAGTATGCTAAGTCAATTGTAGGGTTATGCTTGGTAGAATAGGACTGCTCTACTATGTTTTTTTTCAAAAACTGTTTCATTTCTTATTTAATTTGAAAAATCATTTTTTTGTTATTTATTTTATTTAAAATGATTTTCTGACTTAGTTTTTTTTTCAAAACTTACCCCCTTCAAAACTAGGGCTTTTTCGCAAATGGAATTAGCTTAGGCCCTAACCCTAGAACTGCATGCACCTATAGATCTAGAAGCCAGCATCTCACAAGCACCTTAGGGTACTTTTGATTGATAACCTAGACTGGGTTGAGATGCTTAGGTCTATGCCTTGATTCAAGATGTTTTAAGTCAGTGCATCTGCAGTAATTGGGGCACTAAATACCAATTAAACAGTAATCAGGTTAAGTGTCAAGCTAAGAAAATCTAACTTGATCAAATCACATAACTTGACTAACCCTAGTGAATGCTACTATTTATAACAGTTAGTAAGTAGCTAACTGGGATAGACAGGACCCGAAAGAGAAAATTTAAATAGATTTGGTCCAGTGTATACTTAGAATTGGTTCAGTACAGCACCTTACTTTTATTACTCATTTTTCTTGCTATAATTTTTTGATATATGGCAAAGGGGGAGAGTTGGAAAGGAGAGAAAAGAAGGTTTTAAAACTTTTTTTCAACTTTTTATCTCCTTTTTCAAAAAGTAAAGTAATTCAAAATCACTTTAGAAAAATTTTCTAAGTGCTATAAAATTCAAAATTTTGCTTGAAAATTTTTCTAAGTATTACAAATGCATGAAAATTTTTTAAGTATTAAGACTTTAAAATCAGTTTAGAAAATTTTCTAAAGTACTTAACTAAAAAGTGTTTTCAAAATTATTTTAACTCAAAAGTGTTTTCAAAATTATTTTAACTCAAAAGTGTTTTCAAAATTATTTTAAGTACTTAACTCAAATGTGCTTTCAAAATTATTTTAAGTACTTAACTCAAAAGTGCTTTCAAAATTATCTTAAGTACTTAACTCAAAAGATTGGTTAGAAAAACTCTTTTAAGTACTTAACTCAAATTGTTTTGAAAATTCGTTTAAGTACTTGTTTTCAAAATTCGTTTAAAGTACTTAACTTAAAATTGTTTTCAAAATATTCTAAGTACTTACTCAAAATTTTTTTGTGGAAAATTTTCTAAGTGTTAATTTCAAAATTCTCTTGAAAATTTTCTAAGTGCTAAAAGCTAGATGTGTTGAAAAATTTTCTAAGTGCCCAACTTAAAATATTTTGGAAAACTTTTGTTCTAACTTAAAAATCCCGTCTTGAAAATTTTTTAAGTATTGAAAACCTGAAAAAAAAAAATTTCAACAAAGACATAGAAACTTTTTTCAAAAACGCCACGAATGTTTGAAAAACTCAGGGGGAGATTTCTTCCAGGGGAGAAAATTAAAACTGGTAATTTACCTAATTTTTTTTTACTTAACTTTTTAAACCGGGTTGCCATAAATCAAAAAGGGGGAGATTGTTGGTGCAGGCAGCACCTAAGTCGAACCTAGGTTTAGATAATGGCAAAGGGTTCAAGAGTTAAGATATTATTGTGTTCTAATGTTGTTCACTGAGTGTGTAGGAAGAAGCCCTAGGTACACTAGGCAAGAAGTCCTGGCAAAGGGCTGGGCAAAGAAGTCCTGGTCAAGGACTGGGCAAGAAGACCTAACCGGAAGTCGGGCAAAGAAGTCCTGGTCGAGGACTGGGCACGATGTCCTGGCAAGGGGCTGGGCACCGAAGATCTGACCGAAAGTTTGGTACGAAGACCTGGTCAGGTGGATCGGGCAAAAGTCCTATCGGAGGAGCCGGTTGGCAAAAGGTAAACTCTCCTGAGAGGAGTAGGTGAGGACGTGTTCCCCGTCGAGGGAACAGTAGGCGCGGTTCGACCTAGGGATCCATTAGGGAGACCCGAAGTCAGAACCAAGACAGCTACGGCTGTAATTACTACTTATTATGTTTTTGGGACTAACCTTAGTTGCAGGGTCGAAGGACTGATGGTCTGCAAGTGAAGGTACTTCACTGGGCCTAGGCGCCCGAATGGAGTCAGGCGCCCGATTGGGCTCAGGCGCCCGTAAGGATATGGGCGCCCAAGGGTGAAGGCAAAAACCAAAAACCAGCTGCGAAGCCACTGAACCAAGGCGGATCAGGCGCCCGTGAGGTCACGGGCGTCCCCATCAGCTCAGGCGACCAAGTGGGGAGGATAAGCGCTGACTGAGCCCGCGGATAAGGTTTCCCGGATCGAAGGGCACGTGTCAGGCACCCCCAACCTATCAGGCGCCCGATAGAGGACTATAAAAGGGGCTCGACCCCAAGGCTTCAACAACACAGTTTTCTAACGCTCCAAAGCTTTTTGTTCAAGCGCTACGCCCCGGCAAACTTCGACTTCAAGATTCCAGCGCCGACGATGACCCTCTGCTCCGAAATACGATCCACATCGGGTGTCGGTAATAAAAAGTGTAACTAGTTTCATTTCCGCTATATTCCTGTACTCAATTTGTAAACTGCTTTGCGCGATTATAGTATTGCCCAAAGTAAACGGTCAAGGACCGTGGGCCTTGGAGTAGGAGCCGACCGCGACTCCGAACCAAGTAAAAAATCTTGTGTTCTTGTGTGCACTTAATTATTTCCGCTGCGTTTTCACTCTTTATTCTATCCGAAAAGTTTTAACGATATTCACCCCCCCCTCTATCGTTTTTCTCGATCCAACAAGTACTATGAATAACACATAGTAGAGTGACGCTAACTACTCTTTCAACTCTCATCATATGAAAGGAATTTTTTGTCTAATTATGTAATCCTTTGGAAAAGAGGATGAGCTGAAATATAGCTGTTAGGCTAAAATTTGATGCAAAGAACCAACTAGCTTGATCTAGTGGATAAATCAATAATATGGAAATTAAAAAACAATTGGATCATAAAATATAGCTTCCAAAGGAGATCCTTAGAAGCTAGCACCTCATTCACTTTAAGAGTGACCCTTGTTAGGACCAACAAGTTCCAATCCATCCAACTTATTCTCTTCAACTAGTTTGTTTCTCTTTGGCCAGCGAACATTAATGACATTTACCAAGTAGTGTCTATGTCAATTTCTTAGGTAGCCCATTAGCAACATTGTCACCCCACAAATCACCATCCTAATCATCATCATTGTCTTCTATGGACCACTATCATCTCAAGAGTCTTGCACCTTGTTGAAAAAAATAAATAAATAAACCAGATTAATTGAATCAAAGTTAATTAATATTGTGTGCATGAATATTAGAGGCCTTTTAGAGAATTCATGAATGACTCTTCAATGATGCATGCATGTCATTTATTATTGGTTCATATATTTGTGGATGTGTATTCTCTATAAATACCCTATGTATTCATCTATTCAAGTATAAGAAGAAAGAGATAAGAAAATTTTGCTTCCTCTAATCTTGTGTTATAGTTTTTATGCTCTTCATCCTCTAACATAGTGGTATCAGAGCCATACCATTTGTGTTTGGAGGCAAAGCTTGAAGGAAAAATGTCGAATGGAACCCCATTTGTTGTTCCATCTCTCACCAAGGAAAATTATGATAATTGGTGTATCAGAAGAATGAAGGCTTTGCTTGGAGCATATGAAGTTTGGGATCCTATGAAGAATGTGTTGGTGCAAGTTGCATCAGTGATGTCCTCCTCTAAGTGTTTCAATGTTTGACAATATGCTTATGTCAGTGATAGATTGAACAAGGGAAGGGTAAGTCAAGAGAGGAGTACCAAAGTGAAAGAAAGTCCTAGTTAACCTAGGCACTAAGACCTAACCAAGGGTTGGGCACTAAGACCTGGTGAGTGAAGCTGGGCACTAAGACCTGGTGAGTAAAGCTGGGTACGAAGACCTGGTTCGAGGAATTGGGCACTAAATCTTAGCCGAGGGTTGGGCACCGAAGACCTGGTTCGAGGAATTGGGCACGAAGTCCTGGCCGAGGGTTGGGCACCGAAGTCCTGGACCTAGGGTTTGGGCACGAAGTCTTGGTCCGAGGGATTGAGCAACTTAGCTGAGCGATGACTAAGGACATAAGTAGAGACAGGTCGAGGTTCGGACGTCTCGATATACGAGAGTATAGAAGGCTAAGTAAAAGTCCACCCGAATGGACTGGGTGACAACCGTCTCCGGAGAGGAGTAGGTTGAAGGTACGTTCCCGAGGGTGGGAACTTGCGTCAGTTCGACCTAGGGTTTCGTGGAAACCCGAAGTCAGAACCATTTTCTTAAGGTTAAGATTATCTACTTGTTTGCCTTGTATTTATGTATCTTGCAGGTACCCAAAAGTGAAGACAAAGCAGGCAAACAACCAAACAAACAAGGCTAAAACTAAGTTGCTAGGCGCCCCCATCAACTAGGGAGCCTCAATGAATAGAGGAAAACCAGGCATTCATTCAGGCGCCCCCATCAACTAGGGCGCCTCAATGAAAGGAGGCAAACCATACTCTTCATTCAGGCGCCCCATATGTTACAGGCGCCCTGGTTGAAAGTTGTATCTGTTGCTACGAGTTCGAAGCAGAGATAAGCTTTGACTGGGTTCAATGTGGCGCCTGGGAGGTCCAGGGCGCCCTGGTCAAGAGTCTTATCTGCTGCGGCGAGTTCGGCGCGGAGATAAACTTTGACCAAGCCCTATGAGGCACCCAGTGATCACAGGCGCCTTAATGAAGACTATAAAAGGGGCTTCGACCCCAAGGCTCAGAATAGAACTTCTGAAACCATTCTAAGCTTCCCAAGTGATGACAAAGCGCTAACGACGAAGCTCTGCGACCAGGAGGATCCAGGAGGAAGTGTGCGGCACTTCGGAGGTCTAGATCGGCCGAGTTTCAATCTGTTTGTTCGGTTTGAGTTTACATTCTATATTTAAATTTATTTATCCTTTTGTTTGTAACTCTTGCACTGTAAGACGGGTTTCTCCGCCTCCGGAAAGTCCGGAAAGGATATCATTAGTGGACGGGCGTTCCCGTGCTTAGGCCTTGGATGTACTGACCCTGGAGGGGGTCAGAAACCAAGTAAAATCTCGTGTGCAATTTGTGTCATTCTTTATTTTTCTGCTTTATTTTCTATTGTGCTACTAACTTTGATTAGAATGAATATCGAAAAGTTTACGAAGTTTCCGCGAAGATTTTACGGTCGATATTCACCCCCCCCTCTATCGACGACACCGGTCAAACAAGTGGTATCAGAGGTCAGTCACTCTTCACCAGACTAACAGTTGATGGAGCAAAGACACCAGGAGTTGATGGGGAGCCCAGGGGTGAATCAGGTACAATTTTATTTCAAATGTCAATTTTTAAATTCAATATTACATGCTTTAAGTGCAGGGAGAGAGGGCACTACAAAAATTAGTGCACTACTCATAAGACTCGGTCTACATCACCGGTGGCAAAGGAAGTACCAGCGCTCGGAGTCCGGAGGAACAAGGATCATAGCAAATGCGAAAAGTACGGACATTACAAAAATGAGTGTCCGGCAAAGGTACGGAAAATTTACATTTCAAAAAATTTACAAATTCCCGCACTGTCTTATGATAATTTAGATAATTTTTTTGATAAATTAGAATTATTGCATAATCAAATAAATATCTTGCATGACCATTTAGAAAATGTAAATAAAGCTAAAATATCATAAATTAATTGTTTAATCCTGAATGTCAATTCAGTAATTTCTAAAATAAATTATGATAATTTTAATTCTGGAAATTATGACAATTTTAATTCTGAAAATTCTGACAATTTTAATTCTAAAAATTCTGACAATTTTAATTCTGAAAATTCTAACAATTTTAATTTTGAAAATCTTTAGGATAATATTAAAATTATCTCTGAAAAACTTAAGGATAATATTAAAATTATCTATGAAAATCTTAAGGATAATATTGAAATTATCTCTGAAAATCTTAAGGATAATATTGAAATTAACTCTGAAAATTATGAGATTAATCCTGAAAATATTGAAAATATTTCTAAGGATAAAGATGATTTTTCAAAAAATCTTAAGGAAAATATTGAAAATATTTCTGATGATTGTTATGAGGATAACGAGGATAATGCTGAGGATAATGGAGATGAAATTCTTCTAGATAATAATTTAATTATTGTCTTGGATAATTCTGAAAGATATTACAAAATATTACTTGTGGCTCAAATTACTCCACCTACTATGAGGATATTGAAGGATGTGATTTTAATGATAAGGATGAGGAGGAGATGGAATTATCAGAGATCAAGAATATAATTAATAAAGTTCACAAAGATTCAAATAAATCAGAATTATTAGAAAAACTTGAAAAGATAAATAAAGAAGAAATAGTAAAGGAATCAGATATTTTTGAAATATTAAAAATAATGAGATTAAATTCACAACTTTTAACCAACCCAGAAATTTTGAAATTTAAATCTAATTATAAATTAATTCAACTTCATATAATTCTTAATTCAACTTTAGATAATTCTTAATTAATTCATCTTTAAATAATTCTTAATTAATTCAACTTTAAATAATTCTTAATTAATTCAACTTTAAATAATTCTTAATTAATTCAACTTTAAATAATTCTTAATTAATTCAACTTTAAATAACTCATAATTAATTCAACTTTAGATAATTTGAAATTAATTCAATTTTAAATAATTCTTAATTAATTCAATTTTAAATAATTCTTAATTAATTTAACTTTAAATAATTCTTAATTAATAATTCTTAATTAATTCAACTTTAATTAATTCCTTCTTAATTTAACTTCAAATTTGTTTCAATTAACTTAACTCTAACTCTTAAATAACTTAAACTCAAATTAAATAAAACCTTACCCAACCTGCAACAATTAAAAATATTAAATATGTCAAAGTGGGCTGGCATATTCGCGGGTTCACACGACATGTATCAAATCGGGAATTTAATACATCATTAGAAACTTAATTAATTGGCTTGACCTGTTTGAATCATACATTAATGTCATGTACATGCATCTATGTTTCTGAATATATGTCATGTCATTCATATTTAAAATTACGCTTGACTTAGAACGGTTATAGGAAAAAGAATAGTTGAAACTTGAACAACCTAGTATTAGGTGTGTAACACTCAATAATTTTCTGGTATTATTAGGAATTTTTCAGAATTTTATAGCATTTTTTCGGTTTAAAATAAAAAGAAAAAAATTAAAGGGTCGAGTGGGGATCGATCCCGCGACCACGCGAGAAGCAAACACTTAAGCGAGTCCAAGTAACCAACTGGGCTAAGGTATCAAGCACAAAAAAGGATGAAACGAAATAATATTATAGTTGATTTAGCCCATTTCATGAAGAGGTATTTAAACTTCCACTTAAGTTGAGTTAAGACCCCATTAGGGCTTAGAGGAGGCTGCGGCGAACAGGGGTGGAGGCTGCGAAAATAGGGAAAGAGGAGAGGAGTTTCCTTACTTCCTCTTCCTCCTCTTGAGTGGAAAACCTAGGGCTTCTTCCCTAAGGTCAAGAAGTGGAGTTTTCTTGCAAAGGAAGAGGAAAAGAACCCTACACTAGGAATTTCGAGATACTTAGTGAGTTTTCTTCAAGAAAAGGATAAGTAAATCACTCACCTGCAATAGAAGTAGTTTCGCCATGTATTTCTCGTTGTAGAACCATGTTTGTGATCTAAATGCATGCTTTAAGATTATGGTTTTCTTATTTGTGTGTTTTAAGTTCCTAAAGAATACATGTTTTATCATAGAATATGAATTGGAGTAAGTTTTTATGTATGTGACCTAAGTATGACAAGAGTAAGTTCTTAAAAAGTCCCAAAAAGGAGTTTTGGGGTTAAGGGCACGCAAGGTGCTCGATGAAAGTTCCAAGTAAGAAAAGGTAAAGGTTTATAGTGTAACGACCCGACCCCTTGGCCCCTTGGGCGGCCCAACTGGCGGCCCACTTGGCGGCCCTCGGCTCCTTGGGCGGCCAAATCTCATTTGGCGGCCCCTTTGGCGACCTCTTCGGCGGTCGTTACTCACAAGTACTTCCCACCCCTGGCCAGTGGATTTTTGCCTTTCCCAGGATTCGAACTCTAGACCTCCAAGCTAAGTACTAAAGTTTATGAATCCTGGTACCAATTGAGCTACAGCTCAATTGGTACCAGGATTCATAAACTTTAGTACTTAGCTTGGAAGTCTAGAGTTCGAATCCTGGGAAAGGCAAAAATCCACTGGCCAGGGGTGGGAAGTACTTGTGAGTAACGACCGCCGAAGAGGTCGCCAAAGGGGCCGCCAAATGAGATTTGGCCGCCCAAGGAGCCGAGGGCCGCCAAGTGGGCCGCCAGTTGGGCCGCCCAAGGGGCCAAGGGGTCGGGTCGTTACAATAAAAAGGCGCCTTTTTATTGTAGCGATCTCGGCCTCTATGGTCCCCGCAGGCAACCCTCTAGGCCCGAGACCCTACGTGTCTTCCCACCCCTGGCCAGTGGGTTTTTGCCTTTCCCAGGATTCGAACTCTAGACCTCCAGGCTAAGTACTAAAGTTCCTGAATCCTGGTACCAATTGAGCTATAGCTCAATTGGTATCAGGATTCATAAACTCTAGTACTTATCCTGGAGGTCTAGAGTTCGAATCCTGAGGAAGGCAAAAATCCACTGGCCAGGGGTGGAAAGACCTAGTGAGTAACGACACGGTTGTTAGTCGTCGACATCGGTTGTTGGTCGACGACATAGTTAGGCCGCCAAATGTTGATTTGGCCGCCAGGTTGTTGGGCCTACGGGCCAGGTTGTTGGGCCTACGGGCCAAGTTGTTGGGCCGCCAAATATTGATTTGGCCGCCAAAGAGGTTAAGAGACCGTGTCGTTACAATAAAAAGGCGCATAAAAAGGCGCCTTTTTATTGTAACGACCTGGCCCCTTGGCCCCTTGGGCGGCTCAACTGGCGGCCCACTTGGCGGCCCTCGGCCCCTTGGGCGGCCAAATCTCATTTGGCGGCCCCTTTGGCGACCTCTTGGGCGGTCGTTACTCACAAGTACTTCCCACCCCTGGCCAGTGGATTTTTGCCTTTCCCAAGATTCGAACTCTAGACCTCCAGGCTAAGTACTAAAGTTTATGAATCCTGGTACCAATTGAGCTGTAGCTCAATTGGTATCAGGATTCATAAACTCTAGTACTTAGCCTGGAGGTCTAGAGTTCGAATCCTGAGGAAGGCAAAAATCCACTGGCCAGGGGTGGGAAGTACTTGTGAGTAACGGCACGGCCAATAGTCGTCGGTTGACGACATAAGGGGTCGCCTAGTGGGCCGCCAGTTGGGCCGCCCAAGGGACCGCCAGTTGGGCTGCCAAGTGGGCCGCCAGTTGGGCCGCCCAAGGGGCCAAGGGGTCGGGTCGTTACATATAGTGTAAGTTTTATGAAAAAGAAAGTTAGCTTGATAAATGCAAGCATTATGAGTAAGAAAGTCCCAAAAATGAGTTTTGGGGTTAAGGGCACGCAAGGTGCTCGATGAAAGTTCCAAGTAAGAAAAGGTAAAGGTTTATAGTGCAAGATTTATGAAAAAGAAAGTTAGCTTGATAAATACAAGCATTATGAGTAAGAAAGTATTTTACTTTTGTAAAGTGACATGTACCGGGCAAAAGAGAGGCCCACAGAAAGTTAGAAAGAAGCTCTAATAGGGTGCGGTGGCTAGCTACCCCGAAACCTATTAGGGATGCACGCATTGGTACACTGATACCAGGTACATTGTCAAGGCCTGAGAAAGTTGATTATTATTTTGAAGTATATGAGTATATGTGAGTGTTTTCAGTTTGAGCATATGTTTTGCTATGTATGTTAACATTGTTATGTTACAAGTATGTTAAAGAGCAAGAGCAAGAAAGTTAGTGGTTTAAAGTATGGCAATGCATAAGTAGCAAGTCTCAAAAGAAATTATAAGCATGTTAGGTTTGCCAATGTTTTAATGCTAGTAAATGTTTTCAAGCATGATTGAGCATGATAAGTATGTAAAAGTTTCCATGTGTAAGTATTTCAAAGTGTATGTATTTTGAAGCAAGCATTCTTTGAAAAGAGCATGTTTATCCCTTATCGTTGGATTTGTGAGTTAGGATTTACTTACTAAGCAATTTACTTATTAGTTGCATTTCCTTCTATTGCAGACAAAGGTAAAGAAAAAGCATAACTTAAGGAGGCGAAGGGACTTGCATTGATGTTTAGTGGCGGCGGAACCGTGGAAGAGATCATTGGGCTAAGTCTTGTAGAACATGTGTTTTGGTGTTTCGAAGTGGTAGAATGAATGACTTTGTTTAAACCTTGCATAGATACAAAGTTGGGTACAAACTCTAGTCTAAAGTTCACACATATTTTGATAGCTTATTTACTTCTGCAAAAGTCCTAATTTCAAGTTTATGAGGTTGTTTTGAATTGCTAAAATGTTTAGAAAACTAGTATAGAGTATAGAAATGGAGTTATGTCTTTGTATGGCTTGAAGGTATATGTTTTGTGGATTGATGGAGATGGTTTTCAGGTCTGAAATGCAGGTTTTCAGGCGTGCCAGTCGACTGGTTCAGAACCAGTCGACTGCCCTATCGAACAGTAGCTTCTGTTCGACGCACCAGGCGACTGCCAAGAGGCCAGTCGACTGGTGTCGCGCCCAGAAACTTTCTGTGACCGATACCAGTCGACTGGCTATATAGCAGTCGACTGGTACCATTGAAAAGAAGTGGTATAGAGCAGCTGGTTAGTGCTTTAGTCTTACAATAAGAGGTCTAGGGGTCAAATCCTTGCGCAAGGCAAATAAAATGAAAGTTGTTTTGTTTTTTTTGAAAAAAAAAGAGAAGGAAGAAAAAAAAAATTTAGAGCAAGTTAAGGGAAGTCAAGTAGTTGTAACCTCATGCTAAGAATAAGGTAAAGTTAAGTAAAAGTAAATGTGGTGCCCGCTTTAAGGATAGGAAAAGAGAAGTTAAGAAGGCGGACCATCACAAGGTGGAGGTGAGATGATAGTACGTTAGAGAAGCCCTTATAATAAGGTCAAGTATATTCTACTTGGACTGTTTAGTCTAGTGGAACTAGCCGAAGCTACCAATCCAAAACCTAAGCTAGTTAGACCAAAAATTTTCAAGAAGTAATTTGAAAATGAATTTTCGATAAAAGACTTTGTCAAGGAAAGGGTTGTTGCTCCAATAAGGCTACGGCCAAAGAAGGCATCTGTGCCTCGCCAAGACCTGGAAGCCGATTACTGAAAATCAAATTCACTTTACTATTTGATAAATTTGAATCTAACAGAAGTTTCAATTAAGTCTTAGATTTAACAATGAATTAAGAAAAATGATTCAAGTATCTCATAGTGCACCCATAAGGCAACCATGCTTGCTGTATTGAGACATCTAGAATGGGTGAGATGTTAAGGACTAATAAATTGAAAAATATTTTTCAAAATTATTACAGTATTTTTCTAAAAATATATTTTCAAAATAGTACTTTAACATAATAATATTTTTATGGAATTCATGCTTGTCTGATTGATTATATATGATATATTTTCAAAAATTATATTCTTTTGAAAAATTGTTTGACCTACATAATTAGACACAAGCCTCTTAGGTTAACACTAAAGTCCCATAAGGCACTTAGATAGAGTCAAACGGTACAGGGGGAGTGTTTTATTCTTTTTAATTTTTTTTTAAAAAAATTATGCTTTAAAAATCACTATATTTTAAAATGGCTTTCGAAAACGGTGCTTTAAATCACTATTACTTATGTTTTCAAAGCTTATGCTTTAAAAGTGATTCTGATTCCAAGTAGAATTTCTAAAAACTTATCTTCTTACCATATTGTCATTCTAAGCTGTTCTTTTGATTTTGATAAACCCTAAAGACACAGAGGAAGTCTACTTAATGATCTACAAGGTCTCTAAGGATGTGTCAAATTTAGGGGGAGTCTAAATCAAAAAGACATTATTTCTAACAAGTACTTTATTTGACAATTACTTTTTAGAATTATTAGATAATTCTTTTTGGTCTGAACCAAACCCTAAGGACTCAGAGGAAGAGTACTTGTGGTCAGCAAGCTTCCAAGGACTGTGTCAAGTTTAGGGGGAGGTTAAATTAAAAGAATTATTGAACATTTCAAAATAATATGTTTTAATACACTAGCTTTCAAAATTCTGTTGGAAGTATAAGTAATTTGTCTTTAAAAATACTATTATTCCATTTTTCAAAACTTTTATGGATTATAAAATCGTTTTGAAATACTTTTTGAAATAATATTTACTTGAGTTTGGAGAATTTCCAGGATACTTAGGGAAATGTTCTTGTGGTTAACAAGGTTTCCTAGGATTGTGTCAGACTGGAAAAGAAACCAAAGTAAGTAAAATATTATGTGTTAAAAATAATATTTTTTTAAGTACTTTCAAAATATAAGTCAAGTAATTTTTTTTCAAATTCATAATATTTTCAAAGTACTTATGTTTTTCAAATTCATAATATTTTTCAAAGTACTTATGTTTTTCAAATTCATAATATTTTTAAAAGTACATATGTTTTTCAAAAATGCATGATATTTTTCAAAAGTACTTATATTTTCCAAAATGGATAATATTTTTCAAAAAGGTACTTATATTTTTCAAAAATGCATAATATCATTCAAAGTGACTTATACTTTTCAAAGATACAGATATTTTAAAAGTACATGCATCTTTCAAAAAGTTCAATATCTTTTAAAAGTACTTGCATTTTTTTCAAGTTTAATATCTTTCAAAGTACAAGATTTTGCACAATATTTTTCAAAGTATTATTTTAAAATGCAAAAATCTCTAAGTGAAATATTTTTTTAAAAAAATGCATATTATTCTAAGGAAAAATCATTTAAGTATGCAATTCCTTTTGAAAATCTTTCTCAATAGAAAATTTTTTCCAAGGCAATATTTTTTTCTAAGAGAAAAATTTTCTAAATTTTTTGAAAATTCAAAATATTTTTTATGCACAATACTTTTCAAGGTGTAATTTTCTGGTGCAATTGTTTTTGTTAACCTAGCTCTCTGCTATGATTTCAATAATTATACTAAGTACTTTCAAAAGAAAATCTTTTATTGTTGGTGCAAGAGTTTTGGTCGCATTTTTTTTATGTATGACAAAGGGGGAGAGTGAGAGCTTAAGTTAGAAAATTTTTGTTTCTTCCCAAAGGATCAATGAAAATCAAAAATTCTTTTTCAAAAAGGGGAGAGTGAGCTTATCTTAGAAATGTTTTTCTCCCAAAGATCAAAATGTATTTTCAAAACTTAGATTATTTTTTTTTCAAGGTTTAGCCCTTTCAACCAATCTAACTTAAGATATTGTCAAACATCAAAAAGGGGGAGATTGTTGGTGCAAGTTGCATCAGTGATGTCCTCCTCTAAGTGTTTCAATGTTCGAAAATATGCTTAAGTCAGTGATACATTGAACAAGGGAAGGGTAAGTCAAGAGAGGAGTACCAAAGTGAAAGAAAGTCCTAGTTAACCTAGGCACTAAGACCTAACCAAGGGTTGGGCACTAAGACCTGGTGAGTGAAGCTGGGCACTAAGACCTGGCGAGTGAAGCTGGGCACGAAGACCTGGTTCGAGGAATTGGGCACTAAGTTCTGACCGAGGGTTGGGCACCGAAGACCTAGTTCAATGAATTGGGCACGAAGTCCTGGCCGAGGGTTGGGCACCGACGTCCTAGACCTAGGGTTAGGGAACGAAGTCTTGGTCCAAGGGATTGAGCAACTTAGTTGAGTGATGACTTAGGACATAAGTAGAGATGGGTCGAGGTTTGGACGTCTCGAAATTTGAGAGTATAGAAGGCTAAGTAAAAGTCCACCCAAATGGACTGGGTGGCAACCGTCTCCTGAGAGGAGTAGGTGGCGCGTTCCCAGGGGTGGGAACTTGCGTCAGTTCGACCTAGGGTTTTGCGGAAACCCGAAGTCAGAACCATTTCCTTAAGGTTAAGATTATCTACTTGTTTGCCTTGTATTTATGTATCTTGCAGGTACCCAAAAGTGAAGACAATGCAGGCAAACAACCAAACAAACAAGGCTGAAACTAAGCTGCTAGGCGCCCCCATCAACTAGGGTGCCTCAATGAATGGAGGCAGACCAGGCTTTTATTCAGGCGCCCCCATCAACTAGGGCACCTCAATGAAAGGAGGCAAACCAGGCTCTTCATTCAGGTGCCCCATATGGTACAGGTGCTCTGGTTGAAAGCTGTATATGCTGCTGCGAGTTCGAAGCAGAGATAAGCTTTGACTGGGTTCAATGAGGCACCTGGAAGGTCCAGGGCACCGTGGTCAAGAGTCTTATCTGCTGCGGCGAGTTTGGTGTGGAGATAAACTTTGACCAAGCCCTATGAGGCGCCCCAGTGATCACAGGCGCCCTAATGAAGACTATAAAAGAGGCTTCAACCCCAAGGCTCAGAACAGAACTTCTGAAACCATTCTAAGCTTTCCAAGTGACGACAAAGCGCTAACGACGAAGATCTATGACCAGGAGGCTCCAGGAGGAAGTGCGCGGTACTTCGGAGGACCAGATCGACCGAGTTTCAATCTGTTTGTTCGGTTTGAGAGTACATTCTGCATCTAAATTTATTTATCCTTTTGTTTGTAACTCTTGCACTGTAAGACAGGTTTCTCCACCTCTGGAAAGTCCAGAAAGGAGACCATTAGTGGATGGGCGTTCCCGTGCTTAGGCCTTGGATGTACTTGTTGGTGACGAGATGGCTAGAGAGGGGGGGTGAATATAGCCAATCACTTTTCCTTTGAAGAGTTAGCAATTTCTACACTTGAAGTTGTTAATAGCACAGCGGAAGTATGGAAAACAGGATGTGCAGAAACTAAAACCGAAAACTAACTAGCAAGATTAGCAAGATCGCTAACAAGGAGATTTTACAAGGTTTGGGGATAACTTGCCCCTACTCCTTGGCGTGCCCTTAAGGTGGGCGATCCCTTGATCGTCGACAGATCAAGCCCCGGTTAACACCGGATAATTCAGCAACCTCCTTCTCGGTGGATAAACCTCTCCACAGTGTGTTTCAAACAAGGATATAGTTTAAGCACAAAGAAACAACAAGAAGGATCTTACTCAAACACTTATCAAGGACAAAAACACAGCAAGCTTCCCTGAGCTCCACCAAGTGGCGATCTCACGCAAGAACCCTTCTTCGTGTCTTCCCACTGTCGGACTCCGAGCTTCTTGTTCTCTCCTTCAAGCGCTCAAGTAATGGATGATTGCTTCTCAATTGCTTGCTCGGAATGATGGAAACTTCAAGAACACAGCAAGCCTAATGTGGAGAACTCAAAGCACTGGAACTCAAGAGCACAAGCTGAAGAACTATCGAACTCTGCTCCACCGAAGCTCTCTCGTTCCTTTTGTTTCTCCACTAAGCAACAAGTGACCTCATCTCCAGCAGCCTCCAGCTACCTCACTGCCAATGCGCCAGCTACACTGAACCCTTACTGAACTTCCTGAGCTCCCTCAGCCAAGCATCAGTCAGCGGCTTCAGTCCTGCAGCTCCAGCCGTTGCAACCTGAGTTGAGAAAGGGACAAACCTGCTCCAAGGAAAGCCCTCTTTGACTTCTCCTTGAGTGTTTGAATCCTCCCCTGTCACCTGCAACTTAATCAGATTGTTAGAGCAGCAAATCACACAGTAAATCAAATATCAGAGGAAAGTGGCAGCAAATATCAGATGTTCAGACGCGATCAGAGCGTCTGACAGTGCAATTTGAATTAAAGTGATCGGTCACCTGACCGATCAGAGAGCCTCCTGATCGGTCACCAGACCGATCAGGCTGGTTCCAGACCGATCAGGCTTCGTCCTGATCGATCCCCAACGCTTAATCAGAAATCGCGATTTCTTTGAGATTCTCCTGGACCGATCACCAGACCGATCCCAGGTCGTGGATCGTTCACCGGACCGATCCACCCTTATATTTGGCGATTTCTGAGTTTCGTAGGCTAAGCCTTCTGATTGGTCAACTGACCGATCAGGGTGTCACCTGATCGGTCAGCAGTCCGATCAGGTCATCACCAGGCCGATCAGGAACCGTCCTGATCGATCTTAGTGAGAAGCCCGCGAAGCTGGATCGTTCACCAGAACGATCTGTACAGTGATCCTGATCGGTCATCAGACCGACCAGGAGCAGTTCAGCAAGGGAACTCAACCTCACTGCTCGCTCCCTGATCGGTCACCAGACCGATCAGGAGCTAGTCAATGGGTGAAACGCATACTCCCTGATCGGTCAACAGATCGATCAAGAGCAGCATAGTAGGTTCCCAACCTGACTGTGTGCTCCCTGATCGGTCACCCGACCGATCAGTCATCGCTGGATGGGTCACCAGACCGATCCACGAAGGAGCAGCGTGCCAGAATCCCTGATCGATCACCAGATCGATCCAGGGACTCAAACTTAGCCCTCCAAGCTAAGTTTCCATCCACCTTAGCCCTCCAAGCTAAGGATTTTCCATCTAACTCTCCAAGTTGGGAATTTGTACCTAACCCTCCAAGTTAGGACTTTTCACCTAGCCCTCCAAGCTAGGACTTTTCACCTAGCCCTCCAAGCTAGGACTTTTCACCCAACCCTTCCGAGTTAGAACCTCATCCAACCTAGCCCTCCAAGCTAGGCACCTGACCCTCCAAGTCAGGACTTTTTCACCTAATTCTCCAGGATGGGAATTTGCACCTAACCCTCCAAGTTAGGACTTTTCACCTAGCCCTCCAAGCTAGGACTTTTCACCCAACCCTTCCGAATCAGGACTTTTCCAACACCTAGCCCTCCAAGCTAGGATTTTTCACACCTAATCCTCCAAGTTAGGATTTTTCCAACACCTAGCCCTCTAGGCTAGAATCCTCCATATCATGCCTAATCCCCGATCAGGACTTAATCATAATCACCATAATCATCAACCTAAACTAAAATCGTTGTCAACACCAAAATAACAATCAGGGCCAGACTGCATCAACAATCTCCCCCTTTTTGTTGTTTGACAACCCGATTTTAAGTTTAGGGATTCTTAATTAAGTTTTCAGAATCCAGATCCTCCCCCTACAACATGATCCTTCTAAACTTAACCAATCCACACTCTCCCCCTTTGTCGAACACCGAAAAGGGGCAAGAGGGACTGTTAAGATTAAAACCAACTCCCCCTCAACCCTAGAGGTATCCCAACTCAACAAAGATGTGATAGATTGATAGATAACCATACGAACACATGTGAAAAGGTATAGCAAGACATAGCAATCACATGCATCATATGAGTCTGAAGTATAAACTCGCAAGGCATGCCATAATATTCATAAGTATCAAGTAGACATGGCATTGTAAGCATGAACATGGCAATTGAGCAAACATGGAGATAAAACTCATGGCATCAACAATAGATATACTAATATCAGATAAGCATGTGAAGCAAAGTCAGACAAGTCAAAGAATAAAATATCTAGACAAGAAGCAAGATGCAAACCACATGCATCAAGGCAAAATACGAGTGGCATAAGGCCACAATAGTCAAGTCACAGGGCATCCAGCCCAAAAGTCACATAAATCATCCAAAGAGAAAGGTAAGATATAGCGAAGCTCAAACATCCGCTGGAAGGTCGTCATCATCCACGAGATCATCCATCGTGGTGTCAGTAGGAGCCAAGGACCCTGGTGCAGTACTCGAAGAAGGTGCACCTCCTGGAAATGTGTGGCTGCGCCATTCATCATACCATGTCTGCTGGAGTGTGCGGGTCCCTGAGACCTCGGTCTCGATCCTGGTCAGTCGAGAATCTAGGGAGCGAAAGCCCGAACGAAACTCCTCACGATCTATCGCCCCTAGCTTAATAAACTCCTGTACCGTCTGATCCAGCTCTGAGATCTGCCAGCACAGATCAGGCTTCGGCTTGTCGTTATACTCAGCGTTAGCAGGAGGAGCCTCGTGTGGTGCCTGAAAATGCAGTGCCCCTCCAGGAAGATCACCAAGTCCGCGTCCATCCTTCCACACCAAGACCCCATCGCACTCACGAATGACAATACCAGACTTTGCAAAAGCCCGCCGACCCAAACGACAATCTTGCTTAACCATGGGCACGGTCCTGCCCTTGGTGACATCAACACCAACGGACATAAGCCAATCAGTGATGATATGACCAAAAGGCATATAAACTGTGCGACGGCTAGGCTCACGGTAGGATAGGATAGACTGAAAGATGCTCTCCATGATATCAAAGTCCATCTGGCGATGCATGCCGTAGAGCATAAGGCAGTGATAGGGTCGGATCTTGGCCAACGGCTTGGAAGTGATGGGTAAGATGCAATTTGTAATTATCTTGAAAAGGACATAGTCAGCTGGAGCAAGGCAGAGGGCTGTAAAAGTAGGAAAAACTGAACCCAACTCATCAAGCCCGGCAGGGCGAGGATGACCGAAGAAGTGCTGATAGATAGAGTCAGGGGTAACATCTGCGAATGGTGCTAGCAGAGGATCAGGAAGTTCAGGATAGATTAAATAAAGATTCGGTGATCGTCGACCACCCAAGTACTCTGCCAAAATCTCATATGAAAAATCGAGGTTCATCTTTCCGACACGAGTTGTGAACTCGAATCCCCCTTGAGGACCTTGTTGTAGGTTGTTGTAGAATTCAGAGACGAGGTCGTAATTTATGGTCCGTTTCAAGGAAAGAAGAAAACCCAGATTGTAGTAAGTGACAATCTCCATGACAGAGGGGCAGAACTCAGTCAGGAAAGGGACATCAATCGATCGACATGGTAATAGTTTGAAGGTCCTTGCTTGAAAGGCCTGTTCACAGGCCGCATTTGGGAACCGGGAACTAGAAGAAGGTTGTGGCCTTCTGGAAGGGGCAGAGGAGGAAGGGGCTTTCCCCCTCGTGCTGCCCTCAGTAGGTTCCTTGCCCTTGGAAGACTTTCTAAGGAGGTTTGAATTGATCATGACACAGAATTCAAAATATTTGATAAGATCGATCATACAAAACAAGAATTGATCATATAGGTTAGAACCCAATCAGAGAATGCAACCCAGACACAATGATCAAAAGACACATTTGGTTTAAGGTTTGATCATATAAGATGACACCCAATCATCAAAACAAAAGGAAATTTTGATCATAAGGTGAGAAAGAGGGTCACGACAAAGGCAAAAAGGTCAAGACACCACAGCAAAAACAAGAGAAAAAACAAGATTAGCTTCATAAACAAGCATTATAGACTGATTTGAATGAAAAACCAAAGCAAAGACTTACTTTGGTGCCATCGTTGTCGTTTTTGGAAGTTGAGAGGAAGAAACCGTGCGCAGGAAACGTGCTCTCGGCGCAAGAGATGGTTGCAATGGTCGCAGAGTTTTCTGCTAGAGAGGAATGCTCACAGGACTCACGCTCACGCGAGGAAGAAGAACACGAAGAGAGCCTTCTCGCACACACAGGGTCGCGCAAGGGGTTTTTCGGCGCTAGGGTTCGTGAGTTGAAGGTATTTCACGAAGTTAATCGATTGGTGGATCGGTCCACCAACTAGAATTTAATGCGTTTGAACGGATCACCGTTCGATCTGATCGTGTCCAGACCGATCAGGATACAGCCTGATCGGACTGGCATGGGCCTGGTCGGGCGGATGACCGATCAGATGTGCTCCTGATCGGTCGGGTGACCGATCAGGATACGAACAGTAGGGTCCGGAGAAAGACCTCTGAGCTCCCTGATCGGTCTATGGACCGATCCCCACAGGGTGCCAGATCGGTCCGGGGACCGATCCAGGCTGGCTCAGAATCCTTGGTCAAAAGGTTCGGAAAGTCACTGCTGCCTCTCTGATCGGTCTGTGGACCGATCACCACAGAAAGGGGCCAGATCGATCTAGGGACCGGTCAGCCCTACACCTGATCGGTCCGGTGACCGATTAGGGTACCTGATATGAACTGAAATGTTCAGTTTCAGAATTTCTGAAATTTCCAAACGATATTTGATGGTCTTTGTCGAACTTGGATAAGACCTCATGACTAAAATTGATCCCTGAACAAGAATCAAAAGTCCTTATGGGTTCAACAAACACTTTGACTCATCTAAATGGAGTCAAACTCAGTCAATAATCAATCAAGCAAATTCAACCAAGTTTTGAATCCAAATCCAAGTTTCCAATCATGTTGCCTTGATTGGAATGTCCAAGTATAATCATAGGACCAAATACATATATGTTATGCATTGGTTTTCCCCAAACGTGGTCACCACCGTGATTATTATCTCGTCAACTTAATTCCTCAAGGGATGCGATGACATTTTGAGAAATTGAGTTGATCCTAACATCTCACCCCATATCTAGCAAACAAAAACGTTTTGTTAAACCTTATAGTTTGTGTGAGATGTTCCCAAAGTTACCCAATTGTTCCCAACAATTTCGAAATAACCATGAAGGGTTTTGAGTGCAATTCGAAAATCATGAAGTGCGACACATTCCCAATTCCCGTCTTAGGAAACTAAATTCATTTTCGGAAAGTGGTTTAGTGAAAATGTCAGCTAGGTTTGACTTTGACTCTACATGAGAGAGTATGATGTTCCCCCTAGCTACATGATCCCTAATGAAGTGGTGTCTTACTAGATTAGAGGCTAATCTAGTTTGCCTTGGTGTTGGTGGTGCTTCTTGACCGGGTTCACTAGACACAAGTTCAACCTCAGGATCCGGCTGATCAATGGGTTGTCTAGGTTCACCGTCATCAGACTGATCACCATCAACAACACTTGGAGTTTCATTCAAACTAAGTCTCCTAAGTTCAAGTTGAACTCCTTCTACATTTTCTGATTAGTCAATTGATTTCGAAATTTCTTCAAAAACCACATCAGAAGACTCTTCAACTAATCTAGTTTTCTTGTTGTAGACTCGGTAGGCTTTACTAACGAGAGAGTACCCGACTAGTATCCCTTCATCAGCCTTTGCCGTGAACTTTCCAAGGTGATCCTTGGTGTTTAGGATGAACACCTTACTACCAAACACCCTAAGGTGTTTAACCGTAGGTGATTTCCCAAACCAAAGTTCATGGGGAGTCTTTTCTAAAAACGTATGGATGAGGACTCAATTTTGCACATAGCAAGCTGTATTTACAGCTTCAGCCCATAAGTAACTCGGAAGTGAGTACTCATTAAGCATGCTTCGTGCAGCCTCTTGTAGAGCACGGTTCTTCCTCTCTACAACACCATTTTGTTGTGGTGTTCTAGGAGTAGAGAACTCATGCTTATAACCTTTGTCTTGACAAAATTCTAAAAACCTTTAGTTTTGAAATTCACCTCCATGATCACTTCTAATTATCTTAATGGTTGATGATTTTTCATTTTCTACCCTTCTACAAAAAGAAATGAACACATCTAAGGTTTGGTCCTTATATTTCAAAAAGTATGTCCATGTGTATCTAGTAAAATCATCAATAATCACAAAGCAATATCTACTTCCATTCAATGATATGATAGTACTACAACAAATAGATCCATGTGAAGTAAATCTAAAGCATTGGAAGTACTTACAGTGCTTTTACCTTTATGTGCAGATTTAGTTTGCTTACCCATCTGACATGCATCACAAAGTTTATTTTTTCCATACTTGATGCTCGGTAAGCCTCGAACTAGTCCCTTGTTGGCCAACTTCCGGATGTTCTTCATGTTCACATGTGCTAGCCTCCGATGCCAATGAGTGGACTCTTCTTTTATTGACATGAAACACTTAGCAAAAGCATTAGTAGCACTTTTAAATGAAACTTGATAAATATTGTCTACTCTTGCTCCTACTAGTACCGTGTCCAAGGTGTCATTTTGTCTAACTAGACATTGACTTGGTTGGAAGTCAATTGTGTAACCCGTGTCACACAATTGACTGACACTTAGGAGATTAAACTTCATCCCCTTGACTAGAAGGACATTTGAGATTCTAAGACATTCGAATATTTGAATGTCTCCTATTCCTATGACCTTAAGACTACCATTGTTACCAAATGGTACATTACCTCTACTCTTCTTGTGAAATGTGGTAAACAATGATCTATCCCCGGTCATGTGTTTGGAGCATCCACTATCAACGAACCAAGTTGATAGATGCTCCCCCTCAATCATAACGTACACAATTCGAAAAATAGAAGTCTTAGGTACCCACACCTTGGGACCTAAAGCATCAACTAAACATGACTTAGGCACCCATGCCTTGACAACTTTCTTTTGAGTCTTGGGTGTCCTAGATTGTCTCATGTCAGTCCTAGACATGAGAGACACAAATGAAGGTTCTTTAGGGCGATAACCAATACCGGCCCTATTGTAAACCGCTCTTTGGGCATTTAGGATCATATCTAGGGTCTTAGAGCTATTTGAGAATTTCCCAAGAATATTCTTGAGCTTCTCAACTTCACTCTTCAATGATTGGTTTTCCTCTACTAACAAGTTATCATGCAAATCACTGATTTCCTCAACCTTAGAGGATTTCAAGCTTACAATCTCATGTTTCAACGATTTAATTTCATCTTCTAGTAATTCAACATGCAAGTCATCAATGTTATCATCCCTAGAAGCTTTCAATTGAGCAATTTCTAATTGCAATGCTTTAACTTTATTTTTGGATTTCTTAAGCATACTAGTTAAACATGCAATTGCTCTATAACATTTTTCAAGCTCGGGAGAAGTTACCTCTTCATCATCCGAAGATGATGAAGCCACGTTTGAGGAGCTTGAATATTCATCACTGCTCTCCTCTCCAAGAGCCATGAGTGCCACTTGCCTTGTGCTCTTCTCCTCCTTCTCTTCATCGGATGAACTAGAAGATGACTCATCCCAAGTGGCCTTCAAGGCCTTCTTCTTCTTCTTGGATTTTTCCTCTTTTCTTTTAGATTTCTCCTCCTTCTTCTTAAGCTTTGGACATTCATTCTTAAAATGCCCTTTCCTACCACACTCAAAGCAAGATGCATTATTCTTATCAAGTTTGGATTCACTAGTATTACCTCTACTTTTGAAACGTCGGTCTCTTCGCATCATCCTCCTCACAAAGTTGGCCATTTCGGATTAAGAGAAGCCGCTACCATCTTCCTCGGAATTGGATTCGGATTCGGAAGAAGATGAAGATGATGAGACCTCCTTCTCCTTCTTCTTCTCCTTCTTCTTCTTAGTGGCTCGGTCCCCTGCAACTAAGGTAATCCCCTTCTCCTTGGGGCCTTTGTTAGCCATTTCATGCAATTCCATCTCACAAAATAAGTCATCTAACTTAACAATAGATAAGTCCTTGGATACTTTGTAGGCATCCACCATGGATGACCACAAAGCATTCCTTGGAAATGCATTCAAGACATACCACACAAGGTCGCGGTTCACGACCTTTTCATCAATTGAATGAAGTCCATTGAGGACTTCCTTGAACCGGCTATGGAGTTCACTTACCGACTCATTTTCTTTCATGGCGAGATTTTGGAGTTGATTGAGGAACAAACCCCTCTTGGCAATTCTTGAGTCCCGGGTGCCTTCATGAAGCTCGATGAGTTTGTTCCACAAGTCCTTCGCACTTGTAAAAGGACCAACCTTGATGAGTTGGTCTTTGTTCATTCCACATTGTAGAGTGACAACCGCCTTCGCGTCGGCTTCACTCTTCCGAGTTTGTTCCGCAGTCCACCGTGAAGACTCGAGTTCTTTGCCTTCGTCATCCTTAGGAGGAACGAATCGCTCCTTCACCGCGAACCAAGTGTGGATATCCATCTTCAAGTAGTATTCCATCTTTGATCTCCAATATTGAAAGTCGGCGCCATCAAAGAATGGAGGTCGGGTGGTGGAGTAGCCTTCTCTCAACGCCATCTTGTTGAGAACTCTCGGATTTTAAGCCGTGTACAGAGCCCCAAGCTCTGATACCACTTGTTGGTGACGAGATGGCTAGAGAGGGGGGGGGGTGAATATAGCCAATCACTTTTCCTTTGAAGAGTTAGCAATTTCTGCACTCGAAGTTGTTAATAGCACAGCGGAAGTATGGAAAACAGGATGTGCAGAAACTAAAACCGAAAACTAACTAGCAAGATTAGCAAGATCGCTAACAAGGAGATTTTACAAGATTCGGGGATAACTTGCCCCTACTCCTTGGCGTGCCCTTAAGGTGGGCGATCCCTTGATCGTCGGCAGATCAAGCCCCGGTTAACACCGGATAATTCAGCAACCTCCTTCTCGGTGGAGAAACCTCTCCACAGTGTGTTTCAAACAAGGATATAGTTTAAGCACAAAGAAACAACAAGAAGGATCTTACTCAAACACTTAGCAACCACAAAAATACAGCGAGCTTCCCTGAGCTCCACCCAGTGGCGATCTCACGCAAGAACCCTTCTTCCTGTCTTCCCACTGTCGGACTCTGAGCTTCTTGTTCTCTCCTTCAAGCGCTCAAGTAATGGATGATTGCTTCTCAATTGCTTGCTCGGAATGATGGAAACTTCAAGAACACAGCAAGCTTAATGTGGAGAACTCAAAGCACAGGAACTCAAGAGCACAAGCTGAAGAACTATCGAACTCTGCTCCACCGAAGCTCTCTCGTTCCTTTTGTTTCTCCACTAAGCAACAAGTGACCTCATCTCCAGCAGCTTCCAGCTGCCTCACTGCCAACGCGCCAGCTACACTGAACCCTTACTGAACTTCCTGAGCTCCCTCAGCCAAGCTTCAGTCAGCGGCTTTAGTCCTGCAGCTCCAGCCATTGCAACCTGAGTTGAGAAAGGGACAAACCTGCTCCAAGGAAAGCCCTCTTTGACTTCTCCTTGAGTGTTTGAATCCTCCCCTGTCACCTGCAACTTAATCAGACTGTTAGAGCAGCAAATCACATAGTAAATCAAATATCAGAGGAAAGTGGCAGCAAATATCAGATGTTCAGACGCGATCAGAGCGTCTGATAGTGCAATTTGAATAAAAGTGATCGATCACCTGACTGATCAGAGAGCCTCCTGATCGGTCACCAGTCCGATCAGGCTGGTTCCAGACCGATCAGGCTTCGTCCTGATCGATCCCCAACGCTTAATCAGACATCGCGATTTCTTTGAGATTCTCCTGGACCGATCACCAGACCGATCCCAGGTCGTGGATTGTTCACTGGACCGATCCACCCTTATATTTGGCGATTTCTGAGTTTCGCAGGCTAAGCCTTCTGATCGGTCAACTGACCGATCAGGGTTTCACATGATCGGTCAGCAGTCCGATCAGGTCATCACCAGGTCGATCAGGAACCGTCCTGATCGATCTTAGTGAGAAGCCCACGAAGCTAGATCGTTCACCAGAACGATCTGCACAGTGATCCTGATCGGTCATCAGACCGATCAGGAGCAGTTCAGCAAGGGAACTCAACCTCACTGCTCGCTCCCTGATCGGTCACCAGACCGATCAGGAGCCAGTCAATGGGTGAAACGCATACTCCCTGATCGGTCACCAGATCGATCAGGAGCAGCACAGTAGGTTCCCAACCTGACTGTGTGCTCCCTGATCGGTCACCCGACCGATCAGTCATCGCTGGATGGGTCACTAGACCGATCCACGAAGGAGCAGCGTGCCAGAATCCCTGATCGATCACCAGACCGATCCAGGGACTCAAACTTAGCCCTCCAAGCTAAGTTTCCATCCACCTTAGCCTTCCAAGCTAAGGATTTTCCATCTAACTCTCCAAGTTGGGAATTTGCACTTAACCCTCCAAGTTAGGACTTTTCACCTAGCCCTCGAAGCTAGGACTTTTCACCTAGCCCTCCAAGCTAGGACTTTTCACCCAACCCTTCCGAGTTAGAACCTCATCCAACCTAGCCCTCCAAGCTAGGCACCTGACCCTCCAAGCCAGGACTTTTTCACCTAATTCTCCAGGATGGGAATTTGCACCTAACCCTCCAAGTTACGACTTTTCACCTAGCCCTCCAAGCTAGGACTTTTCACCCAACCCTTCCGAATCAGGACTTTTCCACCTAGCCCTCTATCGGCACCGGTCAAATAGAATGGCGTTGATGAAAATGAGGTATCCGCCAAGAAGAACGATCAAAAAGCGCTCACCCTCATCCATCAAAGTTTGGATGAAAAGATGTTCGAGAAAGTTGCTATGACAACTACTTCCAAGCAAGCATGGGAAACTCTTCAAGCTTCATTTAAAGGTGTTGATAAAGTGAAGAAGGTACGTCTCCAAACATTGAGAGGAGAGTTTGAATCTTTACGCATGAAGGATTCCGAATCCATTTCAGATTATTTCTCAAGAGTATTGGCTGTCACAAATCAATTGAAAAGATATGGAGACGATATGAATGATGATAGAATTGTTGGAAAAATTTTGAGATCTTTGGATCCAAAATTAATTATATCGTGGTTGCCATCGAAGAGCCTAAAGATCTAGACACCATGACTGTTGATGAACTTGACGGATCTTTACAAGCACACGAAGAAAGATTGATAAAACTAGTTCAAGAATCTGTTGAACAATCTTTGAAAGCAAAGCTATCATTGAAGGACACAAACCAAGGAATATCCCAAAGAGGTCGCGGACGTGGAAGATCTCGAGGACAAAGCCAAGGTCGAGGCCGTGGTCATGGAAGAGGTGGGCGTGGTAACAAAACCATCTCATATAAAAATGAGACGAGTCAAAACTTCAATCAAAGAAAAAATCGTGGAAGAGATAGGAATTGGGGAGGTCATCAAACGAGGTATGACAAATCTGAAGTTGAGTGCTTTACTTGTCATTGTCATTGTCTCAGCTCGGACATCCCTTCAAGGTGGCTTGCGCATGGTGTAGGGAGGAGCGGATGAGGTGACGACACGACTGGAGGCGCATTGGAGGCCAAGACCATGAAAGTTGGAAAATCTAGGATTTTTCTATTTCATTTTGTTGGTTTATGTGCTTGTCGTGTGTGTGCATGTAAAATTCCTCGAACTAAATAACTAAGTGGCAGAGGGACCCTAAGGGTCCCGTGGCCTCCATTACAATCCGATAAGTGATGCCAACAAGCCCGCGCATTGGCTCTGAGTGCCTTCCTCCATAACGGATAGGCTTGTTCAGTGGATCACTGGGTCGGAAAGGATTAGAGAAAATTATTGAAGAGCATGTGTGTTGGTACTTGGATGGCTAGAGAGGGGGTGAATATAGCCAGACACAAACTTCGCTTCTTTGAGATCTTTCTGCACTTCAGAGTTAGGCAGCGGAAGACAAAAACAAGAGTGCAGAAACTAAAAACAAACCTAATACGCTAACAAGAGGATATACAAGGTTCGGGGATAACTTGCCCCTACTCCTTGGCGTGCCCGTAAGGTGGGCGATCCCTTGATCGTCTGCAGATCAAGCCCCGGAAATCCGGATAGAATGCAACCTCCTTCTCGGTGGAGTAACCTCTCATCAGCGTTTCAACAGAGTGAAAGATTAAGTACAGAGAAACACGAGAAGGAATCCTATAGAGCACTTACGACAGCAAGAACACAAGTGAACTCCTCACCGAGCTCCACTCAACATAGATCTCACGCAAGAACACCCTGCTCTTCGTGTCTTCTTGCTGATGGACTCGCCAAGCTCCTTGTTTCTTCCAAGTGCTCAAGTATCAAGATGTTGCTCAAGATTCACAGTTGCTTGCTCAAAGAGATGATCAAAGTTATCGCAAGAGCACAAGTGGTGTAGCCAAAGAAGAGTCTCTATTTAGTTCTTCCACTTCGCAGGACTTTTAAGCATCTGGCCTCTGCAGCTCACATCGTCAGTCACCAGACACTCCACTGCAGCTCACCAGCTGCTCAACTACAACTGCCCAGCTAGCTGACCTCTCCTGGACTCCCTGAGCTCCCCTCAGCCGAGCCCTAGTCAGCATCCCAATGGCGCAGTCATCCGTTGAAACTTGAGAAGAGGAAAACATCAAACTTGTAGCATCGAAAGCTCCCAGTTGACCCTCCTTCACCATTTGAAATCAAACCTGTCACCTGCACACTTAACAGCAACTTAGCAAATGAAATCAAACGTGGATCAGAGGAAATCAGAGTTATCAGAACGAAATCAGAGTGAATCAAAACGCGATCAGAAGTCTGACAGCGCATTTGAATTAAAGATGTCAGCTACTGATCAGTCACCGGACCGATCAGAGTTATCCCTGATCGGTCGGCAGACCGATCAGGATAGGCCCAGTCCGATCAGGCTCCAGCCTGATCGGCCCACAGTGAGAAGCCAGAAATCATGACCTTCTGGTGATCTGTCACCCTGACCGATCACAGATCGTGGATCGATCACCGGACCGATCCATAGCATTGCTAGGATTCCTAGCTTTCGCAGCCAAACCTCACTGATCGGTCACCAGACCGATCAGGTTGTGTCCTGATCGGTCCGGGGACCGATCAGGGCATGCCCTAACCGATCAGGATGCATCCTGATCGGTTATAGTGAGAAGCTCGCGACATTTGATCGTTCAGCCTGACCAATCATGAAATCCCACGAATCCTACTGACCTCTCCCTGATCGTTCACCAGAACGATCAGGAGCCCTCCCTGATCGGTCACCAAATTGATCAGGAGTCGATCAGTAACCTAACAAAGTCACTGTATGCTCCCTGATCGGTCACCAGACCGATCAGACATAGCTGGATCGGTCACCAGACCGATCCACAAGGGAACTGTTGGGACCAGGTGCATGTTGACATGGATGCGGGTTCATAATTTTAAAAATAAATTATGTGCAGCGGAAGGTTTAGCATAAATAATTTCTCTAAATCATTTAACCATACATCTAAGCATGCAATTTTATCTTGTGTAGACATGATCATATATTTGAAATTTTGCAGAAACATAAACTAATTTACGTATTACCTCGCGTAACTCGAAGGAAGGGACGAGATCCAACCGTAAGCGTCCCTTGGAAGCTCCGCCTCTATTCGCGTCCACACCAAGTATCTTTGGGATGACTTCGCAAAGCCACGAGTTTCGTGTTCTCGAGAACTACTAGATTCTCCGAGAACGCAACAAGAAAAACCAAGAGAGAAGTCGGAAGACTAACCAAAAAAGGATGGCCGGCTGGTGCTCCTTCTTGGGGCTGGTTGGCGCACGGCAAGAAGAGGAGAAGAGAAGGAGAGAAAGAGAGGGAGAGAGCCTATGCATTCATCTCTATGATTATTACCCAAGTCTTGCCTTGGGTCCTTTATATAGTGGCCTCTCAACCATCAAGCCTCTCAAATATGGAATAACTTATTCCATCATGCCAAGTTTGATTTTATATCATGGTTAAAATCATATTTTAATTCATGATAAAAAATCAATCAAGTCTCTTCTCTCCTATGGAATAAATTTCCTTATCATGGTAAATCAATCCATGATTGATTTTATAAAATAAACTAATCCATGGTTCATTTTAATTTCCATGAAAAATAAACCAAACCTTGGTTTATTACATAAAAATTTATATCATCCATAATTTTATAAAACAAACCACACTTGGTTTATTTTATAAATTGAACCAAAACTTGGTTCTCTGTAATGCCCGCTTTTTTTCCCATAAAGCGACGTTACGCTAACATACTTAGGGGCATGTGAACATCGTAAGGCAGCGGAATACTTAATTCTTACACATACATGCACCTAACTATCCTTCCTAACATGGTGACAGGGAACTTAGCATAATAACATCATACTTAACATCATATCATACTTAACATCATATCATAAAGTCACATAAGTCATTCATTAAGCGCATAAGTAGCAAACGTAAAGTTTTAGCAAAAGACTTGTAAATATTTCTCTTTCTTGGCCAAGTCACTACCACACACATACTCTTGTCCCTCCTGCTGCTTCCCCTATTGTCCTCTTGCTTGATCTCCGGTATAAGGAAATAAGACTATAAGCACATAGGCTTAGTAAGACTCTTTCCTACTCACTAAAACCATTCGTCACTTAAACATAAGCACACAAAACATTAACATAACTTGGTACTTGGCATGAATCATAAGCATAAGACATCAACCATCCTTAGCATGGCCTGATACATGGCATACATATAAACGTAAAGCATATTTAACATGGCATGATACATGGCATACATATATACATAAATCATATTTAACATGACATGATACATGGCATACATATAAACATAAAACATATTTAACATGGCATGATACATAACTTAAACCATAGGCATATTCTTAACATAACTTAAGCATAAAACATTTACTATCATGCATCATTCTTAACATAAGACATCGGCGTAAAACATATTCTATCAGGGCATGATGCATAAAATGAATGAATGCATGAGTCGAATGCATATACATAAGGATGCTTACTTTTAAAATCATACTTTTAAATACTTAAACATAATCATAACATCATTGGGGTCCCCGGCTTGTACCACATACATACATCATAAGCGCGCATCCCTAAGTAAATACGAGGTAGCGAGCCCCGACCTACTAGGGTAAGGACAGCATAGTCGGTAGTCTTAGAACCGGGGCGTTCTTAAGGTGTCCATCCCTGTTGCACAGCTTCGGTAGTGCCAGAACCGTGGACAGCATAGTCGGTAGTCCAGAACCGGGGCGTTCTTAAGGTACCCATCCCTTGGACCCATACTTCGATCCGGTACAAGCCCATTCATAAAGTAAAATAACTTCACATGCTTCATTATTCATGGAACATTCATAGCATATTTAAACATAGCATAACCTTGTTACATGAAGCATGACATAAATCATACTTGACCTTTCATCGTTCATACTTAATGCATAGCCTCATGATGCCCTAAGGCATAAGCATTATCTTCATTCATAAACATGGCATGCTTACATAAACATCATTCTTGTTCATCGTGCTTGCATGATCATGGTACATAAGGTAAGCATTGCATTGTATTCATAAAACATGACATATTCACATAGACCATTCTCCTAATTCATCTAACTTGCATGATCATGATACATAAGGTAAGCATTGCATTATGTTCATAAAACATGACATATTCACATAGACCATTCTTCTAATTCATCTAACTTGCATGATCATGATACATAAAATAACCATGGCATCTAACATAAACATATCAAACATGAACTATAACACCTAAGGTTAGGGTTAAAGGTAACATAATTTCTACCACATGCTTGAACCTATATATCATAATAAGCCATAAACCATCATTCTTGAAACCCTAACTCCACCTAAACCCCATTTACATGGCTTGGCCGAAACTTGTAAGGGAAGGGTTCAACCATTCAAATGACATGTAAGGTAGCATAAGGTAAATAAAAGACCATACATTACTTATAAAGTCATAGGAAGTTATTAGGGCTCATGTTTTAGGGTTAACCCTAACTCCTAGCCCTTCTTCCTAGGGTTGTCCGAAACCTACATGGACCATGGGTCCATGCAAAATTCATAAAAATTCCAATTAAACATCTAACACCATTCATACCATACCATAGGAGCCATTGGAACCCATACTTGCAACAAACCCTAACTCCTTGCCCTATTATCCATCTTGGCCGAAACTTGTAGGGCCTCTAGGCCATGTGAAAATTCACATAAAACATCCTCAACCTCCCTTGTATCATGAGGGTATACAATACATACACTTGAAGGGTTAGATCCAACCCTAACCATGGGATCATAGTGGTGGCCGAAAACCCTAAGGGTACTAAGGTACCCCCAAAATTCTCCAAATCCTATTTTTAACCTATAATCATCATGAGACAACATTAGAAAGCATGAGTGAAATTTTTAACATCATCTTGGACCCAAAAACCATAGTGGCCGAAAGTTATAGGGGTCCAAGTCATGGTTTTCTCAACATCAAACCCAAACCAAACTTCATATTATAATCAATAACAAGGAGAACTATTACACCACAGGTGAGGGAGTCTTACCTTGGTTGATCTTGGTTATAGACCTTAGATGGGAAGGAAGATCAAGATCTTGTTGTCTCTTGACCACCCCTAGCCTTTGTAACCTTGTGAAACCTCTAGATCTTGAAGATGAGGCCTTCTTGTGGAGCTTTTCCAAGGGAAAAGAGGGGCTTGGGGTTTCGGCTAGGAGAGAGAGGAAGAAGGAGAGAAGGCTTAGAGGATGAGGAGAAGATAAATCTTAATTGGTAAGTTACTACTCCTCTCCTTTATTCACCATGAAGTGGGCAAGTGAAGAGTCATAGTGTCTCTTCCCATGTTGACTCTTCATTTCCCCTAAGCCTTAACCAAGATCCACTTCATTCTCTACTAGCACTCCCTTGCTAGGTGAATTGGTTAGTGCATGCATGGTTGTAGACTAGGTCTAAGGTTCAATCCTTGGTGCATGCACTTTATTTTTATTTTCTTTTTCCTTATTTTCGAAAATTCCCTAAAAGTCACCCATAATCATGCCAAAATTCCTAATTAAAATTCTTTTATATTAATATTAAATTCTACCTAATTAAAACCCATTTTTGGAGCCCATATAAGGCCCATTAGTACTTAGTTTCTCAATTTAAATGAGAAAATCATGGATTTCTAGGCTAAGGTTCGTACTAATATCTCTAGGTTCCTCGGAAAATTATCTAGACATGGTCAATATTTTAAGAAAAATATTGAGAAAATTTCCCGGGTCGTTACATTCTCTCCCTTTGTTGTGGTCGGCCAACCAAAGAGGATGGAGGCCCTCTTTGGCCAGCCCATCCAAGCCAAGCCCCAATGAATTAAACTTATTTAATTCATCTATTAAGTCTTCAAAAGACTTAGCCATTTTACGCTTCCGATGCGTCTCTGAAAAATTCAGATTCGACTTATCGTTTGGCTCAACCAAACTTAATCTCTCTTGATTGGAAAATCTAATTTTCAACTTGTTTTAAATCCCTCGGATTACTCGTAGTACGTGTGACTAAATAGGCTTTCGATTTATATTGGTCGTCTATAATTAATCAATTATAGAATGATCATGAGTGGCACCTAGTAGTACATCATGATCCCCAATTAATCGAAACATCAACGGTTGACCTCAGAAACAATTCTGAAATCCTTCAGCAACTATAATGAATCGTGCCCCATTCCCTTCATCATCTTATACCCACTTGGTTCAGGACATGGTCTATGTGTGTCAGTCCCCACTAGGCTGATTACGTCACACCTAGCCCAAGTAACGTTTTCTCGTCCTACGGATTCTAATTACTCTCATGTATTTAAGAAATTCATACTCTGAACATGTCATGCTCTGGCCAGAGGCTTCGAGTAACAATCCGACGAAAGGCCTCGAGTATACATCTCCTCACAAGGAGTGGTGAATCCTTTGTAGGCTGTTCAAACATCTTCAGGCACTTCGGCTTTACCCAATCATCCTGGGTCCACACCTCCTTGGAGATGCTTGCTTAAGATGTCAAAGTATAAGTCTCAATGACCAAGATGACTTGAACACCGCAAGTCAAAGGAACATCGCACTTAAGCTGTAGTAAGAACTTCATTGACATATCTATATGTAGACTACCATATGAAGTTTTACAGCCAGTCACTCCAATGAACTAGTTCCCTTAACTAGCATTCATGTTTATCTCCGGACATCTCAATGTCACCAGCCAGTGAGAATCAGCTGATTAGAGAATAACCCATGCTAGTCTCAACAGAATTGATAGTGTCCATATTTATCAATTCATCGACTAGGGATAATTTCAATACTTCACAATTACACATGTAGAGATAATCACTAGTTGTGAATTCATCACAAATTCTCTAATGCTGTGAATTGTATTGCGGACATTCAGTAAATGAGTTTAAGATCTCAAACAAATACACAAACATGTATACTCAAATAGTGAATATTCATTTATTAAAATAAATGATTACAATCATAAGGCGATTGCCTTAGGACACTTCTCTCATATCACTAACAAACTCCCACTTGGCCTAATGCCAATCGCTACGGTACCCAATACCACAGGCTCTAACATGACCCTCAAACTTGCTTTGAGGCAAGGCCTTAGTTAAAGGATCCGCTAAATTCCTTTCAGTGGGAATTTTCTCAATTTGTATATCATTCCTACTTATAATCTCTCTGATCAGATGATAGCGGCGAAACACATGTTTGGATCGCTAATGTGACCTTGGTTCCTTCGCTTGTGCAATAGCTCCATCGTTGTCGCAGTAAACCGGTATTGCTTCATCAATGGTTGGAACCACACCAAGTTCTAAGACAAACTTCTTGATCCAAACTGCTTCCTTTGCTGCTTCCGAAGCTGCAATATATTCCGCTTCCGTGGTAGAATCCGCTACGGTGTCTTGCTTGGAACTCTTCCAACTTATTGTGCCTCCATTCAAAATAAATATGTTTCCAGACTGAGATTTAGAATCATCCTTATCTGTCTAGAAACTGGCATCTGTATACCCACGTATTACCATATCACCTTCTCCATATATTAGGAACACATCCTTAGTGCTTCTTAAGTACTTGAGGATTGTCTTGATAGCCGCCCAATGATCCATTCCTGGATCAGACTAGTATTTGCTTGTGACGCTCAAAGCATACGATACATCGGGCCTAGTACATAACATAGCATACATGATAGATCCTATCACGGATGCATAAGGAATCTTATTCATGCAAATCCTCTCGTCTTCTGTGCGCAAACACATAGACTTCGAAAGGTTGATCTCATGCCTGATGAGAAGGTAACCTTTCTAGCACTCGGTCTATATATATAGACTGCAAAAGACCAAGAAACTGTTTTGATCTATCTCTATAGATTCTAATCCCAAGGATATAGGTTGCTTCTCCCAGGTCTTTTATGGAGAAAGTTTTGGACAACCAAATTTTAACTGACTGTAAGACTGATATATCGTTTCCTATAAGTAATATGTCATCGACATATAACACTAGGAATACGACTGCACTCCCACTAACCTTCTTATACACACAAGGTTCGTCAGGATTTTGTGAGAAATCAAACTCTTTGATTGTCTCATCAAAATGGATGTTCCAGCTCCTAGATGCTTGCTTTAGTCCGTATATGGATCGTCGAAGCTTGCATACTTTGGTTTTATTAACCGATGTGAAACCTTCAGGTTGTATCATGTATACATCCTCAAGCAGGTTTCCATTAAGGAAAGCTGTTTTCACATCCATTTGCTATATCTCATAATCATAATGAGCTGCTATGGCCAGGAGCATCAGAATGGATTTAAGCATAGCTACTAGCGAATAGGTTTCGTCATAATCAATTTCTTGTTTCTGACGATATCCTTTTGCCACTAATTTAGCCTTAAAGGTAACAATATTACCTTCCATGTCAGTTTTCTTCTTGAAAACCCACTTGCACCCTATGGGCTTAATCCCTTCAGGTGGGTTAACCAAGTCCCATACTTGATTTTTGTACATGGAATCTATTTCCGACTTCATGGCTTCAAGTCATTTATCCCTTTCTGAATTTTTTAGAACATCTTCATAACTGATATATTCATCATCGTTAATGAGTAACACGTCGTTCGATTCACTTATGAGAAATCCGTATCTCTCTGGAATATTGCGTGTCCTATCAGACCTACGAAGAAGTGGTGTTGTTTTAGGTTCAACTGATAGCTCATCATTATGAGTTATTGGTTGTCGGTCTAGACTAGGTGTCTCTGTAATGTCTGTTGGATCGAGAAGAACGATAGAGGGGGGGTGAATATCGTAAGTCGATTCGGATTGAAAAAGAGAAAACGCAGCGGAAAAATTAAAACAAAACAACACACAAACACCAAGATTTTTCTTGGTTCGGAGTCGCGATCGGCTCCTACTGCAAGGCCTACGGTCGTTGACCGTTTACTGTGGGCAATTCTATATGTGCGCAAAATGGATTACAAATAGATATTACAACTGCAGTATAGTAAACAAAGAAAAGACAGCTCTTCGTTACCGACTTCCGGTGTGGAATGTATCTCGGAGCAGAGGGACGTCGTCGGCACTTGTATCTCGAGTTGAGAGGTTTCTGGAGCGAAGCGCTTGAGTAGAAGAGCGTGTTTGTGTTGGAAGAAGTTAATATCCGAAGCCTTGGGGTCGAGGGGCTTTTTATAGCCTCTCGGGGTGCCCTGAACATTGGGGGCGCCCCTCCCCCCCCCCCCCCCCCCACGTGTCAATCGATCCGAGCAGCTCTCGGACAGCCGTTATCCCTCCAGGATCGGGATGAGGTTTGACCGAGGCGCCCGGGACGCTGGGGGCGCCTGGGTTGACTCGATCCACTGGCTTCTCGCTGGCTTGAGTTGATCCACTTCGTTAGCTTGAGCCCGGGGCGCCCTGGGCACTGGGGGCGCTCGGGAGCACGGGGGCACCCCGCCCAGTAAGCTACCGAAGCACTTCTTTGCTTAACTAGTTTTGTATTGGCCTTGGGGGCGCCCGGGACACTGGGGGCGCCGTACTCAGCTAGTTGCCTCTCTCCTTTGGGCATTCTGAGCTACAGAAACGCGTTCCTTCGGTCCTGCATCCAGGGTTAGTCCAAAACAACATAAAGCAATACAGTATTAGTTTTATACAGCCTTAGCTGTCTTGGTTCTAACTTTGGGTCTCCAAAATGGAACCCTAGGTTGAACCGACGCCTACTGTTCCCTTGACGGGGAACGCGTCCTCACCTACTCCTCTCGGGAGAATTTACCTGTTGCCAACCGGCTCCTCCGGTTGGACTTTTGCCTAGCAGTCCTTCGCCAGGTGCCTAGCTGCCCTTTGCCAGGTCTTCAGTTCCAGACAGTCCTTCGCCTGGTGCCCAGCAGTCCTTCGCCAGGTCTTTTGTTCCAGGCAGTCCTTCGCCTGGTGCCCAGCAGTCCTTCGCCAGGTCTTTAGTTCCAGGCAGTCCTTCGCCTGGTGCCCAGAAGTCCTTCGCCGGGTCTTTGACTCCTAGCAGCCCTTCGCTAGGTGCCCAGCAACCCTTCTCTGGGTCTTAGGGTTCCGATGCCTAGCAGTCCTTCGCTAGGTGCCTAGCTATCCTTCGCTAGGACTTTAATCTGTACACTCAAGTAGTATGTTAGATAAACATAACATCTTAACTTTTGAACCCTTTGCCATTGATTAAAATACAGGTTCGACTTGGGTGCTGTCTGCACCAACAATCTCCCCCTTTTTGATTTATGGCAACCCGGTTCAAAAAGTTAAGTTAATCAGAATAGATGATATAAAAGTTTTAGTTTCCTCCCCCTAGAAGGAATCTCCCCCTAGGTTTTTCAAAAGTTCGTGGGGTTCATAAAAATGTTCTAAGTCTCAAGATGGAATTTTTCAAACACTTAGAATAATTTTTAAAAGAAACTTTTAGAAACATATTTTCAAAACAAATTGGTTGTGCACTTTTTGAAGTTTTACACTTGAAAATGATTTCAAGTCAGTTGAAAAGCAACATCTTCTGAAATTTTAAGTTCTTAGAATCATAGCTTAAGTTTAAGATAAGTACTTAGCAAAATTTACACTTGCTTTAAGTGTAACGACCCGGCCCGTCTACCGGCCCATTTACCAGTCCTCACGACCGTCGTACCGTCGACCATCGACCATCGACCGTGTCGTTACTCATACTAGGTCTTCCCACCCCTGGGTGAGGATTTTTGCCTTCCCAGGATTCGAACCCTAGACCCAGGCTTAAATCTAGTTCTTTGTGAATCCTGAATACCAATTGAGCTACAGCTCAATTGGTACCAGGATTCATAAACTTTAGTACTTAGCCTGGAGGTCTAGAGTTCGAATCCTGGGGAAGGCAAAAATCCACTGGCCAGGGGTGGGAAGTACTTGTGAGTGACAACCGCCCAAGAGGTCGCCAAAGGGGTCGCCAAATGAGATTTGGTCGCCCGAGGGGCCAGGGCCGCCAAGTGGCCCGCCAGTTGGGCCGCCCAAGGGGCCGAGGGGTCGGGTCGTTCCAATAAAAAGGTGCCTTTTATGTAGCGATCTCGGCCTCTTTGGTCCCCGCAGGCAACCCTCTAGGCCCGAGACCCTACGGGTCTTCCCACCCCTGGCCAGTGGATTTTTGCCTTTGCCAGGATTCGAACTCTAGACCTCCAGGCTAAGTACTAAATTTCCTGAATCCTGGTACCAATTGAGCTATAGCTCACTTGGTACCAGGATTCAGGAACTTTAGTACTTAGCCTGGAGGTCTAGAGTTCGAATTCTGGGAAAGACAAAAATCCACTGGCCAGGGGTGGGAAGACCCGTAGGGTCTCGGGCCTAGAGGGTTGCCTGCGGGGACCATAGAGGCCGAGATCGCTACATATAGCTCAATTGGTACCAGGATTTAGGAACTTTAGTACTTAGCCTAGAGGTCTAGAGTTCGAATCCTAGGGAAGGCAAAAATCCACTAGTCAGGGGTGGAAAGACCTAGTGAGTAACGACACGGTTGTTGGTCGTCGACATCGGTTGTTGGTCGACGACTTAGTTGGGTCGCTAAATGTTGATTTGGCCGCCAAGTTGTTGGGCCGAGAGGCTAGGTTGTTGGGCCGCCAGGTTGTTGGGCCGAGAGGCTAGGTTGTTGGGCCGCCAAATGTTGATTTGGCCGCCAAAGGGGTTGAGAGACCGTGTCATTACAATAAAAAGGCGCCTTCTATGTAGCGATCTCGGCCTCTATGGTCCCCGCAGGCAACCCTCTAGGCCCGAGACCCTACGGGTCTTCCCACCCCTGGCCAGTGGATGTTTGCCTTCCTCAGGATTCGAACTCTAGACCTCCAGGATAAGTACTAGAGTTTATGAATCCTGATACCAATTAAGCTAATTGGTATCAGGATTCATAAACTCTAGTACTTATCCTGGAGGTCTAGAGTTCGAATCCTGAGGAAGGCAAAAATCTACTGGCCAGGGGTGGGAAGACCCGTAGGGTCTCGGGCCTAGAGGGTTGCCTGCGGGGACCATAGAGGCCGAGATCGCTACATTAAGTTTTGAGTACTTACAGAAATTTTTTGAAAAACAGCTTGAGTTTAAGTACTTAAATAGATTTTTGAAAGCAGCTTAAGTTTAAGTACTTAACAATTTGAAAACAGCTTAAGTTTAAGAAAAAAATATTTGAAAGCAGCTCAAGTTTAAGTACTAAAAAATATTTTTGAAAACAACTTAAGTTTAAGTACTTAAAAATATTTGAAAGTGGCTTAAGTTTAAGTACTTAAAAATATTTTTAAAAACTGCTTAAGTTTAAGTACTTAAAAATATTTGAAAGCAGCTTAAGTTTCAGTACTTAAACATTTGAAAGTAGCTTAAGTTAGAAAAACTTTTTTGAAGAAAACTTAGTAATTTTGAAAACAATTAGTTTAAGTACTTTTTGAAGAAAGGATAATGTTTTAAAATTTTGAATTTTGAAAAATGTTTTTAAGGCTTCTCTCCTTTCCTACCTCTCCCCCTTTGCCATATATAAAAAACATAGGAATATAGCAAAAAAATAAATAAATTGCATAAATAAATTGCAAAAAGAATTAATGTGCTGTACTGAACCAATGCAAGATAAGCTGTATCAAATCAATTTAAATTATCTCTGTAGGGTCCTGTCTAACCCAATTAGCTACTTACTAACTGTTATAAATAGTAGTTTTCGCTAGGGTTCTGTTCAAGTTAGATTTTCTAAACTTGACACTTAACTTGATTTCTGTTTAAGTTGTATTTAGTGCCCCAATTACTGCAGATGCACTGGCTTAAGGCATCTTTAATTAAGGCAAAGACCTAAGTATCTCAACCCATTCTAGGTTATCAATCAACAGTACCCTAAGGTGCTTGTGAGATGCTGGCTTCTAAATCTATAGGTGCATGCAGTTCTAGGGTTAGGGCATAGGCTAAGTCCATTTGCGAAAAAGCCCTAGTTTTTGAAGGGGTAATTTTTGCAAAGAAAACTAAGTAAACAATCTATTTAAAAAGATTTTAAACCAAGTAAGAGAAGATTTTGAAATTAAGTGAAGCGGTTTAAAAAAAACTAATTTTTCAAAGAAAAAAAACCAAAAGTAGAGTAAACCTATTCTACCAAGCATAAACCTAACTGCCTTCATAGTGAACTGAACTCAGATTCAGGTAGGGGTTTGGTGAATATGTCAGCTAAGTTAGATTTAGAATCTATATGCTTAAGGACTATTTCACCCCTGGCTACATGGTCTCTTACAAAGTGGTGTTTGACTTCTATGTGTTTGGTTCTGGAGTGTTGGATTGGATTTTTAGTTAGATTAATTGAGCTTATATTGTCAATGAAGACATGAGTTTGAGTGTAGTTGAGCTGGAAGTCTTTAAGAGTGTGCATCATCCATAAGAGTTGTGCTACACATTCTCCTAAAGCTACATACTCAACTTCAATTGTGGATAGAGCTACACAGTGTTGTTTTCTGCTGCACCAACTTACTAGACTGCTTCCTAATAGTTGGCAGCTTCCACTTGTGCACTTTCTATCTAACTTACAACTAACGTAGTCAGAATCTGAGTATCCTGACAAATCGAAGGTTGAGGTCCTAGAATACCAAATCCCTACATTTAGGGTGCCCTTAACATATCTTAGTATTCTTTTTAGGGCTGCTAAGTGTGTATCCTTAGCACAGGTTTGGTATCTGGCACACATTCCTACGGCAAAAAGAATATCGGGTTTGCTGGCTGTAAGATACAGTAGACTCCCAATCATACTTCTATAGAGCTTAAGGTCTATTGGTTTACCATCAGGGTCACTATCTATTTTAACATTTGTGGCCATGGGGGTATTTATGCTTTTAGAGTTATCCATTTTAAACTTCTTTATTAACTCTTTAGCATATTTGGATTGATGAACATAGTTTCCATCCCTAGTTTGTTTAATTTGTAACCCTAGGAAAAAGTTGAGTTCACCAACTAAGCTCATTTCAAATTCATTTTCCATTATTTTAATGAATTCTTTTAAAAAATTAGAGTTAGTGGACCCAAAGATTATGTCATCGACGTAGATTTAGGCAATAAAGATTTCTTTTCCTAAGGTTTTAATAAATAGGGTTGAGTCAATTTGTCCTTGTTTAAATTCTTTGGAAATTAGGTAAGTTGATAAGCGTTCATACCAGGCCCTAGGTGCTTGTTTTAGTCCATAAAGTGCTTTAGTGAGTTTGTAAATATGGTCAGGTCTTTCTAAGTCCTCAAAACTAGGGGGTTGTCCTACATAGATGTCTTCCTTAATGAATCTATTTAGAAAGGCTGACTTTACATCCATTTGATAGAGTTTAAATCCTTTATGGGATGCAAAGGCTAATAACATCCTAATGGACTCAAGTCTAGCTACTGGGGCATAGGTTTCATCATAATCCAACCCTTCTACCTGGCTGAATCCTTTTGCTACTAGGCGGGCTTTATTTCTGACTATTTCTCCTTGATCATTTAACTTATTCCTAAAAACCCACTTAGTATCAATGACGGATTTTCTCTCAGGTTTAGGTACTAGTTCCCAGACTTGGTTCCTTTCAAATTGGGCTAACTCTTCTTGCATAGCTATGATCCAATCAGGATCGGGTAGGGCTTCCTCTATAGTCTTAGGTTCAATTTTAGAAATCATTGCTATCTAACTAAGGTTTCTATAGGAAGATCTAGTTGTGACTCCTAAAGTTGGATCACCCACAATTTGATCAGTTGGGTGACTAAGTCTGGGTTTCTTGGTTTTTCATGAACTTGGTTCAGCCTCAGGTCCGGCTGGTCGATTTGGTTCAATATTTGGTTCAATATCTGGTTCAAGAGTTAGTTCATTGTTTGGTTCAACATTGGTTCAATTGACTCAGAAGTTGGTTCAATAGTTAGTTCATTTAAGGGTTCAATTAAAGGTTCAATAGTTTGTTCATTGGCTTCTTGATCAATATTTGATGAGGTTTGATTTGGATTATCAGATTTTGAGTTGATTTCTTCATCAAATATTAGATTTATTGTTTCTTCAATTTTCTTAGTTTGTTTGTTGTAAATCCTATAGGCTCTACTTGTGGTTGAGTATCCTAGGAAGATGCCTGGGGTTGACCTAGACTGGAATTTACCTAGATAGTCCTTGGTGTTTAGGATATGGACTTTGCACCCAAAGACCCTTAGGTAGTGTAGGTTTGGAAGTCTATGGTAATATAATTCATAGGGTGTTTTGTTGTGTCGCTTGTTAATCAGGACCCTATTTTGAATGTAGCAAGCCGTACTAATTGCTTCTGCCCAATATTGGTTGGCTAGGTTAAATTCATTGAGCATAGCCCTAGCGGCTTCCTGTAGGGTTCTATTTCTCCTTTCGACTATCCCATTTTGCTGGGGGGTTCTAGGACACGAAAATTCATGTATATACCCATTTACCTTACAGAATTCCTCGAACCGTTGATTTTCAAATTCTCCCCCGTGGTCACTCCTAAGTCTTTTGATTTTAGTATCGTTTTGATTTTCAATTAATTTACAAAATTCATTAAATAGATTTAGGGTTTCATCTTTGGTTTTTAGAAACTTAACCCAGGTAAACCTAGAGTAATCATCAACTATTACTAAGCAGTACCGGTTTCCGCTTAGTGACTTGGCTCCATGTGAATCGAATAGGTCAAGGTGCAGGAGCTCAAGTGTGGTTTGAGTCAAATCAGATTGAATTAGTTTGTGATTAGATCTGGTTTGTTTACCTTGATTACATGATTCACATATTAAGTTTTCATGATTTTTAATTTTAGGGATGCCTTTAATTAGACCAAGTTGGGTGATTTTTGAAATAATTCTCAGATTAGTGTGACCTAATCTCCTATGCCAGAGGTTTGATTGTTCTAACTGAGTTAACATGCATTTAGGTACTAGGGGTAGGTTTATAGTGTAAACATTATTTTTCCTAGTGCCCTTAAGCATGATTTCCGAGTCTTGCAGGTTTCTAATCAGGCAGTTAGAATTGTTGAAGGTAACTACATAACCAGAATCACACAACTGACTTATGCTAAGCAAGTTAAAATTAAAATTTTCAACCAAAAGCACTTTCTTAATAACAAAGTCAGATTTAAGTTCAATATTACCTGACCCAATTACCTTGAGTGTAGCATTGTTGCCAAATGCCACTGAGCCTAGGTTCTTGAACTTGAGTTTGGTGAATTTCAATTTATCTCCAGTTATGTGTCTGGAGCAACCGCTATCCAACATCCATTGGTCCAAATCTTTATGTTCCTACACATAAAGAGTTTTGTTGATTTGGATCCAATTAGAATTAGGAATAGCCTAAATTGATTTTCACATCCTAGTCTGTCTCACCCAGTCTAAGGTTATCAATCACGTTTGCCTTATGGGTTTTGTGAGACAAGTTTTAATATATAAAGTTGTTTTGAAAAATTATGATTTATTATTATTATTATTATTATTATTATTATTATTATTATTATTAAAAATTGAATTAATTTTGAAAACAGTTGATTTTGAGTTTATTAAAAAAATGTTTGAATCTACAATTAACTAAAAATTTGTGTTAGATTCGAATTTGACAAAGAATAATTTGAATTTGAATTTCAAGAATTAGCTTCCAGGTCTTGGCGAGGCACTAGGCCTTCTTTGGTCGTAGCCTTATTGGATCATCAACCTTTTCCTTGACAAAGCCTTTTAATGAAATTTCATTTTCAAAACTATTTCTTGAAAAATTCTGGTCTAACTAGCTTGGGTCTTGGATCGGTAGCTTCGGCTAGTTTCACCAGTCTAAAGAGACCAAGTAGAGTATACTTGACCTTATTAGAATTGGCTTCCCTAATGTACTATCATCTCACCGCCACCCAATACTATGTTGTTCAAATTTTAATTAATTGATTGAGTCCTTATTCTAACCAATCCTAATTCTAAGCATGGTAAATTGCTGGAATTAAATAAACAATCAATCATGCAATTTGCAAGCAACTATTGAATTTTATCTAATAATAAATATTGTTTTTAATTTGGCTCCCCCTGGACTAAAGCCACGATAATGGTTTGGCAAGATGTGAATCTTGTCCTTGGGGATCCAATACTGATTTGATCCAGTTTGATTGTTCAGGCATAGTTTGGGTACCCATGCCTGAACTTTAGGTCTAGACTGGTTCAGTACAGCATAGTAGGATCTTTGTCTAGATTTGGTTCTATAGCCTAGTCCGGATCAATTTAGAACCGACTTCTGTTTTCCAAGAATCATATCAAGACCCTTGGAACCAGAAGTGAATCGTTCTAAGGCAACTCTAAGATCCTTAACTTGAGTTTTCAAGAAAGAGTTCTCTGATTCAAGTTTTTCAACTTGAGCAGAGGTTCCTTTTTGAACCTTCTCAGTTAAGGGTTTAGAGACTGCACTCTCTTTCAGGAATTTTACTTCTTGTCTGAGAGACTTGACTCGGATTTTGCCTTTTGCCAAATCTCGAGAAAGATAAGAAATTAACTCGCATAATTGAATTCTGGAAAAACCACTTATAGTTATTTCGCCGTCCTCAGAGAATGTAAGTTTGCCATCGTCCGGCTCCGACTCTGACTCAGTTTTGATTTCTTCTGAGGCGGTTAGTGTGAGCAGGTTCGACTGTAGGACCTCTTCTTCTTCGGAGGAGGAGGACTCGTCCCACGTTGCTTGGAGTGCTTTCTTCCTTCTTGTCTTCTTGGTCTCCTTTAGGTTCGGACACTCCGTCTTGTAGTGACCTTTCATCTTGCACTCGGCTGGCTTTCTTTCTATTGGTCTGGTTCTTTAGTTCTTTGTAGTAGTCTCGGGCTAGCCAAACCAGCTTCGGTCGATTTCCGTCGCTGTCTTCTGAGCCTGAGTCTGAATCAGACTCGGGTGTAGGTTGAGGCTTTTTCTTGGTTGTCTTTCCAGCTTTACCTGCAAGAAAAGCAATGCCTTTCTCGGCCAGATTGCAGTTAGTCTGCTCATGCAATTCTAATTCTGAAAATAGTTCATCTAACTTTATTTTTGAAAGGTCCCTTGAAACCTTGTATGCATCTACCATAGATGCCCACATGGTATTTCTCGGGAAAGCGTTGAGAGCGTACCTTATCAGGTCACGATTTTCTACCTTGTGACCGATTGTGTGTAGTCCGTTCATTAACTCTTGAATTCTGGCATGGAGCTGGGCTGCTGTTTCATTGTCATTCATCTTGATCGTGTACAGCTTGTTCAGGAGGAGATCTCTCTTGCTGATTCGAGTGTCTGAAGTTCCTTCGTGCAGCTCGATCAGCTTGGCCCACAGCTCCTTGGCACTGTTGAATGGTCCTACCCTGTTTAGCTCTTCCTTGGTCAGGCCGCATTGAAGGGTCTGGGTTGCTTTCGCATCAGCTTCAATTCTTCTTTTCACAGCGGTATCCCACTCAGTGTACGGCTGTGGTACTCCTTCAGCATTCTTTGGAATCTCCTGTCCAGACTGGATGATTATCCACATGTCTACCTGAGTTTTCAGGTGGACCTCTATTCGACTTTTCTAGTAGGAAAAGTCTTCTCCACTGAAAAGTGGAGGCCTGGCTGTGCTGAATACCTCTTGCATGGCCTTTTATCTGAAACAAAAGGAAAAAGGAAAGAGATATCCCAAGACTTGGTCTTGAATTAGTAGTGCGGGAAGTAAAAGAAAAATATTTGTCGAGGGGTGTTGCACCAACCTCGATTAACGAAAAAAAATTTCGAACAAAAAAAAATTAAAAAGATTTCGTAAAAATCCGAAAAATTCTCAAACTGGTGGTTGCACCAAATTTGAGCTTCCCTGCTCTGATACTACTTGTTGGATCGAGAAGAACGATAGAGGGGGGTGAATATCGTAAGTCGTTTCAGATTGAAAAAAAAGAAAGCGCAGCGGAAAAATTAAAACAAAACAACACACAAACACCAAGATTTTACTTGGTTCGGAGTTGCGGTCGGCTCCTACTCCAAGGCCCACGGTCGTTGACCGTTTACCGCGGGCAATTCTATATGTGCGCAAAACGGTTTACAAATAGATATTACAACTGCAGTTGTAACGCCCGCCTTTTTCCCCCACCTTACGGTGTGACGAGAGGCGGCGTTACGCTAACATACATAGGCATATGAACATCTTAATGCAGCGGAATAATTTTTTTTCTTTAAACTTACTACTTAAATCATACATATATGCCTACGTTATCATTCATGAACATGGTGACATTGTAACTTGACATATTACTGGCATACATATAAACATTCCATAACTTATTCATAAGCACCATAAGTAGCAAGTAACTTATCCATAAGCATTAAGGTAATAAGTTATTTCTTAGGCATAACTATCATAAGTATAGCATAGAACCAAAGGAGACATTTCAAACACAAGACATGCAATAAGTGTAACTAGAAGAATCCTTTGCCATGTCACTGCCACACACATGCCCTTGCCCCTTCTGCTGCTTCTCTTAGTAGTCTCTTACTTGATCTGCGGTATAAGAAAAATAAGACTATAAGCACATAGGCTTAGTAAGACCCTTTCCTACTCACGAAAATCCATACATCACATAAACATAAACCTAATTCTTAAACCATATTTATCGTGGCATAATTCTCGACATCACCATAAGCATACGCTTACTATCATGGCATGAACATAAGCATAAACATACTTATCATGGCATCATTCTTAACATGAACATAAACATAAACATACTTATCATGGCATCATTCTTAACATGAACATAAACATAAACATACTTATCATGGCATCATTCTTAACATGAATCATAAACATAAACATACTTATCATGGCATCATTCTTAACATAAACATAAACATAAACATACTTATCATGACATCATTCTTAACATGAACATAAACATAAACGTACTTATCATGGCGTAATGCATAACATGAATGGATGCATGAGTCAATGCATATATCATAAGGATGCTTAATTTGAAAATCATAATTATAAATACCTAAACATAATCATAACATCATAGGGGTCCTCGGCTTGTACCACATACATACATCATATGCGCGCATCCCTAAGTAAATATGAGGTAGCTAATCTCGACCTACTAGGGTAAGGACAGCTACGGTAGTCCTAGAACCGAGGCATTCTTAAGGTGCCCATCCCTGTTGGACAGCTTCGGTAGTCCCAGAACCGTGGACAACTTCGGTAGTCCAGAACCGAGGCGTTCTTAAGATGCTCATCCCTTGGACCCTTACTTCGGTCCAATACAAGCCCATTTATAAAAATAAAATACTTCACATGCTTCATCATTCATAGAATATTCCTAGCATAAACATAATCATGTTTCATGAAACTTGACATAAGAATAGGAACAGCTGCGGTAGTTCCAGAACCGTGGACAGCTACGGTAGTCAGAACCGAGGCGTTCTTAAGGTGCCCATCCCTTAGCATGACATAAACATACTTAACATTTGATCATTCATACTTAACATCATTATGCCTTAAAGGCATGAACATCATCATCATTCATCATCTTCATTCATAAGATATGTCATGCCTACATCATTATGACTTAGAGCCATGAACATCATTTTCATTCATCATCTTCATTCATAAAACATGACATACATACATATTCAGCATCTTAATTCATAAGGCATGCATGATCATGGTACTTAGGGTAAACCTACATAGATCTTTTCATACATGATACATATTACATAGCATACCTAATTATGGTATCTATCATAAAGCATGCATGGGTAGGATTCATATAGACATGATACACACTACCTAGGTTCATGGAATAAGGTTTAAAACATTCATGATTAAACATAGCACATAACCTAAACATGCGAGTCATGATACATAACACATGAAGCTAGGGTTTTATGTGACATAAAAATTCTTACAACATGCTTAAACATGTACATACATCCTAGTAAACCATAAACAAGTATCTTTGAAAACTTAACCCAACCCAAACCCTAGCTTATGGTCTTGGCCGAAAGTTCCAAGGAGGAGGCTCCATCATTCAATCAACCTAAAAGGTTCCATGAGTAAAAGAAAAACCCATACATTACATACAAAGCCATAGGGAGCCATTAAACCCCATAATTGGAGCTAACCCTAATTTCCTTGCCCTAGAAATGTTCTTGGCTGAAACCCTAAAGGCCATAAATCCATAGGAAAAATTCATATAACCCACACATAATATCCATTAGGTTATAGAGGAACCATATAAACATGCTTGAAGGGTTAGATCAAATTCTCATCATGGTATAGGGGTGGTGGCCGAAACTTTTGGGAGTCACAAATCCATGAAAAATTCATACAACATATCATTCATACTTTATTCATCATGGAAAAACATTGGGAAACATTAGTGAAGCTTTAACATCATCCTAAGCCCTAGATCTTACCTTGGCCGAAACCCTTAAAAAGCCCTAGCCCTAGTTTCCTTCACATATAGTCCAAACAAATTCTCATATCATGAAAACAACTTGAAAAACCATTATACCACAGGTGAGGGGGTCTTACCTTGAGTTATCTTGATTATCACCTTGAATAGAAAAGCTAAAAGAAATTTCCTTGACCTTAGACTACCCCTATCCCTTGTAGCCTTGTAGAAAGCCCTTAGATCTTGAAGAAGAGGTCTCCTTGTGAGACTTTTCCAAAGGAAAACCCACCTTGTAGGTTTCGGCTAGGAGGAGAAGGAAGAAGAGAAGAAGGCTTGGTGGAGGAAGAAGGCAATTAACTTAAGTGTTAAGTTGTCTCTTCCTTCCCCCCCCCCCCCCCCCTCCTTATATACTAGATGAAGGAGGCAAATGAAGAGACATGGTGCAATGACTCTTCACTTCCTTTAGCCTCAACTAAAATCCCTTCCCTTTTCCACTAGCACTCCCTTGCTAGGTGAATTGGTTAGTACATGCATGGTAGTATACTAGGTCTAAGGTTCAATCCTTGGTGAATGCACTTTATTTTTATTTATTTTTATTTTTTTTATTATTTTCAGAATTTCCCCCTAAGACCCACCCATAATCATGCTAATATTCCTAATTAAAACCCATTTCTATTTATATTAAATTCTACCCAGAATCGACTAATAACCATGGTACTAGAAAAACCCATGTAAGGCCCATTAGCACTTAGCTTCTTATTCTATATCGAAAATCATGGATAATCATGCTAAGGTTTATACTAGTGTCCCTATGTTCATCAAGAATCTATCTAGGCATGGTCAATATTTTAAAGAAAAATATTGAGAAAATTTTCCGGGTCGTTACAGCAGTATAGTAAACAAAGAAAAGACAGCTCTTCGTTATCGACGTCCGGTGTGGAATGTATCTCGAAGCAGAGGGACGTCGTCGGCGCTTGTATCTCGAGTTGAGAGGTTTCTGGAGTGAAGCGCTTGAGTAGAAGAGTGTGTTTGCGTTGGAAGAAGTTAATATCCAAAGCCTTGGGGTCGAGGGGCTTTTTATAGCCTCTCGGGGCGCCCCCCCCCCCCCCCCCACGTGTCAATCGATCCGAGCAGCTCTTGGTCAGCCGTTATCCCTCCAGGATCGGGCTAAGGTTTGACCGGGGCGCCCGAGACGCTGGGGGCGCCCGGGTTGACTCGATCCGCTGGCTTCTTGCTGGCTTGAGTTGATCCACTTCGTTAGCTTGAGCCCAGGGCGCCCTGGGCACTGGGGGCGCCCGAGAGCACGGGGGCGCCCGGGAGCACGGGGGCGCCCGGGAGTACGGGGGCGCCCCGCCCAGTAAGCTACCGAATCACTTCTTTGCTTAACTTGTTTTGTATTGGCCTTGGGGGCGCCTGGGACACTGGGGGCGCCCTACTCAGCTACTTGCCTCTCTCCTTTGGGCATTCTGAACTGCAGAAACACGTTCCTTCAGTCCTGCATCCAGGGTTAGTCCAAAACAACATAAAGCAATACAGTATTAGTTTTATACAGCCTTAGCTGTCTTGGTTCTGATATTGGGTCTCCAAAATGGAACCCTAGGTCGAACCGACGCCTACTGTTCCATCGACAGGGAACGCGTCCTCACCTACTCCTCTCAGGAGAATTTACCTGTTGCCAACTGTTGGGACTAGGTGCATGTTGACAAGGATACGGGTTCGTAAAATTTTATATTTTTACGTGCAGCGGAAGAATTAGCATAAAATAATTTCTCAAATTATTTTAACCACGTATCTAGCATGCAACCTTATGATGTGCAGACATGATCATAAATTAAAACTTTGCGGAAAAGTAAACTAATTTACTTAATACCTCGTGTAACTCGAAGTAAGGGACGAGATCCAACCGTAGCGTCCCTTGGAAGCTCTGCCTCTATTCGCGTTCACGCCGAGTTCTCTTCGGGATGACTTCGCAAAGTCACGAGTTTTGTGCCGACGAGAACTACTAGATTCTCTAAAGGCACAACTAGAAGATCAAGAGAGAAGAAAGGAAACTAACCACCAAGAAACAGAATCTAAATTTCGGGAAGGAAGGAGATGCAACCCGCTTCTTCTTCTTCTTTGGCACCTTCTTGGTGGAAGAGACTTGCGCCGGCCCTAGGGGAGGATAGAGAGCCGGCCCTAGAGAGAGAGTGGGCAAAATAGAGAGAGAGAGAGGGAGAGAGTTAATCTCTTGATTACTCTATTGGGAATTCAAGGCTTGCCTTTGGTTCCTTTATATAGTAGCCTCTCCCTTGCCAAGTCTCCCTCTTAATGGAATTTTCATAAGAAATTTATCCTATAAATTTTCTTATGAATTATTCCGTTTAAGCCAAGTTTTATTATAACTAACTTTATAATAAAACAAATACATCTCTCCTTTTATTATGGAATAAATTTTACAAGAAATTTATAAGTTTTCTTATTATGGAAAAATCAATTCATAATTGATTTTATAAAATTAAAATAAACCATTCCATGGATCATTTTAATTTCCATAAAAAGAATAAATTTCTATAAACTTCCTTATATAAATTTGTTTATATAAATTTATTTATCCATAATTTATAAAACAAATCGCGCTAGATTTATTTTATTAATTAAACCAAATTAATTGGTTTCTCCCCTTTGTTGTGGCCGACCAAACCAAGCCAAAGCCATTGCGAATTAAACTCATTTAGTTCGCCCAATAAGCCTTCAAAAGACTTAGCCATTTTTAGCTTCCGTTACGCCTCTGATCGGAAAATCCAATTTTCAACTCGTTTTAAATCCCTCGGATTACTCGTAGTGCGTGTGACTAAATAGGCTTTCGATTTATGTTGGCCGTCTATAATTCATCAATTATAGAACGATCATGAGTGGCACCTAGTAGTACATCATGATCCCCAATTAATCGAAAGATCAACGGTTGACCTCAGAAATTATTCTGAACCCCTTCAGCAGCTCTAATGTATCGTGCCTCATTCCCTTCACCATCTTATACCCACTTGGTTCAGGACATGGTCTGTGTGTCAGTCCCCACTAGGCAGACTACGTCACACCTAGCCCAAGTAGTGTCTTTCTCGTCCTTTGGATTTCTAATTACTCTCATGTATTTAAGAGACTCATACTCTAAACATGACATGCTCTGGCCAGAGGCTTTGAGTAACAATCCGACGATAGGCCTGGGTATACATCTCCTCGCAAGGAGTGATGAATCCTTTGTAGGCTGTTCAAACATCTTCGGGCACTTCGGCTTATACCCAACCATCCTGGGTCCACACCTCCTTGGAGATACTTGCTTAAGATGTTAAAGTATAAGTCTCCATGACCAAGATGACTTGAACACCGCAAGTCAAAGGAACATCGCACTTAAGCTGCGGTAAGAACTTCACTAACCTGTCTATGTATAGACTACCATGTGAAGTTTTACAGTCAGTCACTCCAATGAACTAGTTCCCTTAACTAGCATCCATGTTTATCTCCTGACATCCCAATGTCACCAACCAGTGAGAATCAGCTGATTAGAGAATAACCCATGCTAGTCTCAACAGAATTGATAGTGTCCGTTTTTATCAATTCATCGACTAGGGATATTTTCAATACCTCACAATTGCGCATGTAGAGATAATCACTAGTTGTGATCCCATCACAAATTCTCTTATGCTGTGAATTGTATTGCGGACATTCAGTAGATGAGTTTAAGATCCCAATCAAATACACAAATATGTATACTCAAATAGTGAATTTTCATTTATTAAAATAAATGTTTACAATCATAAGGCGATTGCCTTAGGACACTTCTCTCATATCACTAACACCAACCGGCTCCTCCGGTTGGACTTTTGCCCAGTAGTCCTTCGCCAGGTGCCTAGCTGCCCTTTGCCAGGTCTTCAGTTCCAAGCAGTCCTTCTCCTGGTGCCCAGCAGTCCTTCGCCAGGTCTTTTGTTCCAGGCAGTCCTTCGCCTGGTGCCCAGCAGTCCTTCGCTAGGTCTTTAGTTCCAGGCAATCCTTCGCCTGGTGCCCAGCAGTCCTTCGCCAGGTCTTTGACTCCTAGTAGCCCTTCGCTAGGTGCCCAGCAACCCTTCGCTGGGTCTTAGGGTTCCGATGCCTAGCAGTCCTTCGCTAGGTGCCTAGCTATCCTTCGCTAGGACTTTAATCTGCACACTCAAGTAGTATGTTAGATAAACATAACATCTTAACTATTGAACCCTTTGCCATTGATCAAAACACAGGTTCGATTTGGGTGTTGTCTGCACCAACAATGTCTATTGGAGTTTCTTGAACTTCTTCTAGTTCAATGCTACTCCCACTGTTTTCTTGTAAAAGAAATTCTTTTTCTAGAAATACAGCATGCCTTGAATCAAACACCTTTTGTTCCAAGGGATGATAGAATTGGTAACCTTTCGTTTCCTTAGGGTATCCAATAAATAGACATTTATCAGACTTAGCATCCAATTTGTTTGATACCGTCCGCATTACATAAGCAGGACAACCCCATATCTTTAGGTGAGATAAATGAGGTTTCTTACATTCCACGTCTCATATAGAGTAGTAGAGACTACCTTGGTCGGGACTCTGTTTAGTAAGTAAATAGCTGTCTTAAGCGCATAGCCCCAAAAAGATTTTGGAAGAGTTGCATGATTCATCATAGATCTAACCATGTCCATCAAGGTTCGGTTATGCCTCTCAGATACACCATTATTCTGTGGTGTATATGGCGGAGTCTATTGAGACAATATCCCATTGTCCTTAAGATAATCTTGAAACTCTTGACTTAAGTATTCACCACCCCGATCGGATCGAAGTATCTTAATACTTTTGCCAAGCTATTTCTCTACTTCACTTCTGAACTCTTTGAATTTCTCAAAAGCTTCAGATTTGTGTTTCATTAAGAACACATACCCGAATCGTGAGTGATCATCGATAAAGGTAATGAAATAGCTATAGCCTCCTTGTGCAAGAGTTGACATTGGTCCACATATGTAACGACCCGGAAAATTCTCTTAATATTTTCTTAAAATATTGAGCATGTCTAGATAATTTTCCGAGGGGCCCAGAAATAATTATGTAAAATTGGGCCTAGAAATCCATGTTTTCTCATTTAAATTGAGAAAAAAAACTAGGTACTAATGAGCTTTAAAAGGGCTCCAAAAAAATGGGTATTAATTAGGTAAAATTAATAAAAATTAGGTAAAAATTAATATAAATATAAAAGAATTTTATTTAGGAATATTGGCATAATTATGGGTGATTTTTGGAGAATTTTCGAAATAAAAGGGAAATTTTTGAAAATAAGAAAAAGGATTAAATAAAATAAAAATAAAGGTGCATGGGCCAAGGATTGAACCTTGGACCTCTTATACAACAATGAATGCTTTAACCAACTCACCTAGCAAGGAATTCTTGTGAGGAAAGGAAGTAAATGGTGGTTAAATGGTAGAAGAAGATGAAGGGCCATGGAAAACTCTTCATTCACCACCTTAATGGTTGATTAATAAGGGGGTTTGGGAGTTTCATTCTTCATGCCATCAATTGCATTTGCTCCTCTCTTCCTTCTCCATTCTTGCCGAGCACACAAGGAGGAATTCTCCCTTGAGAAAACTCCACAAAAGCTCTCCTTCTCCAAGATCTAAGGTCTTCTCAAGGTTCTAAGAGCTAGGTGTGGTCAAGTCTTCCTTCTTCTTTCCATCCAAGGTCTAAAAATCAAGAAATCTAAGGTAAGACTCCCTCACCTGTGGTGTAATAGCTACCTATGATTTCCATGATTTTTGGCATGATATATGGGTTAGTTTCGGATTTAATGTTGAAGGGAAACAAAATCAAGGTTCCTAGGTTCAAAGGTTTCGGCCAGCATGTTTTAAAGGTCCATAATTATGCTATAAATTATTATAATATTATTTGATGTTCTCTTATGATGTTTAGAAGTTAATTGTAATTTTTGGGGATTTTTGGAGTACCCTAGGATACCCTATGGTCTCGGCCAACATGAAAGAAGCAAAACCCAGAACCTTAAGTTCAAGGGTTTCAGCCACCATGTTTTAAATGTCTAAAAATATGTTAAAAATCATGATAATATTATTTTATGTTCCCTTATTATTTTTAGAAGTTATTTGTAATTTTTGGGGATTTTTTGAGTACTCTAGGACACCCTAGGGTCTCGGCCAACATGAAAGAAGCAAAACCCAGAACCTTAAGTTCAAGGGTTTCAGCCACCATGTTTTAAATGTCTAAAAATATGTTAAAAATCATGATAATATTATTTTATGTTCTCTAATGATGTTTAGAAGTTAGTTGTAATTTTTGTGGATTTTTGGAGTACTCTAGGACACCCTAGGGTCTCGGCCAACATGAAAGAAGCAAAAAACCCAGAACCTTAAGTTCAAGGGTTTCGGCCACCATGTTTTAAATGTCTAGAAATATGTTAAAAATCATGATAATGTTATTTTATGTTCCCTTATGATGTTTAGAAGTTAAGTTTAATTTTTGGGAATTTTTGGAGTACTCTAGGACACCCTAGGGTCTCGGCCAACATGAAAGAAGCAAAACCCAGAACCTTAAGTTCAAGGGTTTCGGCCACCATGTTTTAAATGTCTAAAAATATGTTAAAAATCATGATAATATTATTTTATGTTCTCTTATGATTTTTAGAAGTTATTTGTAATTTTTGGGGATTTTTGGAGTACTCTAGGATACCCTAGGGTCTCGGCCAACATGAAAGAAGCAAAAAACCCAGAACCTTAAGTTCAAGGGTTTCGGCCACCATGTTTTAAATGTCTAGAAATATGTTAAAAATCATGATAATGTTATTTTATATTCCCTTATGATGTTTAGAAGTTAATTTAATTTTGGGAATTTTTNGTTATGAATGATATGCCATGTTATGAATGATATGCCATGATACGAATGTATGCCATGCTCTATGAATGAGGTGTACATACGCCATGTCTAAGAATGAAAATGATGAATGACAAGTATGATGAATGAAAGATGATGCTTATGTCTTTAAGGCATAAATATGCTAAACGGCATGGTCGATGGTCGACGGTAGACGGTCGAGAGGACCGGTAAATGGGCCGGTAGACGGGCCGAGCTGTAACAAGTTATGCTATGATAAGTATGCCATGAATGGCTTATGAATGATGAAACATGAAAGTATTTTACTTTATGTATGGGCTTGTACCGGACCGAAGTATGGGTCCAAGGGATGGGCACCTTAAGAACGCCCCGGTTTTGGACTACCGCAGCTGTCCACGGTTCTGGCACTTACCGTAGCTGTGCAACAGGGATGAGCTCCTTAAGAAGCGCCTCGGTTCGGGGACTACCGATTATGCTGTCCTTACCCTAGTAGGTCGGGGCTAGCTACCTCGGATTTACTAGGGATGCGCGCTATGATGTATGTATGTGGTACAAGCCGGGGACCCCAAATGATGTTATGATGATTATGTTTAAGAAAGGAAAAGTATGTTTTAAAAGATTAAGCATCCTTATGATATATATGCATTGCCCATGCATTCATTATGGAAAAGTATGTTTATGAAAAGTATGTTCATGAAAAGTATGATTTTAAACTAAGCATCCATATATGTATATGCATTCCACTCATGCATCCATTCATGTTATGCATTATGCTATGATGATAAGATTTTATGCTTACGTTTCATGTTAATAAGTATGCATGAGAATGAATGATTTATGCCATGAAATATGCCATGCTACTATGTTTATGATTTATACCATGAAAGATGTCATGCTACTATGTTTATGATTTATGCCATGAAAGATGTCATGCTACTATGTTTACGATTTATGCCATGAAGAATGCCATGCTACTATGTTTATGATTTATGCCATGAAAGATGCCATGCTACTATGTTTACGATTTATGCCATGAAGAATGCCATGCTACTATGTTTATGATGTATGCCATGAATTATGCCATGCTTAAAATGTTTACCATGTTTATGTGCATGTCATGCTAAAGTGATCTAAGATGTTATGTTTTAAGTAGAGCATCAAGTATGTTAAAGTTTATGTATGACGAATGATTTAGTGAGTAGGAAAGAGTCTTACTAAGCCTGTGTGCTTATAGTCTTCTTTCCTTATACCGCAGATCATGCAAGGGGATAACGAGGAAGCAGCAGGAGGGCCTGAAGTATGTGTGTGTTGGTGACTTGGCCCATGAAATCGAATGTGTTAACCGTTTATGCTAAGAACTTCATTTTGCTACCTATATGCTCGAATAGTGACTTATGGAACTTTATGATAAGATGTCCAGTATGATATGATATGAATCTTATGGTATGATGTTAAGCATGTTATGATATGATGATTAAGCATGATGTTCATATGTGAAGTTCCATGTCATTATATTAGGGATGGTAGTAGGGGCATGTATATGTAATGTTTAAGTTATTCCGCTGCAGTATGATGTTACATGCCTTAAGTATGTCAGCGTAACGCCACTTTAGGAAAAAAAAAGCGGGCGTTACAGGTTGAGAGAAGGATGGAAATCTTATTGCCTCTTGACCACCCTTAGCCCTTGTACTCTTGTGAAAACCTTAGATCTTGGAGATGAAGCCTTGGTGGAACTTTTCCAAGGGAGAACTCCCTTTGAGGTGTTCGGCTAGAATGAGGAAGGAGGAGGAGAGGAAATGCAATTGAAGGAAGAAAGAAAGAAACTCCCAAACCCCCCTATTTATCACCCATTAAGGAGATAAATGAAGAGTCTCTCTATGACCCTTCATCTTCTTCCAAGCCTTAACCAATCTCCATTTCATTCCCTTATAACATTCCCTTGCTAGATGAGTTGGTTAAAGCATGCATGGTTGTACAAGAGGTCCAAGGTTCAATCCTTGGCCCATGCACCTTATTTTTATTTTATTTTCCTTTTATTTTCCTATGATTTTTCCCAAAATTCTGAAAATCCTCTAAAAAAATTCCCCCATAATTATGTTAATATTTCTCATTAATACCCCTTTATATTTATATTAATTTTTTCCTAGAATTCTCCAATAATTATGGTACTAAAAAGCCCATATAAGGCCCATTAGTACTTAGTTTTCTCAATTTAAATGAGAAAATATGGATTTCTAGGCCACCTTTTGTATTAATATTTCTAGGTCCCTCGGATAATTATCTAGACATGCTCAATATTTTAAGAAAATATTGAGAGAATTTTCCGGGTCATTACAATCCCCCATACTTCGTGAAAGTTCGTCCTCGAACTTAGAATATTTCTGGGTACCTGCGTCTCAGCGCGTCCTCGCGTTCCCAGGTGGATTCCTCAAACCGTTGACCTTGCCATACGGTAAGGTGCCTTGGGGAACGGGTTATTACCAGAAACCAATTCGATCTCGAATTCCACTTCTCTATCAGGAGCTAATCCTGGTAATTCATCTGGGGATACCTCTGGATAATTACCTACAACCCTAACATCTTCTAGCTTCTGGTCCTTGGTTTGACTTACGTCAACCACATGTGCTAGAATCCAGTGTATCCCTTGTCTATCATCTTCTATGCTTTGAGAGTCGATAAAAATTTCCCGGTTCTTTTTCTCGGCTCTCCGATAAATTCGAACATAGAATCTGCCTCAAGTTGAAAGATCACCTTTCGTTTACGGCACTCGACAGAAGCGCCGTATTTGCTCAAAAAATTCCTTCCCATTATTACATCATAATCCTGCATGTCGAGTACTATCAGATCGCAGTAGAGTTCTCTTCCTGCGATTCCAACTGGTATAGCACGCAGCACGTGAGTGGATGTCCTTATTTCAACCGAAGGCAGGGTTGTCAAGAACTTGCAGTCTAAAACTTGTGGAGACATATCTATCTTCTTAGTGTAGAACATAGAGATGAACGAGTGTGTTACCCCAGTATCAAATAATGCAGTAGCATACTGACTATAAATAAGTATCTGACCTGTGACAACCGTTGAAGCATTCGCGGCATCCTCCTTAGTAATAGAGAAAACCCTGGCATCCACCATAGTTGGTGGGGCCTCCAATCTCCCTTGGCTCATCGGGGTACCTTCCAGCTCGTCTTGCATATAATGTAGTTTCGCTGGTGCACCCTGGTACGGAACAAGCTGTTGGGGAGGTACCTGGTTCTTGGTAGGACAGTAAGAGGCTATGTGCCCTTCCACCCCGCAAATGAAACACCGGTTCGTACCTTTGCGGCATTCCCCGGGATGCATTTTCCCGCATGTAGCACATAGGGGAAACCTGGACTGTTTATTTGCTGGGCCCCCTTGGGGGTCGTCCCATGGCTGTCGTTTACCACCCTGATTTCCCTTCCCATTAGCGTTGGTACTCTGAGGTTTCTGACCTCTCTCATTTAATGCCTTCCTTTGCTGATTGATATTGTTCAGGTAATGCTCGGTGAGTAGAGCACTACTAAACAACTCCTCGGTGGTCTGCGGCTTGTTAACTCCGCCGGCCATGTTCAGGGCTATTTCGGGCCGCAACATCTTCAACATAAGTCGGACCCTTTCTTTCTCAGTGCGGACCAGCTCAGGGCATAGACGAGCCAGGCGATTAAACTTCTTCACGGCTTCATTAACCGAGAGGTTGCCCTGTCGGAATTCCGTGAACTCGTCGTAGTGTTTGTTTGTGACACGCATATTGAAGAATTCTTCGAAGAACTCTGATTCGAAGTCTGACCACGTCATCTGGTTCACCAGTCTCTTGGCCTTGACCCTTTCCCACCACATTCTGGCATCCCCAGAAAGGCAGAATGATGCACACTTAATCTTCTCATGTTCCGGCCAGTCCAACAGCTCCATCGTACTCTCTACGGTTTTGAACCATGCTTGCGCATCCCACGGTTCACCGATACCCGAGAAATTTTTCGGTTTCAGCCTCAACCACTGGATCAGATAAGCCTCTTGTCGTGCTACAGTGGTCGAGCTTGACGGAGGGGTTTGCGTAATCGTAGGCGCGACAGGTACAGCAGTCTGGTTCGCCGGGGGAGTAGTAGAATTTTCTTGTTGGTTCATCAAGGTGTTAATAGTCTGCTGCTGCTCGATGACTTGGCGCTGAAGTTGGGTCACTAATTGCACCAGATCAGGCGGTGGGGCTGCCTCGTTAAGTCGGTTACTCTGTCTTCTAGCCATGTTTTTCTTCACCAAAGACAAGTATGGTCAATATCAGTTCTTTTCTACCCCTATTTTATTCTAAACATTTAATTCCTAAAAGAAGATAAAATATCATTCGTCGTTGCATATCCTAAAGTACTTTTCATCATAACTATCGTTCATACTTGCATATCTTAAAATCATGAAACATCTTAAAAGTGCTTACTACTATAAGATATGTAAAGATGTACTTACTTGGAAGCGGCAGGAAGAGGGCTTGATGTGCGTGTAGTGAGATGGTTACTGCTCTGATACCAACCTGTAACGCCCGTTTTTTTTTCATAAAGCGGCGTTACGTTAACATTCTTAAGGCATGTAGACATCATAAGGCAGTGGAATAACTTTAACTTATACATGCCCTACTAACATTCTTTACATAATGACATAGGAACCTTGGCATATTGACTTCATACTTAAACATCATATCATGTCATACTTAACATCATATCATAGAGTTCCATAAGTCATTATTCAAGCATTCAAGCATATAAGAGACCAAAGTCAAGTTTTAGCATAAACGATAACCATAGGGTTTCCTGGCCTAAGTCACTACCACACACATGATTTCTTGCCCTCCTGCTGCTTCCATCATTGTCCCCTTGAATGATATGCGGTATAAGGAAATAAGACTATAAGCACATAGGCTTAGTAAGACTCTTTCCTACTCACAAAAATCATTCATCATCTCATAATGAGCACATAAAACATTAACATACTTAGTGCTCTACTTAGGACATAACAACTTGAATCATTTATCATATATTGAACATGGCATAATCATAAACATAAGTGAACATTCCTATCATGGCATGAGACATGGCATAAATGTAAACATAGTAAACATTCTAAACATGGCATGCTACATGGTATAAACATAAACATCATAAACGTTCCTAGCATGGCATGATACATAGGCATACTTCTTATCATAGCATATGAGCATCCTTTTAACATAATCATGGCATAGATCAATTCTTCTCATGCATCTTTCTTACACATAAAGAGTAAGCATCAAATCTTGTTACCATAGCATAATGCATAACATGAATGAATGCATGAGGGGAATGCATATACATAAGGATGCTTAACATTCTTCTAAAACATACTTTTAAATGCTTAAACATAATCATCATATCATTGGGCCCTGGCTTGTACCACATACATACATCATAAACGCGCATCCCTAAGTAAGTACGAGGTAGCTAGCCTCGACCTACTAGGGTAAGGACAGCATAGTCGGTAGTCCCCGAACCGAGGCGTTCTTAAGGTGCCCATCCCTGTTGCACAGCTATGGTAGTGCCAGAACCGTAGACAGCATAGTCGGTAGTCCAGAACCGGGGCGTTCTTAAGGTGCCCATCCCTTGGACCCATACTTCGGTCCGGTACAAGCCCATTCATAAAGTAAAATACTTTACATGCTTCATCATTCATAAGACATTCATGACATCTTTAACATAACATAACTTGTTACAGCTCGGCCCGTCTACCGGCCCATTTACCGGTTCTCACGACCGTCGTTCCGTCGACCATCGACCGTGCCGTTTAGCATATTTATGCCTTAAAGACATCAGCATCATCTTTCATTCATAACAGGGCATGCATCTTCTTTCATAAACATGGCATGCATCATCATTCATAAAACGGCATGCATCATCCTTATCATGAACATAAACATAACATACTTATCATGGCATCATTCTTATCATGAACATAAAGCTAACATACTTATCATGACATCATTCTTATCATGAACATAACCCTAACATACTTATCATGGCATCATTCTTATCATGAACATAAACATAACATACTTATCATGGCATCATTCTTATCATGAACATAAACATAACTTACTTATTATGACATCATTCTTATCATGAACATAAACATAACTTACTTATCATGGCATCATTTTTATCATGAACATAAATATAACTTACTTATCATGACATCATTCTTATCATGAACATAAACATAACAAAATAACATAGCATGGTTCTTAACATAACCGGAGCATATAACATAGCATGGTTCTCTACCTAACATAAGCATACATAGGTAGGACTTCCATAAACATGCTACCTACCATCCAAGTACATGGCATAAACATAAGACATTCATAAATAACCCTATTAAGCATGGCATCCAATCATAAACATAAGACATAAACATAAAACATGGTGCTTAAACTTAGGGTTATTGGTAACATGATTTCTACCACATGCTTGAACCTATACATATATATACTTCATGGTAAGCATAAACCATCATTCTTTGAACCCTAACTCCTTCCAAACCCTAAATTCCTTTGCTTGGCCAAAACCTATAGAGCTAGATTCCATCATTCCATTAATCATGTAACATAGCATAAGGTAAGGAACCAACCATACTTTACTTATAAGACCATGGGAGGCCATTAGGGCTCATAATTAGGGTTATCCCTAACCTTTAGCCCTCTTTCCATGTGCTGGCCGAAACCCTACAAGGCCATGGGTTCATGGAAAGAATTCCATAAAATCCTCAATCAAACATTAACACCAAACATACTCTACCATGAAACCATTAGGACCCTTGCTTGAGGGAAATCCCTAACTTATTGCCCTAGGTCCAACTTGGCCGAAACTTGTGGGGGTCACAAAGCCTTGTAAAAGTTCACATAAGCCCCCCTCAATCTCCCTTATATCATGATAACACACAACCCACATGCTTGAGGGTTCAAGTTCAACTCTACCCATGGATTCATGGGATGGCCGAAACCCTAGGGGATCCTAGGGTACCCCAAAAATTCTCAAAAATTATATTTAATCTCTAAACATCATGAGAACACATTAGACAACATTATGAAGATTTTTATCATCATTATAGACCAATAACCCATGGTGGCCGAAACCTATAAGGTTAGGTTCATGGGTTTCCTTTGGTTTCCAACATAAACATCACATACAAGACTTTCGTATCATGTAAATCTTCAAGAAAAACCATTATACCACAGTTGAGGGAGTCTTACCTTGGTTGATCTTGATTATAAACCTTAGATTTGAGAGAAGGATGGAAATCTTGTTGCCTCTTGACCACCCTTAGCCCTTGTACTCTTGTGAAAACCTTAGATCTTGGAGATGAAGCCTTGGTGGAACTTTTCCAAGGGAGAACTCCCTTTGAGGTGTTCGGCTAGAATGAGGAAGGAGGAGGAGAGGAAATGCAATTGAAGGAAGAAAGAAAGAAACTCCCAAACCCCCCTATTTATCACCCATTAAGGAGATAAATGAAGAGTCTCTCTATGACCCTTCATCTTCTTCCAAGCCTTAACCAATCTCCATTTCATTCCCTTATAACATTCCCTTGCTAGATGAGTTGGTTAAAGCATGCATGGTTGTACAAGAGGTCCAAGGTTCAATCCTTGGCCCATGCACCTTATTTTTATTTTATTTTCCTTTTATTTTCCTATGATTTATCCCAAAATTCCGAAAATCCTCTAAAAAAATTCCCCCATAATTATGTTAATATTTCTCATTAAAACCCCTTTATATTTATATTAATTTTTTCCTAAAATTCTCTAATAATTATGGTACTAAAAAGCCCATATAAGGCCCATTAATACTTAGTTTTCTCAATTTAAATGAGAAAATATGGATTTCTAGGCCACCTTTTGTATTAATATTTCTACGTCCCTCGGAAAATTATCTAGACATGCTCAATATTTTAAGAAAATATTAAGAGAATTTTCCGGGTCGTTACACTCATGGGCAATGCTACGAAGGTAGCAGCTGTTGTAGTGGGAGACTTTTATTTATCTTTTGAGAGAAATAAAGTGTTGGTTCTGAGAGATTGCTTATATGTACCCTCATTTAGAAAGAATTTAATTTCAGTTTCTAAGTTAATAAAGGATGGATAGTCTATTGCTTTTAATAACAGAGTTGTTATAAAGAGAAATAGAGAGATTATCTGTTTGGGTACTATGGTTGGCAATCTGTACACTCTAGAACCAAAACCTCCCACGATGCAAACAGAGGTCAATAGCTCATCATCTAACCTAAATAAGAGAAAGGAGCCTTCTAAAATAAATCAGACATATCTTTGGCACCTTAGGCTTGGACATATTAACCTTAGTAGGATTCAGAGGTTGATAGTCGATGGGCCCTTGGGTTCATTGGTGGTGAATGACCTCCCAACTTGCGAGTCTTGCTTGGAAGGTAAGATGACCAAGAGGCCTTTCAAGGCTAAGGGGTATAAGACCAAAGATGTGCTAGAACTGATTCATTCTGATTTGTGTGGTCCTACGTCAATCCAGGCTAGAGGCGACTTTGAATACTTCGTCACTTTCATTGACGATTATTCAAGGTATGGATATATTTACCTAATGTGCCGCAAGTCTAAATGCTTTGATAAGTTCAAAGAGTTCAAGGCTGATGTGGAGAAGCGTCAAGGTAAAGGTATCAAGACACTACGATCAGATCGTGGTGGAGAGTACCTCTTTGGAGAGTTTAGGACATACTTATCTGAGGCTGGGATTCAGTCCCAGCTAACTGCACCCGGTACACTCCAACAGAACGGTGTTGCAGAAAGAAGGAATAGGACTCTTATGGAGATGGTTAGGTCAATGATGAGCTACCCTGATTTACCTGATTCATTATGGGGATATGCTCTGGATACGGCTGCGTATATTCTGAACATGGTACTATCTAAGTCAGTCCCTTCTACTCTCATAGAATTGTAGACTGGGCGAAAGCCTAGTCTAGGACATATTCAGACTTGGGGTAGTCCAGCACATGTGCTGAAGGTAGATACTGATAAGTTGGAATCTCGTACAGAAGTACGCTTGTTTGTGGGTTATCCTAAGGGAACGAAAGGTGACTTGTTCTATAGTCCTGAGGATCATAAGGTAATCGTTAGCATGAATGCCAGATTCTTAGAAGAAGACTATGTGATGAACCATACGCACAGGAGTAGACTAGTGCTTGAAGAGTTAAGAGGGGGCATTCCGACCTTAGGACAATTGTACAAGAGGACACACCACAAGTCACTGCACTGCGTGTCACAGAAGATACACAGGTGGTACCTCATCGCAGTGGGAGGGTTGTTAGACAACCTGAGAGATTCATGTTCTTGAGAGAGTCTTCGGACTTAGTCCCTAGCCAACATAAGCTTGATCCCTGGACCTATGACGAGGCACTCCAAGATAAAGATGCAGTATCTTGGCAAAGGGCAATGCATTCTGAGATAGAATCTATGGATTCTAATTATGTTTGAGAGGTAGTAGAACCACCCAATGGTGTAAAAGCCATTGGATTCAAGTGGTTCTACAAGAGAAAGAGAGGATCAGACGGGAAAGTCAAGACCTTCAAAGCTAGGCTTGTTGCGAAAGGGTATAGTCAGAATGAGGGTATCGATTATGAGGAGACCATTTCACCGGTAGCCATGCTTAAGTCTATCTGGATTCTCTTATCTATTGCCGCTCATATGGACTATGAGGTATGGTAGATGGACGTCAAGCAAGCTTTCCTTAATGGAAGTCTTGAGGAGACCATCTACATGAAGCAACCAGAAGGGTTCATTGAAAAGGGCAAAGAGCATCTAGTATACAAGCTTAATCGATCCATTTATGGATTGAAGCAAGCTTCACGATCTTGGAACATCCGCTTTGATGAGGTAAGCCAGTCGTACAGATTTATTCAAAGCCCAGATGAATCATGTGTATATAAGAGGTGTGACAGAAACGTAGTGGTGTTTCTTGTACTTTACATAGATGACATTTTGTTAATTGGTAACAATGTCAAAGTGTTATCAGACGTAAGGGTTTAGTTGTCAAAATAGTTTGATATGAAGGACTTGGGAGAAGCGGGACACATCCTTGGGATCAAGGTCATAAGGGATTACTAGAAAAGGATGTTGTGCTTATCCCAAGCTTCATATAACGACACTGTCCTAGCTCGTTTTAGCATGGAAAACTCCAAGAAGGTTTTTCTACCCTTCAGGCATGGAGTTCCTCTATCCAAGGATGTGTTCGAAAATATCAAAGGAGATAGAGAAAATGAAGACAGCTCCTTATGCATCGGCAGTAGGAAGCCTCATGTATGCTATGTTATGCACAAGACTAGATATCTATTTTGGCGTGGGTATGGTTAGCAGATATAAGAGTAACCCTAGACAGGGACATTGGACTGTGGTAAAGAATATATTGAAATACCTGAGATGGACTAGGGATTATATGCTAGTATACCGGGCAGACAAATTAGTCGCTGTGGGTTATACGGATTCCGATTTCCAGTCAGATAGGGACAAGAGTGTAGGGTATGGCTTGACGGGTTTCCATAGCGAATACCTAGTCAATCCGAGAGACCTCTCCACGTCTATGGATTAAAAATTAATCCGAGTGGAGACCCATCTCCCATCTACCGTCTCTTGCCGTATCGAACGATCCAAATTACAACCTAACCAATTACCAAAATTGGCCTTGTAGTTTGCTCGACGGTTCGACCACGGAAAAGGCGACGAGTTGATCACCAGCTTTTGTGTTTATGGTCGGGGTCTAGTTAAGAATTTATTCATCATATTTCGAGATCAAAATAATAAATTCTCAAATATAAAATAATGAGGCATATGACCATGGCACAAAATCGACAAAAGAAAATACAAAGGAGTATAGGGAAAGATATACCTTCCCGATCACCTAGCGGTCTTCTACCTTATGTCCCTCCCTTCGCGGATGTCATGTAGGCGACGATCTACCATGATCCGAGATCACCAAAAGCTCCTAAAGGCCTCTTTCTTCTCACCTTGGCCGAAATAGGAAAAACCCTAACCTAGGGTTATCCTAGCGCCGCCGGCCTCTTCTTCCTCTCCCTTTGCGCCACCACCCACTGGAGCTGCCCCAAGGCCTCCAGTCCGGCTGCACACCTTGAGAGGAGTAGGTGAGGACGCGTTCCCCGTCGAGGGAACAATAGGCGTCGCACACACACTCATGCCCTTCCTGTTGCTTCCCCTAGTATCCTCTTACTTGATCTGCGGTATAAGAAATAAGACTATAAGTACACAGGCTTAGTAAGACTCTTTCCTACTCACTAAAACATATATCGCATAACATAAACATATCACGTCCTTAACATATACTTAACCCATGACACAGTTCTTGACATATCATAAAGCATATACATACTTGTCATGGCATAATTATTAGCATGAACATAAACATAAAACATACTTATCATGACATATTTCCTAACATGGACATAAGCATATTCTGAACATAAACATAAGCGTAGAACATTCTTATCATGGCATAATGCATAACATGAATGAATGCATGAGTCAAATGCATATATATAAGGATGCTTAATTTAAAATCATACTTTTAGATACTTAAACATAAACATAACATCATTGGGGTCCCCGGCTTGTACCACATACATACATCATAAGCACGCATCCCTAAGTAAATACGAGGTAGCGAGCCTCGACCTACTAGGGTAGGAACAGCTACGGTAGTTCCAAAAACTGAGGCGTTCTTAAGGTGCCCATCCCTGTTGGACAGCTTCGGTAGTCCCAGAACCGTGGACAGCTACGGTAGTCTAGAACTGAGGCGTTCTTAAGGTGCCCATCCCTTGGACCCTTACTTCGGTCCGGTACAAGCCCATTCATAAAGTAAAATAACTTTGCATGCTTTATCATTCATAGACATACATGGCATAAACATAATCTTGTTTCATGAAGCATAGCATAAGAGTATGAACAGCTACGGTAGTTCCAGAACCAAGGCATTCTTAAGGTGCCCATCCCTTATCATGACATAAATCATACTTGGCATTTCGTCATGCATACTTAATTCATAACATCATTATACCTTCATCATTCATACTTATCATTCGTATTTAAGGCATAAACATTGTCTTCTTTCATCTTCTTCTTTCGTAAAACATGACATACATACATAATCATAGTATCCATCATAGGGCATGCATGGGTGAAGTTCTTATGAACAAAGTACATACTATTTAGGTTCATGGCATTCTACATTACTTAGGTTCATGACATTCATCATAGAGCATGCATAGACCTTCATAAACATATATCTATTATAGGCATTTACCGACATACATGCATCATTCTATATAACATGAAACCTACATCAAATACATGTGTTCATGGCATATGGTTAAAACATTCATGAATAAAACATAACATATAACCTAAACATACGAAGTCATGATACATAACATATGAAGCTAGGGTTTTGGTAACATAAAAATCCTTACATCATGCTTAACCATATACTTACATCATAATAACCTATAATCAAGTATCCTTGAGACCTTAACTCAAACCAAACCCTAGATTAGGGTCTTGGCTGAATATTCAATGGAAGAGGGTCTCTTCATTCAAGCAACATGAGAAGGTCCCATAGGTAAAAAGGAACCCATACATTACCTACAATGTCATAGTAAGTCATTGGACCCCATATTTAGAGCTAACCCTAAATCCTAGTCATCCCACTTGACTTGGCCGAAACCCTAATGGGTCACCAACACATGAAGAAATTCATAAAGTTCCAAATTTACATCCTATACCTTACATATAATTCCATAGGAAAACATTTGAACCCATGCTTGAAGTTAACCCTAATTTCTTGCCCTATAACCCATCTTGGCCGAAACTTACAAGGTTCATAAGTCATGTAAAATTCACATAAATCAACATGAACATCCCTTGCATCATGAGAAAACATAAGAAACATCATTAGGAAGTTAGAACTAATCCTAGCCTTGTAACCATGGTAGTGGTCGAAACCCTAGGAGCCCACTTTCATGGATTTCTCAACTTAGATCTTAAAGCAAAGACTTAAATCATGATAAACATCAAAGAAAAACTATTATACCACAGGTGAGGGAGTCTTACCCTTGTTGACTTGGTTTTTAGACCTTAAATCGAGAAGATGATGAAGACCTTGTTGTCCCTTGATCACCCTTAGCCCTTGTAGCCTTGTAGGAGCCTTGGATCTTCAAGAGAAAGTCCCCTTGTGAAGCTTTTCCAAGGGAGAGGAGCCTTGGTGGGTTTCAGCTAGGAGAAGGAAGAAGAGGGAGAGGAATGACTTTGGTGGAAGAAGGAAAGAAAAGAGTAACTCCTATGCCTCCTCTTCTCTCATCCCCTCTTTTATACCACATGAAGGGGTGCAAGTGAAGGGTCATGGTGCCTCTTCTCTTGATGACTCTTCACTTCCCAAAGCCTTAACCAAAATCCTCTTCATTCTTTACTAGCACTCCCTTGCTAGGTGAATTGGTTAGTATATGCATGGTGTTATACTATGTCCAAGGTTCAATCCTTGGTGCATGCACTTTATTTTTAGTTTTATTTTAATTTATTTTTTTCTTCTAAATTTCGGCAATGCCCCCTAAGGCCTACCCATAGCCATGCTAATATTCCTAATTTAAACCCATTTCTATTTATATTAAATTCTACCTAAAATCCACTAATAAACATGGTACTACAAAACCCATGTAAAGCCCATTAGCACTTAGCTTCTTATTTTATATCGAAAATTATGGATCACCACGCTAAGGTTTATACTAGTGTCCCCATGCTCCTTAAGAATCTATCTAGGCATGGTCAATATTTTTAAAGAAAATATTGAGAAAATTTTCCGGGTCGTTACACCATTTAGGAGACCCGAAGTCAGAACCAAGACAGCTACAACTATAAATATTGACTAATATTCTTGCTTTGGGTGTTTTGGAACTAACCTTGATTGCAGGACCGAAGGAGTGTGTGTCTACAGCTCAGAATGCCCCAAAGGAAGGGGGTAAGAAGCTGGGCAAGGCGCCCGGGAGGTCCCGGGCACCCAAGGTCAAAGCCAAACAAGCAAAGAAGCAAGAAAGCTTCGAAATCACATTAGGCTAGGCGCCCGGGAGGTCCCGGGCGCCGAAGGTCAAAGCCAAAGAGTAATCAAAGCAAAATCAGCCACAAAGTCAGCGGACAAAGTCAAGCTAGGCGCCCAGGAGGTCCCGGGCACCCCAGTCAGCTCTAGAGGCCGATTCGAAGGGGATAAGCGCTGACCGAGCTGCGGATGAAGGTTCTTCGATCTGAAGGCACGTGTTAGGCGCCCCCAGCGAATCAGGCACCCCCAGGAGCACTATAAAAGGGGCTCGACCCCAAGGCTTCAAGAACACAACTTTCTAACGCCTCCAAGCTTTTCGTTCAAGCGCTCTGCTCCGGCAAACTCCGATCTCGAGATTCCAGTCCCGACGACAACCCTCTGCTCCGAAGTACGATCCACATCAGGCGTCGGTAACAAATAGTGTAACTCTGTTATTAACTGCAATATTCTTGTACCAAAATCTGTAAACCTTTGCACGATTATAGAATTGCCAGCAGTAAACGGTCAAGGACCGTGGGCCTTGGAGTAGGGGTCGACCGCGACTCCGAACCAAGTAAAATACTTGTGTTCTTTGTGTGATTGTTTTATTTCCGCTGCATTTTCTCTTATTCTTATTCGAAAAAGGTTTTACGATATTCACCCCCCTCTATCATTTCTCTCGATCCAACAAGTGGTATCAGAGCGGGGTAGCTCAAATTTGGTGCAACCACCAATTTGGGAGTTTTTTTTTCCAGATTTTTATGAAAATTTTAATTTCTTTTTCGATCGAATCTTTATCATTAATCGAGGTTGGTGCAACACCACTCGATCGTTTCATTTTAACTATTTTATTCCCGCACTACTATCCAAGACTAAGTCTTGGGACAGTTTTTTTTGTTATTACTTCAGAAATTCTAAATGGTCATGCAAGAGGGTTTTAGTACAGCCAGACCACCACTCTTCAGTGGGGAGGACTTCTCCTACTGGAAGAGTCGGATGGAAGTCCACCTGAAAACTCAGGTGGACATGTGGATCATAATCAAATCTGGTCTGGAAATCCAGAAAAATGTTGATGGAGTGGCACAACCTTACACAGAATGGGATGCCTCGCTGAAAAAGAAAATTGAGGCTGATGCTAAAGCAACCCAGACACTCCAATGCGGTCTAACCAAAGAAGAGCTGAACCGAGTGAGACCATTCAACAGTGCAAAGGAACTCTGGGGTAAGTTGATAAAATTACACGAAGAAACCTCCGACGCCCGAATCAACAAGAGGGACCTACTGCTAAACAAGTTATACACAATCAAAATGAACGGCGGTGAGTCACCAACCCAGCTCCACGCCAGAATCCAGGAGTTGATGAACGGTCTACATACAATCGGTCACAAGGTAGAAAATCGTGACTTGATCAGGTATACCCTAAACGTTTTCCCAAGAAATACTTTGTGGGCATCTATGGTAGATGCGTACAATGTTTCAAGGGATCTTTCCAAAATCAAATTAGACAAATTATTTTCTGAACTTGAATTACATGAGCAGACTAATTGCACCTTAGCCGAGAAAGGCATTGCTTTTGTTGCAGGCAAAACAGGAAAGGTGGCCAAGAAGAAGCCTCAACCTGCACCCGAGTCTGACTCAGACTCAGACTCAGAAGACAGCGAAGGGGATCGACCCAATCTGGTGCGGCTAGCCCGGGACTACTACAAGGAATTGAAGAATCAGACCAACAGAAGAAAAGCCAGTCGAACGAAGGATGATCCAACCGAATCATCCAAGACTAAATCCAACGTAACGTGCTACGAATGCAACAAGAAGGGACACTACAAGTCGGAGTGCCCTAATCTGAAAGAAGCCAAGAAGACAAGAAGGAAGAAGGCCCTTCAAGCAACATGGGACGAGTCATCATCCAAAGAAGAAGAAGAGGCCCCACAATTGAACTTGCTCGCTCTGACTGCTTCTGAAGAAATCGACACCGAATTAGAATTGGAACCGGACGACGGAAAGCTCACCATTTCGGAAGACGGCAAAATAACTGTAAGTGGTTATTCAAATGCTGAATTAGCAGAATTAATTGCTTACCTATCTAGTAACTTGGTGAAAGCCAAAATTCGAGTCGAGTCTCTCCGACAGGAAGTAAAACACCTAAAAGAGGACACTGACTCTAGATCCTTGACGGAGAAGGTTCAAGAAGAAACCTCTACTCAAGTTGAAAAGCTTGAGAAAGAGAACTCCTCCTTGAAAACTCAAGTCAAGGAACTTAGAGCAGCTTTGGAACGATTCACTTCAGGTTCCAAGGGTCTTGATATGATCCTTGGAAAACAGAAGTCCGTTCTAAATCGATCCGGGTTAGGGTATCGAACCAAGGTTAGACAAAGGTCATATTATGCTGTACTGAATCAGTCTAGAGCTAAAGTTCAGGCATCGGTACCCAAACTTTGCCTGAGCAACCAAGCTGGACCAAACCAGTATTGGATCCCCAAGGACAAGATTTATATCTTGCCTAATCATTACCGTGGCTTTAGTCCAGGGGGAGCCAACTTAAAAAACCATTTTTATAGTTAAATAAATTCTTTTTCTTATTGTAAAATTACATGCTTGGTTGTTTATTTATTTACTGCAATTTACCATGCTTAGATCTAGAACTGGTTAGATTAAGGACTAAACTGATTAACTAAAATTTGAACAACATAGTATTGGGTGGAGGTGAGATGATAGTATGTTAGGAAGTCATATTGGCAGAACTAGCCGAAGCTATCGATCCAAGACCCAAACTAGTTAGACAAAATCTTTCAAGGAGTAACTTGAAAATGGATTTTCAATAAAAGGCTTTGTCAAGGAAAGGGTTGATGATCCAATAAGGCTACGGCTAACGAAGACCTAGTGCCTTGCCATGACCTAGAAGCTGATTATTGAAAACCAAATTCACTTTACTATTGTTAGATTTGAATCTAACACAGATTTCAAATAATCTTAGATTCAACCATTGTTTTCAAAAATAATTTTTAAAACATAATTAATTGGTTTTTCAAAATTAAGTTAATTTTTCAAAACTAATCATAGTTTTTCAAAATAAAACCTTTACTTCTATTAAAACTTGTCTCACAAAAACCCATAAGGTTAACGTGATTGATAACTCTAGATAGGGTGAGATAGACTAGGTTGTGAAAATCAATTTAGGCTATCCTTGATTCCAATTGGATCCAAATCAACAAACTCTTTATGTGTAGGAACATAAAGATTTGGACCAATGGATGTTGGATAGCGGGTGCTCCCGACACATGACTGGGGACAAATTGAAATTCACCAAACTCAAGTTCAAGAACCTAGGCTCAGTAGCATTTGGCAACAATGCTACACTCAAAGTCATTGGGTCAGGTAACATTAAACTCAAATCTGATTTTGTCATTAAAAAGGTACTTTTGGTTGAAAACTTTAAATTTAACATGCTTAGTATAAGTCAATTGTGTGATACTGGCTATGTAGTTACCTTTACCAACTCTAACTGCTTGATTAGAAACTTGCATGACTCAGAAATCATGCTTAAGGGCACTAGGAAAAATAATGTTTACACTATAAACCTACCCCTAGTACCTAAATGCTTCTTAACTCAGTTAGAAGAATTAAACCTCTGGCATAGGAGATTAGGTCACACTAATCTTAGATTAATTTCAAAAATCACCCAACTTGGCCTAATTAAAGGAATACCTAAATTTAAGAACCATGAAAACATAATATGTGAATCATGCAACCAAGGTAAACAAACTAGGTCTAATCACAAACAAATTCAATTAGACCTAACTCAAACCACACTTGAGCTCCTGCACCTTGACCTATTTGATTCACATGGAGCCAAGTCACTAAGCGGAAACCGGTACTACCTAGTAATTATTGATGATTACTCTAGGTTTACTTGGGTTAGGTTCCTAAAAACTAAAGATGAAACCCTAAACCTATTTATTGATTTTTGTAAGTTAATTGAAAATCAAAATGATGCCAAAATCAAAAGACTTAGGAGTGATCATGGGGGAGAGTTTGAGAATCAACGGTTCGACGAATTTTCGTGTCCTAGAACCCCCCAGCAAAATGGGATAGTAGAACGGAAAAATAGAACCCTACAGGAAGCCGCTAGGACTATGCTCAATGAATTCAACCTAGCTAACCAATTTTGGGCAGAAGCAATTAGCACGGCTTGCTATATCCAAAATAGGGTCCTAATTAACAAACGACATAATAAAACTCCCTATGAATTATACTACCATAGACTTCCAAACCTACATTACCTAAGGGTCTTTGGGTGCAAAGTCCATATCCTAAACACCAAGGACTATCTAGGTAAATTCCAATCTAAGTCAACCCCAGGGGTCTTCTTAGGATATTCAACAACAAGTAGGGCATATAGGGTTTACAATAAACAAACTAACAAAATTGAAGAATCAACAAATCTAATATTTGATTAGGAAATTAATTAAATCTGATAACCCAGATTTAAATCCAACAAATATTGATCATGAAGATAATGAACAAATTATTGAACCACTAGTTGAACCTCTAAATGAACTAACTATTGAGCCAACTACTGAGTCAATTGAACCAATAATTGAACCAACCCAAGTAGTTGAACCAAATACTGAACCAAACCGTCCAGCCGGACCTGAGGCTGAACCAAGTACTAGAAAACCAAGAAACCCAGACTCAGTCACCCAACTAATCAAATTGTGGGTGATCCAACCTTAGGAGTCAGAACTAGGTCTTCCTATAGAAATCTTAGTCAGATTGCACTAATTTCAAAAATTGAACCTAAGACTATAGAGGAAGCCTTACCTGATCCTGACTGGATCATAACAATGCAAGAGGAGTTAGCCTAATTTGAAAGGAACCAAGTCTGGGAACTAGTACCTAAACCTGAGGGCAAATCCATTATTGACACTAAGTGGGTTTTTAGGAATAAGCTAAATGACCAAGGGGAAATAGTTAGAAAAATGCCCGCTTAGTAGCTAAAAGGGTTTAGTCAAGTCGAAGGGTTAGACTATGACGAAACCTATGCCCCAGTAGCCAGACTTGAGAATGTAGCTAGCCTTTGCAGCCTATAAAGGATTTAAACTCTACCAAATGGATATAAAGTCAGCTTTTCTAAATGGATTTATTAGAGAGGAAGTCTATGTAGGACAACTCCAGGTTTTGAGGACTTAGAAAAGCCTGACCATGTTTACAGACTCAATAAGGCAGTGTATGGACTAAAACAAGCACCTAGGGCATGGTATGAACGCCTATCAACCTACCTCATTTCTAAGGAATTTAAACAAGGATAAATTGACTCAACTCTTTTTCATTAAGACCTTAGAAAAAGACATCTTTATTGCCCAAATCTACGTTGACGATATACTTTTTGGATCCACTAACTCAAATTTCTTAAAAGAATTTATAAAAATAATGGAAAACGAATTCGAAATGAGCTTAGTTGGTGAGCTCAACTTCATTTTAGGATTACAAATCAAGCAATCTAGGGATGGAAATTATGTCCATCAATCCAAATATGCTAAGGAGTTAATAAAGAAATTCAAAATGGATAACTCCAAAAGCATAAGTACCCCTATGGCCACAAATGTAAAAATAGATAGTGACCCTGATGGTAAACCCGTAGACCTTAAACTATATAGAAGTATGATTGGTAGTCTACTTTACCTTACAGCCAGCAGACCTGATATCGTTTTTGCTGTAGGAATGTGTGCCAGATACCAAACTTGTGCTAAGGAAACACACTTAGCAGCCCTAAAAAGAATACTTAGATACATCAAGGGCACCCTATATGTAGGGATTTGATATCCTAGGACCTCAACTTTTGACCTGTCAGGATACTCGGATTCTGACTATGCTGGTTGTAAACTAGATAGAAAGAGTACAAGTGGAAGCTACTAACTTTTAGGAAATAGTCTAGTAAGTTGGTGTAGCTCTATCCACAACTGAAGCTGAGTATGTTGCTTTAGGAGAGTGTGTAGCACAACTCTTATGGATGATGCACACTCTTAAAGACTTCTAGCTTGACTACACCCAAACCCAAGTCTACATTGATAATATAAGTTCAATTAATCTAACTAAGAACCCAATCCAACACTCTAGAATTAAACACATAGAAGTTAAACACCACTTCGTAAGAGATCATGGAGCCAGGGGTGAGATAGTCCTTAAGCATGTAGACTCAAAATCTAACTTAGCTGATATATTCACCAAACCCCTGCCTGAGTCTGAGTTCAGCTTACTAAGAAGGCAATTAGGGTTATGCTTGGTAGAATAGGACTGCTCTAATTATATTTTTTTCAAAAACTGTTTTATTTTCTGCAAAATCATTTCTTTATTTTCTTTATTTATTTTTCTGACTTAGTTTTTTTTTTAAACTTACCCCTTCAAAACTAGGGCTTTTTTCGCAAAATGGACTTAGCCTAGGCCCTAACCCTAGAATTGCATGCACCTATAGATCTAGAAGCCAGCATCTCACAAGCACCTTAGGGTACTTTTGATTGATAACCTAGAATGGGTTGAGATGCTTAGGTCTATGCCTTGATTCAAGATACTTTAAGTCAGTGCATCTGTAGTAATTGGGGTGCTAAATACCAATTAAACAGTAATCAAGTTAAGTGTCAAGCTTAGAAAATCTAACTTGATCAGATCACTTAACTTGACTAACCCTAGCGAAAGCTGCTGTTTATAACAGTCAGTAAGTAGTCAATTGGGTTAGACAGGACCCAAAAGCGAAAATTTAAATTAATTTGGTCTAGTTTAAACTTAGAATTGGTTCAGTACAGTATCTTACTTTGATTACTCAAATTTTTTTGCTATATTTTTTTGATATATGGCAAAGGGGGAGAGATTGGAAAGGAGAGAAAAGAAGGTTTCAAAATTTAATTTTTTCTTCAAAATTTAGTTTTTTCTTCAAAATTTAATTTTTTTCCAAAAACTTTTATCTCTTTTTTTTCAAAAAGTAAAGTTCTTTAAGTACTTAAGTTCTTTTTGAAAGTTAATTTTCTAAGTAGTTATTCTGAAAAATTTCTGGAAATTTTTTTCTAAGTTATAAATTCAAAATTGTACTTGAAAAATATTTCTAAGTATTTAAATTACTTGAAAAATATTTCTAAGTATTTAAACTACTTGAAAAATATTTCTAAGTATTTAAAACTGATTGAAAATTTTCTAAGTGTTAAAACTTCAAAATAAGTTTAGAAAATTTTCTAAAGTATAAAAACTAAGTATTTTAGAAATTATTTTTGAAACTACTTGCTTTTCAGAATTATTCTAAGTACTTACTCTAAATCTTTGGTGAAAATTTTTCTAAGTGCAAAGTTCAAAATTCTCCTGAAAATTTTCTAAGTGCCCAACTCAAAATATTTATTGGAAAATGTTTTCTAACTTAAAAACCTTTTCTTGAAAATTTTCTAAGTATTGAAAACCTGAAAAACGTTTCACTTTTAAACTTAGAAACTTTTTCAAAAACCCCATGAACTTTTGAAAAACTCAGGGGGAGATTTCTTCCAGGGGGAGGAAATTAACTTTGGTATTTTACCTACTTATCTGTATGATTAACTTAACTTTTTGAATCGGGTTGCCATAAATCAAAAAGGGGGAGATTGTTGGTGCAGGCAACACCTAAGTCAAACCTCAGTTTTGATAATGGCAAAGGGTTCAGATGTTAAGATGTTATTGGTGTCTAATGTGTCTACTAAGTGTGCAGGAAAGAAGCCCTAGGTACACTAGGCAAAGAAGTCCTGGTCGAGTACTGGGCAAGAAGCCCTGACAAAAGGGCTGGGTAAAGAAGTCCTGGTCAAGGACTGGGCAAGAAGACCTGACCGGAAGTCGGGCAAAGAAGTCCTGGTCGAGGACTGGGTACGAAGTCCTGGCAAAGGGCTGGGCACCGAAGACCTGACTGGAAGTTGGGCACAAAGACCTGGTCAGGTGGATCGGGCAAAAGTCCAACCGGAGGAGCCGGTTGGCAAAAGGTAAACTCTCCTGAGAGGAGTAGGTGAGGACGCGTTCCCCGTCGAGGGAACAATAGGCGTCGGTTCGACCTAGGGTTCCATTTGGGAGACCCAAAGTCAGAACCAAGACAGCTATGGCTGTAAATATTAGCTAATATTCTTGCTTTGGGTGTTTTGGAACTAACCTTGGTTGCAGGACCAAAGGAGTGTGTGTCTGCAGCTCAGAATGCCCCAAAGGAAGGGGGTAAGAAGCTGGGCTAGGTGCTCGGGAGGTCTCGGGCACACAAGGTCAAAGCCAAATAAGCAAAGAAGCAAGAAAGCTTCGAAATCACACAGGGCTAGGCGCCTCGGAGGTCCTGGGCGCCCAACGTCAAAGCCAAAGAGAAATCGAAGCAAAATCAGCCACGAAGCTAGCGGACTAAGTCATGCTAGGCGCCCAGGAGGTCCCGGGCGCCCCAGTCAGCTCCAGAGGCCGATTCGAAGGGGATAAGTGCTGAACAAGCTGCGGATGAAGGTTCTCCGATCTGAAGGCACGTGTCAGACAACCCCAGCGAATCAGGCGCCGCCAGGAGCACTATAAAAGGGGCTCGACCTCAAGGCTTCAAGAACACAACTTTCTAACGCCTCCAAGCTTTTCGTTCAAGCACTCTGCTCTGGCAAACTTCGATCTTGAGATTCCAGCGCCGACGACGACCCTCTGCTCCAAAGTATGATCCACATCGGGCGTCGGTAACGAAAAGTGTAACTCTGTTATTAACTGCAATATTCTTGTACCAAAATCTGTAAACCTTTGCGCGATTATAGAATTACATGCAGTAAACGGTCAAGGACCGTGGGCCTTGGAGTAGGAGCCGACCGTTACTCCGAACCAAGTAAAATACTTGTGTTCTTTGTGTGATTGTTTTATTTCCGCTGCATTTTCTTTTATTCTTATTCGAATAAGATTTAACGATATTCACCCCCCCTCTATCGTTTCTCTCGATCCAACACATATTACGAGTCATCCATCCCCCCATGTTTAATATCTCGCATGCCCGTTAATTAATTAAATTACTGATAATTTAAATTAATTAACTTCTGGATCCTTGATTAGTACCACTCAACCTTATCAATGTGCCGAATCAAATCCACCTGCAAGGTTTAGCATGATGAACCTTTTGAGCTCATCAAGGAGGCATCATCATCCTGACTCACCAGGACACAAATTCTGTCAATAATCATCGGCACATCATATTATTAATATTATCTCCCAACTTACCGGGTCTATCGATCTAACAGAATAGATCTCGCCCATTGATAAATTAAAGAAATAATAATTAATAATATATACCCGATATTATTTCGGGATTAAGGGATCATCCTCCATAATATAAACTAAGGTTCTATCCAATTATCTAGTCAGTACAAATCGGATAACCTCAGGTTTTGGTCCTGCTCAATGTACTCATAGCACACTAGTTCTATGGTCAAGACCAACCACACCTAACTACACTACAACCATCTCGATGGGGTTTCCAATTCCATCTAGGTTGTGAACCTCTATTTATGCTAAGTAAGGCACTGATAACATGATCTTTCGTGTGACACCACACATCATGTTATCTACAATGCTATGCAATTGGACTTCGTGTATGTATTATTATAAACAAACACCTAGTGTAGTCTTGATTCTCTTTTCATAATAAAGATGTTGATATAATAAAAGTCATGTCTTTCAGTATACACATCTTACAATCTCCCACTTATACTTAAAGACACTACTATTCTCCCACTGTCATACATCTGACTCCCATATCCTCCACATGCCTGTCAAAATCGCTAGATGGAAGATCCTTAGTGAATGGATCTGCCAGGTTGTCCTCTGATGCAATCTTGGCGACAACCACTTCTCCTCGCTTTACGATTTCTCGTATTAGGTGGTACTTGTGCTCTATGTATTTACTCGCCTTATGGGCTCATGGTTCCTTCGAGTTTGCAACTGCACCACTGTTATCACAAATGATTGTGATAGATCTGGGCAAACCATGAATCACATCCATGTCCATGATGAAGTTTCTGAGCCATACAACATCCTTGGCCGCCTCCAAGGCTGCCACGTATTCAGCTTCCATGGTGTAGTCCGCCACGCAATTCTGCATGACACTCCTCCAGACAATGGCTCCACCTCCTAAAATAAACACAAACCCTGAGGTAGACATACTCTTGTCCCTATCTGACTGTAAATCTGAGTCTATGTAACCCACAGGGACTAATTGGTCTGCCCAGTAAACCAGCAATCCAATGTATGCTAGTCTGTCTCAGGTATTTCAATATATGCTTTACTGCAGTCCAATGTCCCTGTCCAAGGTTACTCTGATATCTGCTAACCATGCCCACGGCAAAATAGATATCAGGTCTCGTGCACAACATAGCATATATGAGGCTTCCTACCGCCGAAGCATAAGGAACATCCTTCATTTCCTCTATCTCCTTTGATGTTTTCGGACACATCCCCTTGGATAGAGGAACTCTATGCCCGAAGGGTAGGAAACCCTTCTTGGAGTTTTCCATGCTAAAACGAGACAGAACAGTGTCAACATATGAAGCTTGGGATAAGCACAACATCCTTTTCTGGCAATCCCATATTACCGTGATCCCAAGGAGTGTCCCGCTTTTCCTATGTCCTTCATATCAAACTGCTTTGATAGCCAAACCCTTACGTCTGATAATACTTTGACATTGTTGCCAATTAACAAAATGTCATCTATGTAAAGTATAAGAAACACCTCTACATTTCCGTCACATCTTTTATACACACATGACTCATCCGGACTTTGAGTAAATCCATATGACTGGATTACTTCATCAAAGCGGATGTTCCAAGACCTTGAAGCTTGCTTCAATCCATAGATGGATCGATTAAGCTTGCACACTAGATGCTTTTTGCCCTTTGCAATGAAACCTTCTGGTTGTTGCATGTAGATAGTCTCCTCAAGACTCCCGTTAAGGAAGGTTGTCTTGACATCCATCTGCCATACCTCATAATCCATATGAGCTACTATAGATAAGAGAATCCGGATCAACTTGAGCATGGCCACCGGTGAAAAGGTCTCCTCATAATCGATACCCTCTTTCTGAGTGTACCCTTTCGCAACAAGCCTTGCTTTGAAGGTCTCAACCTTCCCGTCTGATCCTCTCTTTCTCTTGTAGATCCACTTGCATCCAATGGCTTTTACACCATTGGGTGGTTCTACTAGCTCCCAGACATGGTTAGAATCCATTGATTCTATCTCGGATTTCATTGCCCTTTGCCACGAATCTGCATCCTTGTCTTGGAGTGCCTCGCCATAGGTCCAGGGATCCAGTTCATGTTTACCAGAGACCGAGTCCGAAGACTCTCCCAAAAACATGAACCTTTCAGGCTGTCTTACAACCCTCCCACTACGACGAGGTACTACCTGTGTATCCTCAGTGACACGCGGTGCAGTGACTTGTGATGTGTCTATTGGGCATAGCTTGGCAGGTTTCTCTAGCAAATACCTAGTCGATCTGAGAGACCTCTCTATGCCTACGGATTAGAAATTCAATCCGAATAGAGAGCCATTTCCCATCGACCATCTCGTGCCGTATCGAACAATCCAAAATTGCAACTTAGCCAATTATCAAAATTGGCCTTGCACATTGCTCAATCGTTTGACCGAGGAAAAGGCGACGAGTTGATCGCCGACTTTTGTGTTTATGGTCGGGGTCCAGTTAAGAATTTATTAAATATATTTTGCACGTAAAACAATAAATTCTAACACATAAAATGATGAGACAAATCAACATTGCACATGTACGACATAAGGAAATACAAAGGAGCTTGTGGAAGGTTATACCTTTCCGATCACCTCGCGGTCTTCTACCTTATGTCCCTCCCTTCACGAAGTCGTGTGGGCAATGATCTACCTCGATCCGAGATCACCAAGAGAACCAACTAACCCACTTCTTCAACCGGCCAAAAACCCTAAGCCCTAGGGCTTGCACCGCCGGCACCTCCTCCCTCTTCCCTTGCGCCGCCGACCGCCGGAACCGGCTCCAAGCCTTCCGACCAGCAGCAGACCTAGAGAGGAAGGTGAAGAAGAAGGTGAAAAACAACCTTCTTTCCAGCCCCAACAACCCTCAATGTTCTTCTTCTTCTCTCTTACGCTGCCGCCGCAAGGTGGCCCTTGCGCCGCTTTCTTCCTCTCGCCGGCGCCTCCTCTGCCCTCCCCGAGCCTCAAGCAAGGTAGAAGAGACTCCTACCTTGCTTCCTTGGGACTCTGTCGGAGCTTGGTGGAGGAGAAAGAGAGAGCCGAAGGGGAGAACCCTTCCTCTCTTGGTCGGCACCGAGAGCCCTAGGAGAGAAGGAGAGAAAGAAAAAGAGAGAGGCTTTGGTGTTGGCTCTTGGGTTGATTCATTAGCTTGGTTTCTTGATCTCATAGGGTATTTATAGGGCTAAGGCAGGGACCAAGAGTAGGAGTTGGTTCTTGGCCTGCTAATGGATCCAAACCCGATCCATTAATTAGGATCCATTCCACTTAAGGATCCTAATTGAACTCACCTCACCAACCCACAAATTTTCATATGGGCTCCATATATTACGAGTCATCCAACCCCGTGTGTTTAAGATCGCGCATGCTCGTTAATTAATTAAATTACTGACAATTTAAATTAATTAACTTCTGGATCCTTGATTAGTACCACTCAACCTTATCAACGTGCCAGATCAAATCCACCTGCAGGGTTTGACACGATAAACCTATTGAGCTCATCAAGGGGGCATCATCATCCTGACTCACCAGGACACAGATTTCGTCACTAATCATTGGCACATCATATTATTAATATTATTTCCCAACTTACCGGGTATATCGATCTAACAGAATACATCTCGCCCGTTGATAAATCAAAGAAATAATAAATAATAATATATGCCCAATATTATTTCGGAATTAAGAGATCGCCCTCCATAATAACAACTGAGGTCCTATCCAATTATCTAGTCAGTACAAATCGGATAACCTTGGGTTTTGGTCCTGCTCAATGTACTCATAGCACACTAGTGTATTCCTATGGTCAAGACCAAACGCACCTGACTACACTACAACCATCTCGATGGGGTTTCCAATTCCATCTAGGTTGTGAACCTCTATTTATGCTAAGTAAGGTACTGATAACATGATCTTTCGTGTGACACCACACATCATGTTATCTACAATGCTATGCAATGGGACTTCGTGTATGTACTATTATAAACAAACACCTAGTGTAATGTGATTCTCTTTTCATAAAACATGTTTATATAATAAACGTCATGTCTTTCAGTATACACATCTTATAATCTCCCACTTATACTTAAAGACACTACTGTTCTCCCACTACCATACATCTGACTCCCATTCCCTCCACATGGCTATCTAAAGCTGTAGATGGAAGAGCCTTATTGAAGGGATCTGCCATGTTGTCCTCCGATACAATCTTGGCGACAACCACTTCCCCTCGCTTTACGATTTCTCGTATCAGGTTGTACTTGCGCTCTATGTGCTTACTCGGCTTATGGGCTCATGGTTCCTTCGAGTTTGCAACTGCACCACTGTTATCACAAAAAATTATGATAGTTCTGGGCAAACCAGGAATCACATCCAAGTCCATGATGAAGTTTCTGAGCCATACAACTTCCTTGGCTGGCCCTGAAGCTGCAAGATACTCAGCTTCCATGGTGGAGTCTACCACGCACTTCTGCTTGACACTCCTCCAGAAAATGGCTCCACCTCCTAAAGTAAACACAAAACCTGAGGTAGACTTACTTTTGTCCCTATCTGACTGGAAATCTGAGTCTGTATAACCCATAGGGACTAATTGGTCTGCCAGGTAAACCAGCATATAAGCCCTAGTCCGTCTCAGGTATTTCAATATATGCTTTACCGCTGTCCAATATCCCTATCTAGGGTTACTCTGATATCTGCTAACCATGCCCACGGCAAAACAAATATCAGGTCTCGTGCACAACATAGCATACATGAGGCTTCCTACCGCCGAAGCATAAGGAACCACCTTCATTTCCTCTATCTCCTTTGATGTTTTCGAACACATCTCCTTGGATAGAGGAACTCCATGCCCAAACTTGGAGTTTTCCATGGTAAAACGAGACAGGACAGTGTCAACATATGAAGCTTGAGATAAGCACAACATCCTTTTCTGGCGATCCTTTATTACCTTGGTCCTAAGGATGTGTCCCGCTTCTCCTAAGTCCTTCATATCAAACTGCTTTGATAGCCAGACCCTTACATGTGATAACACTTTGACATTGTTGCCAATTAACAAAATGTCATCTACGTAAAGTATAAGAAACACCACTATGTTTCCGTTACTTCTTTTATACACACATGACTCATCCGGACTTTGAGTAGATCCATATGACTGGATTACTTCGTCAAAACGGATGTTCCAAGACCTTGAAGCTTGCTTCAATCCATAAATGGATCGATTAAGCTTACACACTAGATGCTCTTTGCCCTTGGCAATGAAACCTTCTGGTTGCTGCATGTAGATGGTCTCATCAAGACTCCCGTTAAGGAAGGCTGTCTTGACATCCATCTGCCAAACCTCATAATCCATATGAGCTACAATAGATAAGAGAATTCGAATTGACTTGAGCATGGCTACTGGCGAAAAGGTTTCCTCATAATCGATACCCTCTTTCTGAGTGTACTCTTTCGCAACAAGCCTTGCTTTGAAGGTCTCAATCTTCCCATCTGATTCTCTCTTTTTTTTGTAGATCCACTTGCATCCAATGACTTTTACACCATTGGGTGGTTCTACTAGCTCCCAGACATGGTTAGAATTCATCGATTCTATCTCGTATTTCATTGCCCTTTGCCAAGAATCTGCATCTTTGTCTTGGGGGCCTCGTCATAGGTCCAGGGATCCAGTTCATGTTTATCCGGGACCAAGTCTTAAGACTCTCCCAAATGTTGGGATGTATACTGAAATCCTTGCCTGTTGGTTAAGGATACATCATCATTTTAAAGTGAATCAGAAATCACACAGTGCATGTTCAGGTTTATGTTTATATTGGTATATGCACTAAACGTTTAATGCTTGACATTGAAGATAACATGGTGTGTGGTGTCGCACAGAAGATCATGCTATCAGGTACCTTGTCGAAACATAAGAAGGAGGCTCACAACCGAGATGGAAATGGACAAACCAATCGGAATGGTTGTAGTGTTATCGGGTGTGGTTTATCTTAACCATGGGATTACACTAGTGTACTTTGTGTACATTGAGTAGGACTGAAAGAGAGGTCATCCAATTTTTGTACTGATCTAGTAAATTGCATTAGACCTCGGATCCTATTATGGAGTATGCTCTCTGAATCCCGAAATAATGGCGGGCATATATTATTAACTATTGTTTCTTTGATTTACCAATGGGCGAGATCTATTCTGCTAGATTGATAGACCCGGTAAGTTAGGAAATAATATTAATAATATGATGTGCCGTTAAATTATTGACGGAATCCGTGTCCTAGAGAGTCAGGGAGATGATGCCCCCTTGGTGAGCTCAAGAGGATCGCCATGCCAAATCTTGCAAGTGGACTATGGTCCGGCATGCCGAAAAGGTTGAGTGGTACTAACCAAGGATCAAGAAGATAATTAATTTGATTATCAGTAAATTGAATTAATTATCGGGCATACGATATCTTAAACACGGGGAGATGGATGGCTTGTAATAGGTGGATCTCATATGTAAATATGGGGGTTGGTGAGGAAGTACAATGGAATCCTTTAGTGGAATGGATCTCCATTTAATGGTTCGGGTTTGGATCCATTAGAGGGCCAAGAACCAACTCCTCCTCATGGTCCCTATCCTAGCCCAATAAAGCCCCATTAGAGTCATGATTAAAAAGGCCAGATTAATTAAGGAATTAATTTCAAATTAATTATTAAATTTGAAATTAATTAAAGAATTAATCAAACATTAATAAAAGAATTAATTTGGGATTAAAAAATCTCGAAATTAATTAAGGAATTAATCAAAGAATAATTATGGAATTATTCCATATATAAAATTTGGATAGAATAAAGGAATTAATCATGAGATTAATTTTGGAATTATTCTATATAAATTTTATAGGAATCAATCCAAGTTTAATTGGAAATTTTTTCCAATTAAACTAACTAATCCTCCCTATATAAACCCAACCCCTCTCCCTCTCTCAAGGAATGAATTAATCCCTCCTCTCCTCCCTCAACCCTTGGGCGCTAGCGGTGCAAGCAAGAAGAGGACAACCTCCTCTTCTTTTTTTCTTGGTTTCTTCTCATCCTAAAGGTCGCATTCAGGCACGGAGCCAGGGAGGAGTTGTCTCTTCCTCTTGGAGGCTCGCGGTGAGGAGGGTGAAGGGAAGAATCGGCGGTGCAAGGAAATGAGGTCGGCGCCAATGGAGCAGGAGAAGAGAACACTTGGTTCTCGGTTTCATCTCTTCCATTCTTCGGCTCATCTTGTTGCGGACGTACACAAGACAAAGAAGAAGTTTCCTTCTTCTTTTGTGGCGCGCGGAAGCAAGAAGGAAGAAGGGTGGCTTGCGTGAGGTTAGTTCTCCTTTTGGTGTTTGTCGCCGGAAAAAGGAGAAGGTAGAGAGCTTTTCTTCCTTTATGGTGTTGCTACCGTGAGTAAGGAAGAAGGTAAAGAGATTGGTGTGGTGGTGGTGAAGGAGAGGAACCCATTCTCTTGACATCACCTTGCATCTTCTTCAAAGGGCCGCCGAGTAGTGGAGAAAACCCTAGCCCTAGGGTTTTGGTTCTCGGCGCAAGGGAAGAAGGAAAAGGGGATTGATTCAAGTGCCTTGGTGACTTCACGACTTGGGAGACCATCGCCCACACAATGTCCAAGTGGGCTGGGTCATAGGATAGAAGACTGCGAGGTAAACGGCGAGGTATATTTCTCCCGGGCTTAGTTTTCGTTATGTTATGTTCTATTGTGCTATTATGCTTTGCCTTGTCATTTCATGTGTGTTTAATTATTATTTAGACTTGAAATCTTAGATAATAATAATTAACTGGATCTCAAAGATAAACACACAAATTGGCGATCCAAATCATCGTCTTTTCCGCGGTTAGCTAATCCGGAAAGTTACAAAGCCTTTATGGCTAAGTTGTGACTTGGAATAAGTAACACGACGACGAATCAGTCGTTATAGGGACGGTTCTCTATTCGGATTAAATTTTTAATCCGTGCCTATAGAAAGGTCTCTCGGATACAACCACGTGGTGTTCTTGGAATCCGTTAAGGATAACCAACAATTGGTATCAGAGCTATATTTCCGGTTTTGTGTGTTTAAGAATTCGGTTAATTTTCTTGCAAATTATCATGTACGTTATTTTGCTAGATAATATTTTGGATGTGCATAGGCTAACTTTGTGTTGCAGGCACTAGATTCCAACTATTATGGTAAATTTTGTTGTGTGTATATGATTGGTTGTGCTTGATGTAATTATTTGAATCCTCGGGGTTGACGAGGTTAGATAAGCTATTTAATTTTTGTAATTAAATTTGGCACTTGTTTAGCCATGCTTTCTATTTACTTTTGATCTAGCTGACATGTACACTCCTTCATGGAGTTTAGGATCAATGGATGTGATCTCGGCTCAGGGACTCCTTCATGGTGGCATGCGCATGGATGGGATGGAGTGGACGAGGTGACGACACGACTGGAGGAACATTGGAAGACCATGGCCATAATAGTTGGAAAAATCTAGGATTTTTCATTGCTCTATTATTTTGGTTTGTGTGTGCTTGTTGTGTGGATGCATGTAAAAACCTCAAAGCAAATTACTAAGTGGGAGAGGGACCCTAAGGGTCCCATGGCCTCCACCACAATTTGAAAAGTGATGCGAACAAGTCTGCGCGTCGACTCTGAGTGCCTTCCTCCCCATCGGATGGACTTGTTCTGTGGATCACTTGGTCAGAAAAGACTATAGGAAATTATTGATGAGCGTGTGTACTTCCCCATCGGAAGACACATAATCAAAAATAATTTTTCTTGGTGTCGGGTGATGGTAAACACTTAGATACAAATAATAAGTATCCTCCCCATCGGAGTCACTACTATTATTTGTAGGGCCGAAGAGGACCAACTATTAATTTTACTTGTCAAAAGGATAGGAAGACAAGATAGTAAAATTAATGGGTAAAACATCCTCTCACAAATGTAGAGTTCGTATATGTCCACACCATCATGACATACGAAATTCTCGGTGTTTGAGGTGTTGGTAGATTTTTGTAATAAATTGTTTTGAGTTGTCAATTTATTTCAAAATCTAAAGTGTGTGATTGTTCTGATTCTCAGGTGATTTTAAAATGGACTTAGACCCACAAGACCTAATTCAAAGTGAAATCCAATTAAATGCCCCTAGTGATAAAATGGATTAGGAATTGAATATGGATTTTGTTTCTACTGCCGAGGAACCTAAATGTGATCTTGCCGAGTTTTTAACCGAAAAGCCTGACGAGATTAATACCGAAGAACAGTTTGAATATTTTAGGAAATGGCTAGAGGCAGACGAGACGAACGAAGGTCCTCAAAATCGGGTTTCTTCCATAACCAGTGATAAATATTAGATGAACTCTTTGGTGAAAGTAATCGAGCCGCTAGGCAATCGGTAATAAAGAACTTGACTACCACCATCTTGGTTGAGGGGATGCCCGTGAGGGAACATACCCTCATGATGATGACTTGGCTGAAGGAGATAGAAAATTTTGGAGCTCAGATCGATGGGGAAACCCAAGTCGATCTTATCCTCCAATCTCTACCTGGGAGTTTTGAGAAGTTTCGCCTAAGCTACAATATGAGCAAGCGTTCATATTCGTTGGCAGAACTTCTGACAGAACTTGAGGCAGTAGAGGTGGTTTCTCTTCAGAGCCCACAGGCTTTCATTGCTCAAGTAGTTCCTACTTTTAAGCCGAAAGGAAAGAAGAAGGAGACCCATACTGAAGCAATGAAAGTAGCAGGATTACAAGGACCTCAGGGATGCATAAAGAAGTCGAAAGGCAAATGCTTTGTATGTAAGCAGTCAGGACATTGGAAGACAGATTGTCCTCGCCGTCAGAGTAGAACCGGAGGTATATTTTCTTCTTGTTTCATTGTAACATATTTAGCGGTGATATCTATCGGTACCTGGTGGGTAGATACGGATGCCACTAATCATGTCTGCATTTTTGTGCAGTGGTTCCAGGGAACCCGACGGCTAGCTGAGGAGGATATTACTGACTACATGGATGGCTATGGAGATGACTTTTGCAGTGGGAGTTCTTACTATTTCATTTATGTCTTTAACATAGGTTGATATAGTTTTTGGTTTTATAGATTGTCTTTATGTACTTAATTTTTTGGAAAGAACTTTGTTCAGTTTCTAGAATAAAGATATTTTCTATTGCTTTTATTTGTTAAAAGTGGAATAGAAGGAATATCTTTTAAAGTGCATAGTTAGACAATTAGTATATGAAACCGAAAGGATCCCATGATGCAAATAATAATTTATCATCTTAACTAATAAAAGAGAAAGATCCCTTCCAAGTGAAACCAAACACATGTTTTGTCTCTAAAGATTGGCTTTGTTCAACTCTAGTAGGTTTCAAAAGTAATTAACCAAAAGGCCTTAGGGTTTATTGGTTAATAGGAGACTTGTCTTCTTTTGGGATCTTTTGACTCCTACTAGGGAAGTAACAAGACCAAAGAGGCTTGTCCTGAGCCACAGGGCATAGAGCCAAAACCATGTAGAAAATTGGTTTACCATGATAAGTATAGACCCTTGGTCTATTCAGAATAGAGGTACCTTTAAGTACCTTGTTTATTTTATAAACGAGGGATTAATACCTCTAGGAATGGTTGTAGGAATTACTTATCAGAGAATTGAGATTTGATCTCAATTCACTGCATTTGGTGTGCCCTAACAGTATAGTGCAATACATGGAAGGAAGAAGTTCTCTTAAGCTATTAGACTAAGAAGATGATAAGCCTCTCCAAGATTAGCAAATTGTTCAAAGTGGGATATCCTAAGGGAACAATAAGGTGGTTTAATAGTCCTAAGGATCAAAGGACATTCGTTGGGACGAATGACTAACGACTATGAAATAAACCACAAATCCAAAAGTAGAATAACTCTGAGTAAATTAAATAGAGGGACATGCCAATCTTAGTACCAACTGTACAAGAAGTTATAACACAGGACACTACACCTCATGTCACTAAAGATATGCATAGGGCACCTTGTCACAGTGGGAGGGTTGTTGCTCAACCTAGAAGTTTCATGGTCATGGGAAGTCTATGAACTGGTCCCTAAGTGAACATGAGCTGGATCCCTGAGACCTATGAAAAGGATCATCCGTGTTGAAAAGATAAATCCGGTGATATAAATTTGTTCAAAGGACGAATGATGTCTTGTGACAGAAATGAAGTGGTATTATTGTACTATACGTAGACAGTATTTTGTTAGTTGGCAACAATGAAGAAATATTGTCAAACGTAAGGGTATGGATTATGAAGGACTTGAGATAAGGGAGACACATCCTTGAGGATCAAAGACAAGGATGATGTGCTTATCACAAGCTTCATATAAAACATTATCCTAGCTCATTCTAGCATGGATACCTCCAAAAGGAAGTTTTGAACTTTTCGATTTTGGAGCTATCTATCTAGGAGATATGAAGATAGAGCAGGGAATGACTATTTCTCTGGCATTAGCTAGAGGAAGTCTATTGTATGCTAGAAATGAGCCCAGATATCCGTTGTGCCGTGGGCATGGGTAACAGATATTGGAGTAACCTAAGCTAAGGAAATTGGAATATGGTAGAAGCATGTATACTGGGCAGACCAATTTCCTATAGGTTATATGGATACATAATTCCAATATATATAGGGGCATATAGGAATATTCCTTGGGTTTTGTGTTTTACTTTTAGGAGGAAGAACCATTGTAAAGTAGAGTGTTGCGCAGCGTCTGCGTGATGGACCCTACGGTGTGGGCTGAAAATTCTGGACGCCTGCGTGGCAACTAGTGGAGCTACATGGTTCGTACCTCAAGATGGATTTTCGATGTGATTTTTGGTTTGCTTGGGAATATCACGTGTGATGTGATTAAAATGGTGCAGTCGCAAACTCGAAGGAATCACGAATCCATAAGGCAAGTAAACACATAGAGCGCAAGTACCACCCAAAACGGGAATAGCTGTTGTTGCCTGGTTTGCATCGGAGAATGATCTTGGCAGGCCACTTCACTAAAGCCTTAGAAATAAGAGCGTCAGGCTTGTGACAAATAAAGAGGTCAGATGCATGACATTTTGAGAACAGCAAAGTTTTTGAGTATAAGTGGGAGATTGTTGGGATGTATACTGAAAGCCTTGCCTGTTGGTTAAGGATACATCTCCATTTTAAAGAGAATCAGAAATCACACAGTGCATGATCAGGTTTATGTTTATATTGGTATGTGTACTAAACGTCTAATGCTTGACATTAAAGATAGAAGATCATGTTATCAGGTACCTTGTCGAAGCATAAGAAGGAGGGTCACAACTGAGATGGAATTGGACAAACCAATCGGAATGGTTGTAGTGTAATCAGGTGTGGTTTATCATAACCATGGGATTACACTAGTGTACTTTGTGTACATTGAGTAAGACCGAAAGAGAGTTCATCCAATTTTTGTACTGACCTAGTAAATTGGATTAGATCTCGGATGCTATTATGTAGTACGATCTCTGAATCCCGAAATAATGGCAGGCATTTATTATTAACTATTGTTTCTTTGATTTACCAATGGGCGAGATCTATTATGCTAGATCGATAGACCCGGTAAGTTAGGAAATAATATTAATAAGATGATGTGTCATTGAATTATTGACCGAATCCGTGTCCTAGAGAGTCAGGGTGATGATGCCCCCTTGGTGAGCTCAAGAGGATCGCCATGCCAAATCTGGTCCGGCATGCTGAAAAGGTTGAATGGTACTAACCAAGGATCAAGAAGATAATTAATTTGATTATCAGTAAATTGAATTAATTATCGAGCATGCGATATCTTAATCACGGGAAGATGGACAGCTTGTAATAGGTGGAGCCCATATGTAAATATGGGGGTTGGTGAGGAAGTACAATGGAATCCTTTAGTGGAATGAATCTCCATTTAATGGATCGGGTTTGGATCCATTAGAGGGCCAAGAACCAACTCCTCCTCATGGTCCCTATCCTAGCCCAATAAAGCCCCATTAGAGTCATGATTAAAAAGGCCAGATTAATTAAGGAATTAATTTCGAATTAATTATTAATTTCGAAATTAATTAAAGAATTAATCAAAGATTAATAAAAGAATTAATTTGGGATTAATAAATCTCGAAATTAATTAAGGAATTAATCAAAGAATAATTATGGAATTATTCCATATATAAAATTTGGATAGAATAAAGGAATTAATCATTAGGTTAATTTTGGAATTATTCTATATAAATTTTATAGGAATCAATCCAAGTTTAATTGGAAATTTTTTCTAATTAAACTAACTAATCCTCCCTATATTATCCCAACCCCTCTCCCTCTCTCAAGGAATGAATTAATCCCTCCTCTCCTCCCTCAACCCTTGGGCGCCGGCAGTGCAAGCAAGAGGAGGACAACCTCCTCTTCTTTTTCTCTTGGTTTCTTCTCATCCTAAAGGTCGCATTCGGTCATGGAGCAAGGGAGGAGTTGTTTCTTCCTCTTGGTGGCTCACGGCGAGTAGGGTGAAGGGAAGAATCGGCGGTGCAAGGAAAGGAGGTCGGCATCGGTGGAGGAGGAGAAGAGAACACTTGGTTCTCGGTTTCTTCTCTTCCTTTCTTCGGCTCATCTTGTTGCGGACGTACACAAGACAAAGGAGAAGTTTCCTTCTTCTTTTGTGGCGCGCGGAAGCAAGAAGGAAGAAGGGTGGCTTGCGTAAGGTTAGTTCTCCTTTTGGTGTTTGTCGCCGGAGAAAGGAGAAGGTAGAGATCTTTTCTTCCTTTATGGTGTTGCTACCGTGAGTAAGGAAGAAGGTAAAGAGATTGGTGTGGTGGTGGTGAAGGAGAGGAACCCATCCTCTCGACTTCACCTTACATCTTCTTCAAAGGGCCGCCAAGTAGTGGAGAAAACCCTAGCACGAGGGTTTTTGGTTCTCGGCGCAAGGGAATAAGGAAAAGAGGATTGATTCAAGTGCCTTGGTGACTTCACGACTTGGGAGACCGTCTCCCACACGACGTCCATGTGGGCTGGGTCATAGGATAGAAGACTGCGAGGTAAACGGCGAGGTATATTTCTCCCGGGCTTAGTTTTCGTTATGTTATGTTCTATTGTGCTATTATGCTTTGCCTTGTCATTTCATGTGTGTTTAATTATTATTTAGACTTGAAATCTTAGATAATAATAATTAACTGGACCTCGAAGATAAACACAAAAATCGATGATCCAAATCGTCGTCTTTTCCGTGGTTAGCTAATCCGGAAAGTTACAAAGCCTTTGTGGCTAAGTTGTGACTTGGAATAAGTAACACGCGACGAATCGGTCGTTATAGGGACGGTTCTCTATTTGGATTAAATTTTTAATCCGTGGCTATAGTAAGGTCTCTCAGATACGACCACGTGGTTGTCTTGGAAACCACCAAGGATAACCAACACCAAAAGCATGTACCTTCCAGGCAGTCTCACAACCCTCCCACTATGACGAGATACTACCTGTGTGTCCTGAGTGACACACGATGCAGTGACATATGGTGTGTCCTCTTGTATAATTGGTCCTGAAGTTAGACGCCCCCCTTAACTTATCTAGCATTAGTCTACTCTTTGGCTTATAACTCATCATATAGTCCTCTTCCAAGAATCTGGCATTGGTGCTAACAATTACCTTATGATCCTTAGGACTATAGAATAGACCACCCTACGTTCCCCCGGGATAGCCTACGAACAGACGCACCTCCGTACGAAATTCCAACTTATCAGTATCTCCCTTCAGCACGTGTGCTGGACTACCCTAAATCCGAACATGTCCTAGACTGGGCTTGCGCCCAATCAACAGTTCTGTGGGAGTACGAGGGACTGACTTAGATGGAGCCAAGTTCACTATGTACGCTGCTGTCTCCAGAGCATATCCCTAGAATGAATCAGGTAAGTCTGAATAGCTCATCATTGACCTAACCATTTCTAAAGTGTCCGGTTCCTTCATTCTGCAACTCCGTTCTGCTGGGGTGTGCCGAGTGCAGTTAGTTGGGACTGAATCCCAGCTTCTGACAGGTAGCTCCTAAACTCCCCAGAGAGGTACTCGCCACCACGATCTGATCGCAGTGTTTTAATACTTTTACCTCGATGTTTCTCCACATCAGCCTTGAATTCTTTGAACTTATCAAAGCATTCAGACTTGCGGCGCATCAGGTAAATGTACCCATACCTTGAATAATCATCAATGAAAGTGATGAAATAATCAAAGCCTCCTCTTGCCTAGATTGACATAGGGTCACATACATCAGAATGAATCAGTTCTAACACCTATTTTGCCCTATACCCCTTAGCCTTGAAAAACCTCTTGGTCATCTTCCCTTCCAAGTAAGACTCACAGGTCGGGAGATCCTCCACCACCAATGAACCCAGGGACCCATCGGCTAGGGGTGAGTATTCGGTTAAAACCGAACCGAACCGAACCGAACCGAACCGAACCGAATAGACCGAAAACTGAATAAACTGAATTTTTCCCAAAAAACCGAACCGACCGAATTTGTGAATCAAAACCGAGAAAACCGAACCGAAAAAAAATCGGTTAATTCGGTTTTTAACCGAATTAACCGATTTAATCGAATAATTTTGACCCTAATCTAATTTTGTGTATTTTGACCCTAATCCAATTTTAATCGACCCGAGCTACAATTTTTTCCTTTAAAAAAAAAAGATAATTAATAATACATAGAACTTAGGGGAGCTCTAAGTTCAAGTTTGTTCAAGATAATTAATAATACAAAGATAGTTGATAATTAACAATTTTTACCAAATTCACTACTCATCCTCCTCCGTATCAAGTTTATCCTCAAGGGAAGCTCTATAACTAGGGGTGAGTAAAAATTCGGGTAAATCGAATAAACCGACCGAATACGGACTAAGCGAATAAATAGACCATCATTGAGAAGAAGAAGATCATCCTCAATAATTAACTTCCGTGTTATAATAATAAAATTCTGGATGAGCAAAAATTTTGCCATAATAATAAAATTGTTACGGTCTACCGTGGAAGTCATGGATTTCAATAGTAAAAATAATCTCTTACAATATAATTTAAGACGTTGTATAATGAACTCTTTCCCCCAAAACTTTACATTAATCAATGTTTTTTTTGTCTCTTAACTTCTCTTAGTGTAACTGGACAAATCAAGATTCTAGCGTGGTCCACCCTCATAGCCCGCCCACCCTGCGGTCCAGCAGGCAGCAGCAGCAGGCAGTCCGCACCAGGTCCAGCAGGCAACAGCAGCAGTCCGCACCATCAGACAGCGGCAGCAGTCCGCACTCCGCAGGTCCAGCCCGCAGTCCAGCCCTCACGGCCCACCCAAACTAAATCAATAATTTCAGTTTATTCGGTTTAACCAAATAACAACAGGAAAAATCGAAACCGAACCGATATAACCGAAATAATCGAATTTTAAAAACTGAATTAACCGAAATTCCGAATTAACCGAACCGAAATTAAAAAATCGGTTGGTTCGGTCGGTTTATTCGGTTTACCCGAATTTTTGCTCACCCCTACCATCGGCTATCAACCTATAAATCCTACTAAGGTTAATATGACCAAGCCTAAGGTGCCAAAGATATGTCTGATTCATTTTAGAAGGTTCCTTTCTCTTATTTGAGTTAGATGATGAGCTATTTACTTCAGTGTGCATCGTGGGAGGTTTTGGTTCTAGAGTATACAAATTGCCAACCATGGTACCCGAACAGATAATCTCTCTGTTTCTCTTAATAACAATTTTATTATCAAAACTAATAGAATATCCATCCTTAAACAACATAGAAAATGAAATTAAATTCTTTCTAAATGAAGGTATATAAAGGCAATCTTTCAGAACTAACAATTTATTTCTCTTAAAGGACAAATAAAAGACTCCCACTGCTACTGCTGCTACTCTTGTAGCATCGCCCATGTAGACCATGATTTCTTCATCCGCTAGCCGTCGGGTTTCCTGGAACCCCTGCAGAGTATTGCAGACATGGTCAGTGGCTCCTGTATCTACACACCAGGTACTGGTAGATAGCACTGCTAAGCATGTTTCAATGACTAGGGCTGAAGAAATACTTTGCTTTTACAACCGGGACAATCAGCCTTCCAATGCCCAATTTGCTTGCATGTGATGCACCTGCCCTTTGGCTTCTTCACACCAGTCCGGAGTCCTTGCGATGTTCCTGCCTTCTTGAACCCACCTCGTTTCTTCTTCATTCTACCTTTCGGCTCAGAAGGAGAAACCTTTTGAGTTACTAAGGCGTGCGAGTTCTTCTGAAAGAGCGCCTCTGCCGCCTGGAGTTCTCCTAGCAGTTCACCCAACGTATAATTCTTCTTGTTCATATTATAGTTGAGGTTGAACTACTCAAAACCCTTCAGTAGAGACTGGAGTATGATATCGACCTGGGATTCCCCATCGATTTCAGCTCCCAGAACCTCAATCTGATTGAGATGAGCCATCATCTTTAGGACATGCTCCCTAATGGGTGTCCCTTCAACCATAGTTGTTGACATTAGACTCTTCATCGCACTTTGCCTAGCAGCTCGACCTTGGTGCCCGAAGAGGTTTTTGAGGATCAGCATCATGTCACTGGCAGTGGGCTTGGCCTGATGCTGATGTTGCAGCACATTCGACATCGATGCCAGAATGTAACACAGCGTCATCTCATCTGCCTTTTTCCACTTCCTATAACGCTCCCTCAACTCTTCACCAGAGTCATCTCTAGGCTTTTCCGGACATTCTTCGAAGAGTACAAATTTGTACTCCTCAACAGTGAGGACAATGTCTAAGTTCCTCTTCCAGTCAATGTAATCACAGCCAGTAAGTTTATTGCCCTTAAGAATGGTTGCAAGTGGAGTAAAAGCCATTGATGAAAAACCTGAGAATCACAACATACACTACTTTAGAAATCGAAAATAAATTGATTCCTCAAAACAATTAATTTTCGAATTTCACCAACACCCCTGTACACCGAGAAATTCGTATGCCACGATGGTGTGGATGTATACGAATCCCTACATTCGAAAGAGGAGGTTTTACCCATTGATCTTACTATCTTATCAACCTAACTTTTTGACAAGCAAGATCAATAGTTGGTTTCCTTCGGCTCTGCAGAATAATAATAGTGACTCCGATGGGAAGGATACTATTATTCGCATCTAAGTGTGCACCATTACACGACACCAAGAAAATTATTTCTGATTATATGCCTTCCGATGGGGAAGTCCACACGCTCTTCAATAATTTTCTACAGTCTTTTTCGACCTAGTGATCCGCAGAACAAGTCCATCTGATGGGGAGGAAGGTGTTGGGATCGGGTACATGTTGACATAGATGCGGGTTCGTAATTTTAAAATTAATTACGTGTAGCAGAAGGTTTAGCATAAATAATTTTTCTAAATCATTTAACCACATATCCAAGCATGCAATTTTATCTTGTGTAGACATGATCATATATTTAAAATTTTACAGAAACGTAAACTAATTTACGTATTACCTCGCGTAACTCGAAGGAAGGGACGAGATCCAATCGTAAGCGTCCCGTGGAAGCTCCGCCTCTATTCGCGTCCACGCCGAGTATCTTCGGGATGACTTCGCAAAGCCACGAGTTTCGTGTTCTTGAGAACTACTAGATTCTCCGAGAACGCGACGAGAAAAACCAAGAGAGAAGTCGGAAGACTAACCACAAAAGGATGGCCGGAATCAAAATTCTGGCAAAGCAAAAGAAGAGGCTTGCGGCAAAAAGATCCTTGCGGCAAACTCTAATTCCGGCTGCAACGACCAGGAAAATTTTCTCAATATTTTCTTTAGAAATATTGATCAAGCCTAGATAGATTCTCGAGAAACATAGGGGTACTAGTATGAACATTAGCATGATTATCCATGATTCTCCATATAGACTAAGAAGCTAAGTAATAATGGGCCTTACATGGGCCCTTCTAATACCATGGTCATTAAGGGACCTTAGGTAAAATTTTATCATGAATGGAAATGGATGTCAATTAGAAATATTAACATAAACCTTAGTGGGCTCTTATATGGTCATTAAGGGACCTTAGGGCAAGGACTTAGGGATTAGATCCAATCAAGGGTCCTAATGGCTTCTCATGGTATTGTATGTATTGTGTTGGAGGTTGATTTTGACCTATATGAATTTTCCATGGACTAGTAGGCCCTTAGGGTTTCGGCCAAGACTCAATCTAGGGCTAAGAAATTAGGGTTAGCTCCAACTATGGGTTCTAATGGTTTCCCTATGGCATTGTAGGTAATGTATGGGTTCTTCTTCACTTATGGTATCTCACATGTTATTTGAATAATAGGGTATCCCTTCTTCCAACTTTCGGTCAAGCACTTTAACTAGGGTTTGGGATGAGTTAGGGTTTCAAGAATACTTGTTTATGGCTTTTTGTGATGTATATATATGTTCAAACATGTGGTATGAATGTTATGTTACTTAAAACCCTAACCTTATGTACTATACTCCATGATTTTTGTATGCTTATGATAGATACCATGTTTTAGGAGGGTCCATGCATGAATATTTTAAGCATTATACCATGAACGCAAGTGTTGTGAAGTAGGCCTTATCTTTGTGAAGAATAACGCATGATTAAGTTAAATGCCTATGATAGCTATATGGTTAAGTAGGCCTATGCATGTTCTATGTTGAATACCATGGACCTAGGTAGTATGTATCATGTTCATATGAATCCTACCCATGCACGCTTATGATTGATACTATGGTCATGTATGCTAAGTGACATGTACTTTGTATGAAATGCATGCTTATCTTATGTACCATGATCAGGCAAGCTTTAGGAACTAAGATGATGTTTATGCCTTAAGGCATAATTATGTATGTATGTCATGTCTTATGAATGAAAATGATGAATGAAGATAAGGTTCATGCCTTCGAGACATAATGATGATGTTATGCATTAAGTATGAATGATGAAATGTTAAGTATGCTTTATACCATGCCCATGTAATAGGATCCTGTTTATGTCATTAATTATGCCATGTATGTTCTATGAATGAAAGAAGCATGTGAAACTATTTTACTTTATGAATGAGCTTCTACCGGACCTAAGTAACGTCCACGGTTCTGGACTACCGATGAAGTTGTCCACGGTTCTGGACTACCGATAAAGTTGTCCACGGTTCTGGGACTACCGTAGCTGTCCTTACCCTAGTAGGTCGAGATTAGCTACCTCGTATTTACTTAGGGATGCGCACATATGATGTATGTATGTGGTACAAGCCAGGGCCCCCATGATGTGATGATTATATTTAAGTATTTATAAGTATGATTTCCAAATAAGCATCCATATGTTATATGCATTTGACTCACGCATCCATTCATGTTATGCATCCATGTGAATAAATGTTTATTATGTTTATGTTTTATGATTAAGAACCATGCCATGTTAAATGTTTATTATGTCCATGTTTTATGATTAAGAACCATGTTTATTTTGGTCATGTTTTATGTTTAGGAACCATGTTTATTATGTTCATGTTCTTTGATTAAGAACCATGCCAGGTTAAATGTTTATTATGTTTATGTTTTATGATTAGGAACCATGTTTATTATGGTTATGTTTTATGATTAAGAACCATGTTTATTATGTCATGTTTTCTGATTAAGAACCATTCCAGGTTAAATGTTCATTATGTTTATGTTTTATGATTAAGAACCATGACATGTCGAATGTTTATTATGTTTATATTTTATGCTAAGAATCATGCCATGTTAAATGCTTCATATGCTTACGTTTTATGTTAAGAATCATGTCATGTTAAATGTTCCTATGCTTATATTTTATGTGATGTATGGTTTTAGTGAGTAGGGAAGGGTCTTACTAAGTCTATGTGCTTATAGTTTTATTGTCTTATACCGCAGATCAAGCAAGAGGATATTAAGGGAAGCAGCAGGAGGGGCAAGAGTGTGTGTGTGGTAGTGACATGGCAAGGAAAAAAAGATTCTCATATTTATACTTTGTCTCATGGCTTATGTTTACACTGTCTTTTTAAGTTTCATGCTATACTTATGATAGTTATGTCTGAAGAATAACTTTCTACCTATGTTGCTTATGGCTACTTTATGTGATTTTTATATCATGATGTTATGTACGAGGTTAACATGCTAAGTTACCATGTCGCTATGTTTAGGAATGATAGTATAATACATGTCTACGAGATTCAAGTGTCAGATGCATGTAAGTATAAAAGTTTTAAATTATTCCGCTGCATAACGATGTTCATCTGCCTATATGTATGTTAGCATAACGCCGTCTCTCGCCTCACCGTAAGGTGTGGAAAAAAATACGGGCGTTATAGGTTGGTATCAGAGCAGTTTGCCATCTCACTACACACATATCAAGCCTTCATCCTGCCGCTTCGTAAGTACCTCTATGCATACCTTATTTTCTTTCCTGATTCTAGAATATATGCAAGTATGGATGATATTTTATGATTCTAGAATACGTAAGTATGAATGATACCTTATGATAGAAAGTACTTTTAGGATATGTAATATGAACGATGCTTACCTTATTTTTATGAAACCAAATACTTTAGAATTTGATATCCGAGTAGGAAAAAAAAACCGACTTTTTGTGTGCTTCTCTCTGTATATATTTGTGAATTAAAAAAAACTAGTTTTGTACTGGTTTTTGTTAGTTTTGTACTGACTATGTCATTTTTTTTCAATTCCAGATGTTGCATGAGATCTGCGCCACGAGTCGTTGCTATGAGCGGTGTCGTGAGCTAATGGAGCAAATAGAAGAAGTTGAATATAGTCCAGTCCTTGGAATTCAAGGCAATATGGGAAAATTGGACCGACTATTTTGGAAACTCGAGCAGGAAGAGTTTCCAATCATGGATGACTGTAGAATTGGAGCACTGCTTCGTTCATTGCCCAAGCGTGCGAGAGAAGTTGCTTATCAGATATGGGGGCAACATGAATGTCGGATCTCATATACGGAGCTATGTAAGCAGCTTCTTCGCCATGAGTTCCCGGAGGATCTAGGAGATTCTGAGGAAGATCCCGAGATGCTCGAGGAAGATCCAGAGATGTTCGAGGAGGATCCCATGATGCTCGAGGAAGATCCCGAGATGCTCGAGGAAGATCATGAAATGCTCGAGGAAGACCCCGAGATGCTCGAGGAAGATCCCGAGATGCTCGAGGAAGATCATGAAATGCTCGAGGAAGACCCCGAGATGCTCGAGGAAGATCCGGAGATGTTCGAGGAAGACCCTGAGATGCTCGAGGAAGACCCCGAGATGTAACACCCCGAAATTTCCTATATGAAATATTAGGAAATATTATGAATTCATAAATATGAAATATTATGAATTCATAAATACGAAATATTATGGAATTCATGAAATAGTATCATGAAATATTATGAAATATTATGAATTCATAAATATGAAATATTATGGAATTCATGAAATAGTATCATGAAATATTATGAAATATTATGAATTCATAAATATGAAATATTATGGAATTCATGAAATAGTATCATGAAATATTATGAAATATTATGAATTCATAAATATGAAATATTATGGAATTCATGAAATAGTATCATGAAATGTTATGAAATATTATGAATTCATAAATATGCAATATTATTGAATTCATGAAATATTATTATCATGAAATATTATGTGAATAATATTTATAAAATATTATGTAAATAATATTATGAATTTAGGAAAAATATTAGAAAATATTATGAATTCATAAACATGAAATATTATGAAATTTCATGATGGGCTTGGCTTAATGGGCTTTGATATGGATTAGTGCAAAAGGTGATAAAAAGGAGGGGGCAAGGATTGAACCTTGAACCTCCTAGTTGCACTCTCCATGTCTTAACCACTACACCAAGCATTGTTTCTTGTTGAGAGGATGAGAAACATGCTTGTTAAGTGTGTAAGAGTGAAGAGACATGTCTTTTCATGAGAAAAGTATAAATAAGGGGAAGTTGGAGTAACTTCCTTCTCTTCTTTTCTTCTTCCTCTTCACTCTTCCCCACCGAGACCCTCTCCCCCTCTCCTTCTCATTTTCGAAAATCAAGTCTAGGGTTCTAGCCCTAGAAAAGTTGGAAGGAAGAAGACCTTTGAAGGTTCTTGCCACTACTAAGTCTAAGGAGCCCTAGAGAAGATTCGGAAAGGATTTTCACTTGCCCTACAAATCTAGGGTACCCTACGGAGTAAGAGAAAGAGAAATCCAAGCGAAAGGATGTAAGTATCCTCTCGCCTGTGGCATAATCGCTATTGAATGTTTGCTTGTTTTGTTCTTTGGAAAATTCACAAGAACTTCCCTAGTGGAAGTTTCGGCCACTCCTTGTAAGGGGGTCCAAGAGAAGGCTTTTGATCATACTTTGATGCATGCTAGTACCCCTAGGAACTTTATACTCATATGTGATGTTTCCAAATTTTTGGAAAAACAAAAGTTAGGGTTTGGTACCCTACAAAGTTTCGGCCACCACCCACTTATGGGCTTTGGTTGCTTCTTGATGCATGAGGATATCCCTAGGAACTTAGGGTATGAATTTATGTTATTTTTCCATCATGTGTGATAACAAGAATTAGGGTTTTAGTGCCCTACAACTTTCGGCCAAGCATGATAGAAATTAGGGTTTGGGGATTTTATGATTTTCTATAATGGATTCATGCTTAGGAATGTAGATCAAGTGTTTGAATATATGTTTGTATGAATATTTGATACTCCTACCCTATGAAACTAGGGTTAGGGTTTAGATGGGTTTCGGCCAAGACCTAGGAATTAGGGTTAGTGAGGATTAAATTATCACATAATGTATCCATGCTTAGTATATTGTATGATAGTGTATACAAGGTGTTGTATAGATGGTTGTGTGAATATTTCATTGCCAAAAATTGAACTTGCCCTATCATAGGACTTTCGGCCAAGGCATAGACTTTAGGGTTTGTGAAAATTAATTATCCTATGATATATGTTTATGGTTGGGGATAATCATATGTATATGTATGTGGTGTTAAATGGAAGGGTTGATATGTAAACCTTAAATTGTTAGCATGCTATGATATGTTTATGTATGAGGTGTTTGAATAAATGTATGTGTGAATGATTAATGCAAAAGTCCTGATATTTCCCTACTCTTGATGTTTCGGCCAACCCACTAGGACTAGGGTTTGTAAAGGTCAAACTACCCTATGATATATGTTTATGGTTGGGGATGATCATATGTGTATGTATGTGGTGTTAAATGGAATGGTTGATAAGGAAACCTTAATTGTTAGCATGCTTTGATATGTTTATGTATGAGGTGTTTAAATGAGATGTCTGATTGAAATCTTAATTGATAGCATGCTACCACTTCCTACGATATGAGTATGACCTATGTGACCAAAGCTTGTCAGGTCTAAGGTAGGTTAAGTGGTTGAAATATGATGCATGATGAAGTATGTATGAACATGTATGGAATATGATATATGTATGAACAAGTATGAAATATGATGTATGTATAAACATGTATGATGCATGTATGAACAAGTATGAAATATGATGTATGTATGGACATGCATGAAATATGATGTATGTATGAGCATGCCTTATAGCCCATGGGGTACACTTATGAAATTGCATGTGATATGTTAAAATGCTTGAAGGGATACTCAAATAGTATGGGATCAAGAGCACCCGAATGTGTGGTGTGTCCCTAGGGGATCAAGAGCACCCTTGAAGAGTGGTGTGTCCCATAAGAGTAAATATGGAGTATTCCTTAGCATATATGTAACAGCATGATAAGTATTTTACTTTTAAGTTGTGTACCCGACTCGGAAGGGGGTCGTTAAACAAATCCGGGGTGCATGTTAACGTGGCTCCGGTAGGACGGAAGGGTCCTGCTCTAATGATTTGGTGGCTCGCTACCCCAATTCATTAGGGAACGCGCAATAGTTTCCGCGCGATAGTTGGTACACAACAGGGCCCAATATGATATGGATGTATTTTTAAGTAATACCATTATGGAAATGTTTTGAAAACATTCATTGAAAATATTTGTAATATGTGAAGAGTATGCTTGAGGTACTTGATACTGCATGTTAGAAACTTGGATGTTTAACATGCTTTGATGAACTCATGCTTATGATTTATTATGTGTACATGTTATGTTCTTTCGTACGGATTTTACGAGTAGGACAGGATCCTTACTAAGCATTTATGCTTACTAGTTTATGTGTTGTCTTATGCTGCAGATAACACTTAAATGGAAGGAAGAGGCAGGAGGCTGAAGATGTGTGAGGTGGTGGCTCGGGAAGAAAAGACTTCTATATCTACATATGCTTATGTTATGCTCCTTGACAATAAGTGTTAGTGATTAGGATTGACATGGCATGATAGTGTTTAACTTGGAGGTCTCTTATACTTGATTATGTTATGAGTTACATTACTAGTGATATTATCATGTTGTAGAATGACTTGATAGTTAAACAAGCATGCTTAGTCCTTAAGTCCTTGCATTGTTGTTTTAATGTCATGCTAGGAGATAGAAAAAAAAAATTATATTACTATATGATTGAATGTACGTAACCCCGCCCCGAGAGTAGATATAAGGGCGGGCGTTACACGAGATGCTCGAGGAAGACCCCGAGATGCTCGAGGAAGATCCAGAGATGTTCGAGGAAGACCTCGAGATACTCGAGGAAGACCTCGAGATACTCGAGGAAGACCCCGAGATGCCCGAGGAAGTTCCTGAGATGATCGAAGAGGATCCCGAGATGGATGAGGAGGATCCGATGGAATCGGTAGAAGATCTTGAGATGGGCCGAGTAGAGATGAACGAGAGAGTGATAGCCACTGCAATAATATTTTTTATTATGGGAGTGATGTCAACCTATCTAGTTTAGTAAGTTCGGTTAGTTGTTGTATATGAACTTATAATGTCAAATAAATAAAGTTGTATTAAAATGGTGATCCGAGTCTTCGGAGAATCAACCAGGAGATCGTAGAGGGAAAGGGAGAGGGTTTTCGTATCGCCGACGGGGGAGTACTATACCTTAGGGGCCGCCTATGTATCCCTAATGATCCGGAGCTGAGAAGAGAAGTATTAGCAGAAGCTCACGGAACCCCGTATTCGATGCATCCGGGATCCACCAAGATGTATCAAGACCTGAAGGAGAAATTCTGGTGGTCCGATATGAAGAGAGATGTGGCTCAACATGTTAGTACTTGCCTGACCTGCTAACGAGTGAAAGCAGAACACCAGCGACCCGGAGGAGTTCTGCAGCCACTTCCAATTCTGGAATGGAAATGGAAAGATATCTCTATGGATTTCATTTCAGGACTTCCCAGGACTACAAACGGATATGATGCAATATGGGTAATTGTGGATAGGTTGACGAAATCTGCCCACTTCCTAGCAATTAAGATGACTTATCCGATTAAGCCACTAGCTCAGTTATATGCTAAGGAGATAATTAGACTTCATGGAGTTCCCAAGACTATCATCTCAGATAGGGATGGTCGCTTTACCTCACATTTTTGGGAGTGCGTCCAGAAGTCTCTCGGCACTAAACTACGATTCAGTACTGCTTTTCACCCTCAGACTGACGGGCAAACTGAACGAGTGAATCAGGTACTGGAGGACATGTTGCGGGCTTGTGCCCTGGATTTCAAAGGGAGTTGGTGCCGTTATCTATGTTTAGCGGAATTCGCTTACAATAATAGCTGCCAAGCTACTATCGGAATGGCACCTTATGAAGCTTTGTACGGGAGGAGATGTAGGTCTCCAATCTGTTGGTACGAAGGTGGTGAAAAGAAGGAAATGGGGCTCAAGACGGATCTCATCGACGACACCACTCGAGCTATACAGAACATTCGGCAACGAATAGAAGCTGCTCAGAGCCGGCAGAAGAATTATGCGGATGTCCGGCGTAGGCCACTGGAATTTGATGTTGGAGATTTGGTATTTCTCAAAGTGGCCCCTATGAAAGGGGTAACGAGATTTGGGAAGAAAGGAAAACTAAGTCTGCGTTATGTGGGACAGTACCCGATTCTGAAAAGAGTCGGCAAGGTGGCATATGAGTTAGAGCTGCCTCAAGAGATGTCGGCTATCCATACCGTGTTCCATGTGTCGATGCTCAAAAAGTGTATTCCAAACACAGATCAAGTGATCGAGCCGCAGACAGTACAAGTTTAGGAGGACCTAGGTTTTGAAAGCCGACCCATCCAGATCTTGGATCGGGAAGTCAAAAAGCTAAGGAACAAAGAGGTACCCTTAGTCAAGGTCCTATGGAAAAGTCAAAGGTTCGAGGAAGCTACCTGGGAACGCGAGGACGAGATGAGACGCAAGTACCCAGAGCTATTCTAAGTTCGAGGACGAACTTTCACGAGGTATGGGGGATTGTAACGACCCGAAATTTTTTTTCAATATTTTCTTTAGAAATATTGATCATGCCTAGATAGATTCTCGAGGATCATAGGGGTACTAGTATGAACATTAGCATGATTATCCATGATTCTCCATATAGACTAAGAAGCTAAGTAATAATGGGCCTTACATGGGCCCTTCTAATACCATGGTCATTAAGGGACCTTAGGTAAAATTTTATCATGAATGGAAATGGATGTCAATTAGAAATATTAACATAAACCTTAGTGGGCTCTTATATGGGCCTTGGCAAAAATAATTATAAAAGTAATAAACAGAAGTGCATGCACCAAGGATTGAACCTTCGACCTAATGTACCACCATGCATGTACTAACCAATTCACCTAGCAAGGGAGTGCAAGTGGAAAAGGAAAAGGATTGTTGTTATGGCTAAGAGGAAGTGAAGAGTCACCATGTGAGGAGGCACCATGACTTTTCACTTGCCCCCTCCACTTAGTATAAGAAGGGTGGATGAGAGGGGAAAGGACTTAAGTTATTTTCTTTTACACCAAGACTTTTCCTCTTCCCTTCTTCCTTCTCCTTCCTCCTTCTAGCCGAAACCCACAAGGGATTTCTCCTTTGGAAAAGTTTCACAAGGAGACTTCTTCTTCAAGATCTAAGGGCTTCCTACAAGGCTACAAGGGCTAGGGGTGGTCTAAGGTCAAGGAGGTTTTCTTTTGCTTCTTTATTCAAGGTTATAACCAGATAAACCAAGGTAAGACTCCTCACCTGTGGTATAATAGCTTCAAGTATTTTCATGATATAAGATTTTGTTTGGACTCCATGTTGAGAAAACTATGGTTAGGGCTTTCAAA